>CM060937.1:16000000-16600000 GCA_030765085.1 Allium cepa
TTCACCTGTCAACCTCTTTTCACTTCAGCCGTGTTATTTCCTTCAGCTTCTTCAATACGCCTTCATCGCTCATAAAAGTCGCGTCTTTTTTCCTTTTCATTTTTATTTCTTCAGATCGAAAAACAAAGCAAAAGTTAATGGCCGATCAAATTTCTTGCAATTTAAAAATCGCGAAGCCTAACTCCTCACTCCTTCACCTTCGAAACCCCCTCGTTTTCCCTTTCTGCCTCAAGCCGATTCACGACATTTATTTAAAAAAAAATGAAGAAAACCCTAAATCGAATCTAATGGAGGTCGAAGAGTAAATAGGGTCGCGTTCGAATCAATCAGGCGAGCCGCGACTTTTGGAAGCAGGATCGAGATGGATCACGACTTCGTGGGGCGGCACGCGAACTTGAGTCACGTATGTGGGCGCATGCTCGTGCGAGGGCATGGAGATCGATTTGGCATCGAGGCTCGAGCACGCAAGGCCATGGCAGAGGCGATACAGAGGATTAGGGCGGCGGTAGGTGAAGTGACGGTGGAGCTTGGATCGGAGTGTAGTCGCGTTCATGGTTGTTGGGGGCCGCGTCGTTTTTGGGGGATGCAGTGGTTCTGGCTTGGTGTTGCTTCGTGCAGCGAGGTATAATATTTATCTGCTATTTAATTTAAATAAATATACATATTTTAAAAATTGTTAGGTCTATTTTTAATAATAATAATGGTCTGGTGAAAAAAAATAAAAAAAAATTGTTTAGTTAACTTATTTTAATTATTTCAGCTAATAAAAAGATTTTTTTTTGGAAGAAAATGTTTTCATTTTAAAACTAAGTAATTAGTAAATTAAATTTATTAAAAGAAAATAATGTTTAAATTTGTTCCAAATACTTATGAAATTCAATTTTGAATTATCAGTTCATTAAATTATAAAATGGAAATTTATCGATCGATTATTTTGAATATTTATAAAATTCATATAAATTGTTATATAAGGTTTAAAGTCGGGAAATAAATAGCTTAAATAAATTGTAAGTCAACTAAAATATTCACTGATAAATTTATCATGGATTAGTTCAAATATTAATAAAAAAATCGTCTAATATTTATTCAAGGTCAAAAATATGGAATCGGGTCGAGATTGGAAAGGATTGCAACTTAAAGCAAAGGTGAGATTTTCTCACTCATTTGGATGCCATAAATAAAATTTAAATGATAAATTTAAATCATTGGATGTGTTTGGATGTTTTATAATAGTTTATCCACTGAATGATATTATAAACTCATATACCGTGATATCTCATTTTGAAAATGGAATTGATATGTTATTTGTGCTAACATTTGTGGATGCAGGGAAACAGGTTGGAGGGATCCAATAGGATTCCTCAAAGATATTTATTATATTTATGTTTCATATGACAGGTTGGATGAATTAATATGGAAATTGCATGAGAATTGAATTATTAAGTGTTGAATAACATGAAAGTTGGAATTTGGAAATTTTTAAATATCATAAATAATTTAATTAAAGGAAGTTAAAAGAAACTTAAATTAAAAGAATATCTATTTAGGAATTGGATCTACTTCTATTGAGAAGATAGTAAAATAAAAAGAATATGTATTACTTGGGTTATACTAAAAAAAAAATGGTTAAAGTTGAGTTCGGGGAAAAGGGTAAATTATATACTAAAGACTTAAAGAAAATATTGTAATCGATGAATGGATTTGAAGTAAAGCAAAACTATATTAATAAAAATAAAATAAGAGAACTATATTAAGAAATAAAAATAAGGGAATTTTATTAAGAAATGGAATGGAATTGTTTTAAGGAACAATATGGAATTGAATTGAAGAATAAAATTATAAAATAGGATTTTTGAATAAATTGTTTTCATAAATAAATGAAAAAGAAAACTCAGGAAGTTATAAATTTATAAACGAAGTTTATAAATGGGAAAGGAAGATATCAGTGGGTACGAAAAGGAATAAGTCATGAGCTTATATTGAGTTATAAATTTGTTTGAAACGGAAATAGTAGAATATTTCCGAAAGTAAGAAGTGTGAATTTGGACAAGAGGCATTTATAGATGGATATTGGGTTTTCTAAAATTATAAACTTATTTTTAAAAGGAGTATTTTAAATTACTACACTATATAAATTTCTCGTAAACTATTACTTGAATTTAAAATGTTTCGAATTAGTTATTTTTAAAGGATAGGCAAATATTTATAATAAACTTTGATTTTCTACAACCAGTTTTACAATTTATCATTAACTGGATTTGAACTCTAATTTTTATATTAAATATTTCTGTTAAACCGTAAATTGTATAAAACTATACTTCTTATTTTATAAATCTAAATGCTTTCTAATGCATTTAAAATCCAATTAATAATCCTTTTGTGATGATAAGTGAGTTATTAAATGAGATAAGATTTAGGAAAAATCTTATTAAGTGAAGGAATTGAGTTTGAAAATTTATAAGCAAAGTATAAACTGATTTTGGGAAGGGAATGAGAAAATAAGAAATATTTTCAAGGGTTAAATCAAATTGAGTGTATATGAGAAATCGGTTAAGTGGTTTCATGGAAATAAAAAGGACTGTGAAATGTATTTCAAATGGGTTAAAATGGAAATAATATCTGAATGATATTCGAGATAAATAATTTGTGGAAATTATTTGATGGTTGCTTGTGTATGATTAATTGATAGTAAAATAACCGATTATCAATATTGGACAATGCGCTGATCGTTTCGAAGAGTCCGGGATCGGATTTAATTATCCGAAAACCACTTCGATCCGGTTTGAACGATTACGAATGAAGACCGTGAAGAGTTGAAGACGGCGATTCGGTATGTCCAGACCCAGGGCAACTTGTATGGATTGAATGCTTTCAGAACATCGTCAAGTGGACGATGAGCATTCTAAGTGATGCGTTCTTGAAAGGCAGCGCTTAACCTCAAGCCTCATCAATCGGGAATGGCTAAAACAGGGGAGGTGCAGCAAGGTTAGGTGGGTCATGCCCAAGCAGGACAAGATTTTCCCCTGTCTAGATGTCCCTTTATGTTCGGCTTAGCGGGTGGTTGGTCGTGCCAACTGCGGGGTTATCTTGTCCGGGACTGTTCAGTAAGGAATGGTTCCGGCCTTGTGTTGCAGGGGAGCGGGCGTACTCCTTGGTACTCTGATCTAGGCAAGGTACTGTGACAGGCGGTACCCCAGTAGCCCAGCCATTGATGGAAACCCATTCTCCCTACGAGCCTTGTACGAGTTTTGTTTGTATTACCCACTCTGTGGCTAGTAGCTGGAATTTAATAGATGTAACAATTTCAGCTATTTTATAAGTATTTGTATATAGACCCTATTATAATATCAGAGGATTTCTATAAAAATTGTTTTAGCTATCGTAAGGTAAAAACCCGACATGTTTATTTGTGGCGTGGTCTTACGAGATGCTTTTGTTTTCAAAAGATTTTTGAAACTTTAATAATCCAATTGAGTGTGATTTTCTCACGCTGGTATTCCAAAATGACTCGGGTGTTGTTTTATATGATGCTCGGGTCAGACCGAGTTAAACAGGTTCAGGTTATATGCTAGAGCTCAGGAGACGAGCTGGTGACAGAGCGTAATTCCGTATTTGTCTATTATTTCCGCTCTGTATAGACATGGATGATTGATTGATGTACTCTGATGATGGTATGTATGTATATGTATACAGTACAGATTTCTTGTATTTTAAAACTGTATTCTATATATTATATTTTATTCCGCTGCAATGTGAGATTCTGATGTTGTTTTCTTTTCTTCTTTTTCTACCTCTTTCTTCTTTTACCCGAAGACTCGTACATTTGTGCCACTTTGAACTGAACTGTGGTGGAATTTTGTTAGTTCAAAATGGTACAGATTTGCGGGCCTTTACACAAGTGGTATCAGAGCGAGGTTCAAAAGCCAGTTTTGTTTTAAAAATTTTGATTTTTCAACGGCCAATATTTGATTTACAAATTTGAATTTTTAAAATGGCTTCTTTTAATAGTGTTTTTTCTGAGGGTCGGTCCAATATTATTCCTCCTAGTTTTAGTGGACAAATTTTTTGAATTGGAAATTAAAAATGGAATTTTATTTTAAATATGTTAATATTACATGTTGGAATATTATTAAAAATGGGTGTGATATAATAGAAGAGAAAATTACTTCGATCAATGCTCTTGCTATGCATATAATATATTCTCATATTAATCAAGATAATTATAACTTTATCTCTCATTGTGAAAGTGCATAGGAAATCTGGAACACTTTTGATGCAATATATGGTGCAAAAGCCAACAACTGTGAGAGATCCCCCATAATCGACTCAGTTGAAGAAACGTTCATAGCAGGATTGGTAAAAGGTAGTAGTGATGATAACGATGATAGAGCAGCCGACCTGGCGTTACTATTGAAGAGATTCAAAATGTGGAACCGTATATTTAGAAATCCAGCTCTAAATCAAAATTTGAAAAGCAAAAGATTCAAAGCACTAAAAACCCAGAAGAACGGAAGACCATCTGTCACAAATGCAACAAACTCGATCGCATCAAACCAAATTGTCCCCGAATTCAATTTGACCAAGAAAAGAAATCAAAAAAAGAAGTTTCGCAGCCACGTGGAATAAAAATGATGTTGATTATAAAAGTAATAGAAGTGAGAGTGGAAAAGGAGATTTGTGCCTTCGAGGTGATATAACTAATAGCGATGATGATGAGCCAAGCAAGGTGTCAAAACTTAGTCACTCGGAATTACTTATATATTTCCATAAAGTAAATGGCTGTTTTGAAAGACTTAGGGAAAAATACGCTAAACTTGAATCACAAAGAGACACTTTGATAGATATAAATAAAAAGCTTAATCAATTGGTCAAAAACTATCAAAGTAAGATCCCTAAGTGTGATAAGTGTCCAACATTCGGAGAAGAAGTTAAAAAATCAGAAATTAAAATTAAATCACTTGAAAATGAAATTCTAATTTTGTAAAAAGCGAAAATACTCGAAGAGAAAATTCTATTAAAAGTGCACACAATTATTGAATGAAAATGTATCCCTCAAAACACATGTCCAACAACTGTCAACAACTTTAGGAAAAATTTTCAAAAGTGAAAGGTCGTTGAATATGCTAATAGGAAAACAAATAGTCAATACTGATAGACAAGGACTTGTATATACTCACTCTGAACATACTAAAAGCAAAATAAATCAAGTAAATTCAAAGGCACAATTTTTAGAAAAATTGGACACAATCAAAACAATTGTTGGTATAGACCCAAACATGTGAAACGATTCCAATTGGGTTCCAAAAGGCACAAATATAAAATCTCTCAAAGTTGAGTGCCAAAAGGAACATATATTTAATAGTTTTGGGTCTCCACAAAATTATTTTTCAAAATATTTTGCCACTAATAGCCATGGACCTGTAAAAACAAATAGGTCACAAAAATATTCTCTCGTGTAGGTGTGGTGGCAGGCTAAGGAACAACAACACTGTTATCTGGATTCTGGCTGTTCCAGACACACAACAGGCGACAAATCAAAGTTCCTTAGCATAGTACGAAGGTGGCAGAATCACAATGGGAAATAACAAATAATTGTTGTAAAGGTAAAATAGGTAAAGGTATCTTGAACAATATATGTGAAAATCTACACCATAATTTAAATCAGCCAGTTATATGATAAAGAAATAAATGTTGATTTTGATTCTGACTTATTCTGATTTGACTTGTTCTGATTCTTGATTCTGATTTGTGCAAAAATGTTGACCAATCATCGTTTCATTCTTGAACTATTTCATATAGATTTGTTTGGACAATGATGTTTTATTGGGTGATGATTACTCATGATATACGTGGATATATTTGCTGCTTCTAGATCTCACACTATGATCACTGTTTGTAAATTTACATGGGTTCAATTCAAATTCAAAAGATTTTCATTTAAAAAATGTAAAAATGATTTCAAGGTAGGTGTTGCACACATCATAGTATGGTCTATAACGATAATCTTGATTCTAAGAGAAATTCAGATGCAGATTACATTGGTAATCTAGCTGATAGAAAAATTACTGGTGAAACGTGTTTTATGTAGAAACATTCATTAGCTGCATCACATTTCAATAAAAATATCTGCATATTTTTCAATTTAAATAAGTTTCAAATAACAGACATTTTTCTATAACCTCTTCTAGAAAATCATTGATGATCTTGTTTCAGATTAGTCATTTTGAAAATTTTGATAATTATTTTTGGATTTGATTTTAAATGACTACATTGACTAATCTGACTCCCTGCTGATTATCGAAAAGATAAATAGTGATTGAAAAAGTGATAAGTGTGGATATTAATCATATATTATAACTTGAGACAATATAATTAGTAAATTTCTTTAGAAATTTAAACAAGAGTTATAAAAACTTTTTGTTGGTAAATATTCCATGACGATTTCTATTTCTATCAACCATCACTCATCATAATCCAATATGGTATGTCAATATGTGGTATTTTAAATGGGAAATTTGCGCTTTCATTTTATTATTTTTTTAGCAATAAAAAACATCCAAAGTATTCACTCTCATTTAAAAATCCTCATGGTTATGCATGGGTGAATTACTTGTGATTTTTGATTATGTGCTTCCATGCTCATTTAAAAGTTCTCACGGTTATGCATGTATGGAACACATATCAAAATTGACTGATTAAATAGATAAGTTGATTCTAATCTCATTTAAAAGTCCTTGTAGTTATGCGTGGTTAGAAGATACTTGAATTCATTTTTTAATAAAAATTTGGGATACTACTAATCTCAATTAAAAGTCCTAACGGTTATGCATAGTTAGTAGATACTCTAATTCCTGATATAAATATACCACAAATAGACACAACTATATGGTTTCATATGATGACGTCGTCCCTATCATTCTAAAGTGGAATATGTGCCTAATAGAGTATTTATGATTTTTGTTTGATTTTTTGTTGAAATTTAATATTTATACTCTGTTGGGTATTAATGTTGTATTAATGTCTATCACTTTATCTCTATTTTTATAACACTACTACTCTTTTGCTGATAATAAAAGGGGGAGAGAAAAGTTAAGATTTTGGCAAATAAAATTCAAATATTTTATTTTATATTTTCTATATGCATCTAAGTTCATTTGCATATTTTTATTTATTATCATGCTTATATGAAGAGGGAACTTTGTGTAGAGAGGTAGCATTCAAATAGGGGGAGCAAATTGAATAATCAAATGCATTTAATAAATTCAAAGTCTTAAATATTTTTTTGTTATCAGCAAAAGGGGGAGATTGTTGAATATATGAGTATATGATTTTTGTTTGATGATAATAAACACACACATATATATATATTCATTTAAATGTATTTGTTTATGTACTATTTTATTTTCACAGATTAAATAAATATTTGCTAAATAAAATAAATAATACGGAATTTAAATTCAAATAGATATTTTGTTTAAATAAATATTTATTACAATTTTAAGTAGTACAAATTTGAGCTCTCACTATATGCACAATTTTCAAACAATACAAATTTGACTACATCGCATTTTTCATTTACATTAGCACCTCACTACATATCACTCATTCACTCATATTTATCTCCAACTCCATTCCAGATTGAATCCAGCATATGAGCTATCTGCAAAAATATACAATGACGCAGTAAAATTGAAAATGAAATATTTTTGCAGTGTGAAATAAAATGTAATTTTGAAAATATTATTTGCCATGGTTATTTGGGTTGTTCTTCATCATTTAATTTTGAATTCATCGTACATGAACAGCGTGTGACATGCACAGTGTATCATGGTACATGCCACAAGGCCGTGCATACTTATATACACTTGATAAATCTACAGGGATATGTGAGCACAACGTCAAACCCAAATTAAAAGTCGGGCTCAACTCAAGTGAAATACAAATAAAATCACGACACGAGCACAAGGTCAAACCCGAGCTTTAAAACTGGATTCAACACAGGTGCAAATTCAAATGAAATGTCCTCAAACAAGTATAGATTCAAGCATATAATATTCAAGTGCATTGAAACCACACAACAAGTACAACCTGATATGCAAAACACACAACTGTCAATAAGTGAATCAAGTCCAGCTACCAACTCAATCACAACCAGAATGCAATATCAAATTTATGATATGGATTGATACAAGTAACGACAACCAAAATGCATTTGTGTACACATGAATAAAACTCAAGTCTGGTCACAACAAACGACAACAGAAACCAAGTGTATACAACAAGTATACATATGCATAAGACCAGATTCAATGAAAATCACTGTAGATGCAAGCAGACTCTAGTCACAGTGCAGCTAGAACCAACAAAAAGTCATGAACCAATTCATATATGCAACCAGACTTCGAGTCGAGCAATGGACAGGAAACTCGACAAAGATCAAGTGAACAACATAATGGTACAAATGCAACATTACAATTGAACAGATCAAAGTGTCAAAGTCTCATTGGAATCACCATACTCCAAGTTTAGAGCATATGCAAGTGACACAATATTTTTGAACAAAGTCAACACAAATGCTCCAGATAAGTTCAACAGCCAAACAAAGACAGAAGGCAACATAGAAGCAGTGACAGTGCCGAAGTCACAAAGACAACGGTCAACATCAAGCATTAGATTGAAAATGTTACAAGGATGAGCACACAAGAAATACATATATACAGCAGTTACAAAAATAATATAATAAATTCGAATGATATCAGAAAATGATCGGAGTCAACCATTACCAAAGTCAAGGCCAAATTCAATCTGAAACAGTAAGGTACATGTCGAATGAGTCAAATTCTAAAACAATTAAGCATGGTTGTGGAACAGTTCAAAATCGAAGCCATGAGAATTAAGGCAACAAAATACACGAATTTGAACAAGTCATAAAAATCATCAGCATTCAAGCAAAATCAAGTGGCCTAGAAAAATCATCAGACGAATTCGTATGAAATATACGAATGAAAATTGAGGAATTCGATTCCCATTTAACTCATTCATCATCGGCTACAAAAGATTATTCGAGTTTGAGCAAAACAGATACCAAAAATCAAATCAACAACTCGAATCTGATCGAGTTCGAGCAAGCTAAACAATAAAGCAGAAAAGCATAAATTACATACCAGATTGTTCGAATCGAACTCGATCAAAGAAGCAACCAAACTAAGCTACGAAGAGACGGTCGATCAATAGAGCAAAGAAAGTGAAATCGCATATTCAATTGATCAAATTAAAGCCGGCGGTTTCAAAGATTTCCTAAAGCCCTAATTTCGAGCAAAAAAGAGGAACGAGAAAGGGAACAAGGCCGACATTTTTCTAGAGCAAATTAGAGCAACGAAATAAATGAGATAAAAGGGGCAATATTTTTTAGTGATAATTTATTTTGGGCCGACTTATATTAATTGGGCTTTAGTTTAAAATTAGGGTTTTAATTTTAAATTATCTTTAAATTTGTAATTTCTTTTTAACATTGTAATTTCCAATCGCGTGACTAGGGGACGAACTACGGTGGTGTAGTTCGAGAATTCGCAACTCAGTGGCTAAGTTATGGCAGGGTTTTGAGCGTAGAGTTAGGTTAATCGATAGCGGATGTCGTGAATTTACGTGTGTAAGCGTCTGACTACTTAATTTCTAGTAGAAACCTTGGAGGCAGCCATAGGCAGGGTTTTGCCAAAGCTGGGTAAATCTGTGTGTTCTATTTTCAGTTTTTATCATTCTGCTATTATCTGTGCTGCTGTTATTCGACTATTATTTGTGCTGAAATTATTTTATACACTTCCACGATAAATTTTCATAATTGATAGTATCACCCTATTCACCCTCTCTCTAGGATGAAATCGATCCTACAAGTCTATTTTGTTGTTGAAGAAAGTTGATATGTAGTATGGCAGGAGATAAAGGGACCCTTGTTAAAGAAAGACCTTATGTTAGGGGAACTTACAGGATCTCAATTGGCGTTAGTGAAGTGGAATGAGGATAATGACTTCGAGAAGCGGTAATGGAGAATGAAGGCTATTCTAATGAGGAATAGGGTTCATCAGCTGGTGTTTGACACTGAGAAGTTGTTGAAATTTCAGCTGCGGAGAATGAGGAGATGGAAGAATGGGCTTTTACTACTCTCAAGTTGGCTATAAGAGAAAATGTATCTCGTAGATTAATAGTGAAACAACTACTAAAGGATTTGGATCAAGCTGGAGAAACTCTATCAGATAAAGTCACTTACAAACCGTCTACTTTTGTTGAAGATATTTTTCACCATGAAGATGAAAGAGGGTACTTCAGTGAAGGCATATCTTAGTTTCTTTGATGATCTTCTGATAAAGATGAAGACTATTGGTGGATGAAGCAAAAGGCAGTGGTTCTTTTATGTTACATTCTAGAGCGTTACTCGGATTTCATTAACAATATGATATATGGGAGAGACACTTTGACAGTAGAGAATGCGTAGTCGGGTCTCCTCTCTAAAGACTTTAGAGATCAGATAAACAACATGATAGAGGAGAGAGTAGTAATGAGGGTCTATTCATTGAGAGAGGAAGAAGAGTTGGAATCCTAAAGGGTGTTCCAAGTCTAGGAAGCTTGAAATGGTTGGAAAAGAAAGTTTAGAGATATAAAGTGTCGCAACTATAAGAAACTGAGCCATTGGAAGTGAGATTTTCCGTATTTTAAGAGGAAGAACGAGGATGGATTTTCATCGAATATTGTGGAGAAGGATGTATTTGACAATGTATTGACTGTAGCAGCATCAGATGTATCAAGCCATTTGGTGCTTGATTTAGGCATGTCATTCCACATAATGCCAAACTGGCACTTTAGATCTTTTTTTGGAAAGGAAGGAAGTGCAAATACTTGTTGTAGAGCCATGGGAGAGGGTACATTACGAATTCACATGCTTAACGGAGTGATTCGTACTTTGACAGTGTTTGCTGTGTTCTAGGTTTTCGAAAGTCATTGATCTCTTTGGGGGCAGTTGGCATCCATGGAAAGCAAGGTCACTATAGAGAAGGTTAGTTTGAAGGTTTCTAGGGGCGTGCTAATTTTGATGAAGGGTGATGTGTTTCAGAATCTATATATGCTGAAAGGAATCGTCATGCTTGGAGAGTCTTGTGTTTAAGTAGACAGCTCTCGTGCTTTGGATACCACAAGACTTTGGCATCTTAAATTGGGTCATTTTTCGTAGAAAGACTTCAAGTTGTTTCAGAAACGCAAGATGACCAAAGAAAAAAGCTTCACAAGTTGGATTTCTACTAGGAGTGTGTATTAGGTAAGAAGACCAAGGTACATTTTGGAGTTGGATTTCATAGATCGGAGAGAATACTTAATTATGTATGTACAGATGTTTAGGGACCAGTAGCTACCACTTCCATATGTGTAATGAAGGATTTTATTTCCTTCATTGATGACTTTTCTTGGAAAATTTGGGTGTATGTGATGAAGGCCAAGTTAGAAAGTTTTTAGAAATTTAAAGCTTGGAAGGAACTAGTAGAGAACCAATTTAGTTGCAAGTTGAAGGCGCTTAGGTTTGATAATGGTGGCAGATGAGTCTCTAGTGAGTTCTTTGATTTCTATAAGCCATATGGTATTCAGAAACATTTCATTACACCTAGTGATCCATAATCCAATGGAGTTGCTAAAAGGATGAATCAAGCTCTTCTTGAAAAGGTCTGTTGCTTGAAATTGACCGCGGCTTATCCGTAGGCTTTTGGGTTGAAGCTTCGTCGATTGTATTGCATATTATAAATCAAATTCCATGATCATCCATAGACGGGAAGATTCCATAAGAAAAGTGGAGACGTAAAGCAATATATCTTTGTTATATTTGTATTTTTGGCTGTCATGTGGGTATGCACCGTACAAGTGATCATAAGTTAGCGGCCATGGCATATTTGTAGGATACACAAATAAATTTGAAGGGTACCGAATTTGGAACCCAATTGACAAAAATATTGTGCATTCTAGACATGTTGCATTTAATGAGTCTGCAATGTTTAAGTATAAGGAAGAGTTACCTACCACAATGGTTGATTCTGATAGGCATAAGGAGATGGAAGCAGTTCCCACATTACTGCCTAGTAGTAGAGTTGTAGTTGTTGTTGATAAAAGTGAAGATGCAGTTGATGAAGCATCATAGAGTAGTCAATAGGTGCCTTCTAGTGTTGTTTGTGATGTGCATGAAGGTAGAGGATGTTTGGTTCAAGGCGGAGCTGAAAGAAGTTTAGGTGATGTTATACCTACTCAAGCTAGTTGTATGACTATTAGGCTATCCAAGAGGTATGAAGATTGGCAATATGCAAACCTCAGCCTTGATGATCAGTTTGATTAGCCCTGCATGTGGTTCATGATGATCCATTTAACCTTGAAGAAGCCATAAAGTCGAATGATAGCTCGAGGTGGATTCACGCTATGGAAGATGAGTTTGAGTCGTTAAAGAAGAATGAAGCTTGGAATTTGGTACCACCTTCTCAGGGATGCCCAGTCATAGGATGCAAGTGGATGTTTAAAGTGAAAGATGATGGAAGATACAAGGCTAGATTAGTTGTAAATAGGTTTTCATAAAGGAAGGGAATGGAGTATGATGAGAGATTTGCTTTTGTAGTGAGACATAGCTCCATCATGATTTTGCTTTCCGCAGTTGGTACTCATGACTTAGAGTTGGACAATTTGATGTAAAGACCTCTTTCTTGCATCGTAATTTAGAGGAGACCATTTACATGAAGCAGACAAAAGGATTTATCATAAGGGGCAAAGAAGATTAGGTTTGCAAGTTGAAGAAGTCCCTTTATAGACTTAAGTAGTTTCCTAGACCGTGGCAAAAGAGATTTGGTTCTTTTATGCTTTTACTTGGTTTTAATCATAGTATTAAAGATGCGTGTGTTCATTTAAAAATTCAAAAAATGTTAACTGGGTTATATTTTCTCTTTTATGTGGACGATATTAATTATTTCCAAGGATAAAGTTGAAATAACTGAATTGAAGTTGAAGTTAAAAGAGGAATTCGAGATGAAAGACCTTAGGAAAACAAAGAAGATTTTGAGTATGGAAATCCAAATAGGTAGAAACCTTGGGCTTTTGAGGCTCACCTAAAAGGAATTTATTCAAAAGGTTCTTGCTTGACTTAGCATAATGGAAGAAAAGGCTGTTATTACACCTATGCGTTTGCATATGCATCGATCTCAGAGAAGGAAAATTCCTACATGGAGAAGGTGCACTATGCGAGTGCGGTTAGTTGTTTGATGTATGCTATGGTTTGCGCTGGGCTTGACATTGCACAGGCTGTTGGATTGGTTAGTAGATATATGACAAATTTAAGAAAGATGCATTGGAAGGCGGTGAATTATAGTTTTAGGTATGTTAGAGGAACTCTAGACCATTGGCTTATTTTTAGCAATAGAGATAGAAATTTGAGCTAGGTTGGATTTTATGATTCCGACTACACTAGAGATAGAGATCGAATGAAGTCAACCTCAGGTTATGTATTCACTTTTGGAGGAATAACTATTAGTTAGAGAGGGAGATTGTAGATGATAGTTGCTTTTTCTACAACATAATCAGAGCTTATAGCTACTCTTGAAGCAGCTAAGGAGGCACTCTAATTGAAGCGGTTAATGTGTGATTTTGGCTTCATGTATAATGGAGCTATGTTGAGTTGTGATGTCAAAGTGCTATTCACTTAGCCAAAAATTGGGCTTTCATCTTGAGGATGAAGCATATAAAGGTGAGAAAGTCCTTGTCTCGATGAATGAAGACTAGATAATTCATCTTCAGAAGGTTTTCATAGAGGAGAATGCAGTAGATATGTTTACCAAGTCCTTGCCTGTTGAAAAGTTCGAGTATTACTCAAACTTGATCTGCTTATTGAGGTGCTAGGTGCCACATAGTGGCTCGTAGGGAGAGTGAGTTGGTAGATGGAGACATTTGTTTTCATTGTGGAGATTGATAGTTCCTACATAGAGCGGGTATTTTCGACACTTTATTGATGGGCGGTAACCTTGCCAGAGTTCGTTGATAAAGTGCAATGAGTGATGACCATGCCGAAGCTCATTGGGAAAGTATTTATGGTGTTTTGTCCAAGAGTTTCTTGGAGTATGAGGATATAGGTGGAGTTGGTAGGCTTGCATGGAAATATAGTATCAAGGTGGAGATTGTTAGACTTTGATGGAACAATATTTCCATATTGAAGAAGATTTGAGAGATATTTAAGTCAACATGTGACTCAATTTTATTGTCTCTTTTAATTCATTAAAGGAAGCATGGAATTATCTAAATGGGAAGGAATAATTTTGAGAGACCGAAGTAATCAATCAATTCCTAATCCGTTAATTAAAAAGGCATTTATCAAGTGCATGCAAATTTGGTGAAAACCGATGTTGGACCAAAAAGTGGCACAACATCCCCAAAACGAATTAAAGAGGATAAGTCTAACTATAATTAGCAAATACATAGTAAAAGACACAATTTTATATTGGTTCATCTAATCTAAGGCATAAGTCAACTTTAATCTTATTATAAATTGTTATTGCCACGAGTATAAGGGATTTACAATTTTTGATAGCCTTGAACAGCAAGGGATAGTCTCTTTAATGACAAACTTGGGTAGAGAAAGAAGATGAAGTATAAAATAGCCAAAAGTTTCCTCCAAATTGCTATAGCTTTATATTTATAAAAGAATCGCCCAATGAAGTCGCTAGATCATGAAATACCATTTCAAAATTTAGATCCAAGAAAGTAGGAAAGGAGATGAGCTCCGTGGAATGATAAAATCATCCTAGTACAGATTTGATCGGGTCAGTACCGACTTGATTTCCCGACTATAAATTATTCCATCTTCTTCCACTTCATCTTCCTACTTCGATTCATCGAGTTCTGAGCGCTTGTGCCTTAGAAATCAATTCATTGCCAAGAGCTTCTAACACCTTTAGTACTTGTTATTTTTTGTGCTTTTATGGGGTTGTTCACTAACTCCTTCAAAAATAAACCCCAAGACGACCACTTTACCCACTTATACCTTGACCATAGCTCCAAATTCCTCCAAAGCACGCAAAATCATGTCGGTATCGACCGTGCCGACCACTCACTTAGGCATATTTCACACTCTAACCTCTTGAAGCTCTTCTCAAGGCCATCCCAAGCTTACCTTCAAGTCTATGAACCACTCCATCTTCATCCTGACGTCCAAATTCATATGAAAGCCATTTGGTTTTAAAGCTTGATAACATTTTCCCCTCAAAGTATGCTGCTGTTGAAAAAAAGTGTGCTTTGGAACAAGATAGGTGTATGTTATCACCCATACAAGTCCACTTGTCATCCAAAAGTATCTTTAAAGAGCCGTCTCTACTCCATGG
Organism: Allium cepa; assembly: GCA_030765085.1. Lineage (NCBI taxonomy): Eukaryota > Viridiplantae > Streptophyta > Magnoliopsida > Asparagales > Amaryllidaceae > Allium > Allium cepa. The sequence goes on from CM060937.1 coordinate 16,015,384, forward strand.
GCATCCGTTCAACCACTTTAAATAGCAGTCGTACCACTTCTCATGCTAGGGTCAACTTCTATATTTTTTAAAGATCGTTCCACGTATTGGTCAATCGAGAACCATTTTTCTTCCTTCCTTTTCTTTTCTAATTCTAAGCCAGTAATTCATATCGGTACCGATCGCTTTATATTGGTGCCAACATGAAAAGACGAGTCATCATTTTCATTTAAGCACTAGCATTTAGCCACTTTTTTCTCATGCTTTTGCTTTTTCTTGCCTTTCACATTTCGGTGCTGATCTCTTGCCGTTCCTATTCCTTTACCAGAACTGTTTGCTTCGATTGCCTAGAGCTGCAGCCATCTTCCTTATGCCGCCACTGCTTAGTTCCCTCGCCACTGACCATAGCACCCTCTAAAGGTCACGACCCTGACTTCATTCATGCCTAGATCTAGATTCAAAGCTCCAAAGGTGGGTTGCAGATGCTTAATGTCATGTCGGTGGCTGTTGGATCGTCGTTAATGACAACCGGTGATCATCTCCGACCTAAGGTTGAGTAGAGCTTGATTGGTGATTGGATTTCTTTTGGAACCATGACTTCAACAAGACATGGGATGGCCTATAGCCTAGCCCAAGATTGACCCGGAGCTTGCTCCAAAACATCAAATTTCCTAGACATGGTTGCAACTCCGAGTCATCTTGATGCTTGCTTCGTGTCCTCCATTAGGCATCCATATTTTTCCATGGCCTAATACTAATGCACTCGTAAGTGCTTGAATCACTTTCTACCATAGATTAGTTGATAACCAATCGTCGCTAATTTTTGATCAGACGGTCCTTCTCAAAGAATGACCACGTTAAATGTACTGTAATGTTCCGTGTTCCTATAAAAGAATGCTCCACGTTGCTCTGGAAAACGATTCCATTATCGCTTACCCAACGATAGAGGTAAGATTCGGCACACGGTTCCATCATGCGATGGGGCTCATTTTCTAGCATGAGCAGGCTATCTACATAAAATGTTCCACTCATCATGTACGGGACACATGACACACACTATATAGTTTGATAATTCCAATTGCTCCAGCCAACGTTCAAAATATGATTGGTCAAGACATGTCGACATCCGTTGGATTTGGGCATTGGTCACATAGGTTTATATCAAAATAGAATTTAGAAATAAAACATACGTGACCATGTTCAATATCAAGTTTTCTAGTCTAGAATGACACGTTCATCACTTAGACTTAAAACCGACGCAGGTCATCAATCCCAGAAGTCAGTTGTACCATGGCTCAGGCCTCGACGTCTATGCCTTCTTGAACCAAACACTCAATCACATATGAGTTTTAAGGGATGATAATACTGGTAGGTTCGATTTAGGATGCGCCTCCTCCTTTGAATGAACAAATTGGTTTAAGGGTCATGGATGATCCCCAAGAACAAATGCAGACAGTCCTAACTGCCAAGTCACTCCAGAATATATGTCAACAACATGGAACCTCGGAGAATGATGTATTGCTACCAATAACTAACCAACGGGTCCACAATCCTATGCATGGTTATACGGCTTGCAACAAGTATATCTACCTAGGAGGTGTTATACCACCCTTCAATCCATTCCTTTGTATGTTCCTTTAAGAGCTCGGGCTCCCTCCCACTCAAGTCCACTCCAATGGTTATGCCTTATTGAGTTCACTTTATGTCCAATTCATGCTACAACATCGGCTATCTCCAACCCTTGGGTTATTGACACACCTTTTGAGCTTTAAGGAAAGGAATGAATCACCATCCTTAATGGTCATCGAAGTCAATGCCGATCAAAGTGATCAAGCCACTTTATAACAAACGATCATATTTCTAAAATGAGTATTTCTAAGTCCAATGTCCATATAACTTCAACCGACTCTGGCTGTTTGAAAGTAAGACTTCTGCCTTGTCATTCTTCCCCACACTTGAACTCTTATAATCCAAGTGTCCAACTCCATACCTACTCTCTTCATATATGTTCTTACTCAAGATAGGAGCACCGAGCATTCTAAGACCTTAAAGTTCCTCAAAAAAGTCAACATCTGATATTGCTTCGCCACTTATCTCTTGACGAATGAGAACCTTTGTTAGTATGGTCTTCTACACCCAAAACACTTTTCCATTCCAACTGAAATTCCACCAAGAGGGTTCAAGGTGTCCATAGGGTATTCTACCCTCATTCGTATCTCCAGAAAAGAAAACTAAGGGAGCATTAAAGGCCCACCAAGCATGACAAACATCGATGAATAAAAAGATAGAACAGTGGAGGCAAATATACCAGGTGAAGTGCAAGTTGAAAGGGAACAGTGAGTGGAGATGGTAACCATTCATGAGGGAGGATAAGGAAGAGGAGGAGGAGAAGAAGATAAAAAAGGAGAAGGAGAAGGAAAAGAAGAAGATGACAATGATGAGGGCTTCGACTAAGATGGAGACGAATCATACATAGAGACGTCTCCAAAGGGTACAAAGATTCTTAAGCCATCGTGTTTGAAGCAAATAATCATCAAGATCTTCCAGCAACCTACTGAACCAAACATGTTGCTAACAATCAATGTGACTCCTCTAGGTGATCACTCAGAAAATATCTTCAACTCATTGAGTGATATTGACATCCCTATCGATGATCTTCTTATGGAGTACCCTTCACTATAAGAAAATGGACTTTTAACAGTGGTGAAAAATTGCGGTCATATCTTTTAACAGTGTTATTAAGAACGCTGTTTAACGACATCATGTTGTAGCTCTCAGAGATTTAACAATAGAAAATAAACGCTATGAAAATCGAGTATTCACAACATTTATTAACTGCTATAGATTTTTTTAACAACAATAAGTAAATGTTGTGGTATTTTTTCTCATCATCTATATTTTTATAAATAATAGCATTTTTTATGTTGTGTTAACTCTACTATGTGTCTTTTATAGTTATGTATATGTGTTGTAGGTTTTTAATACACTTACTGCCCACTGTTGATTTTATCACATGATTTTTAACAACACTTGAAAAAGTTGTCTTTTATTGCTTTATTTTTTACAGCACTTATCTTATGTTATGCTATCACTGAAAATATTTACATACTAATGTGATACATGCTTCATTAAGATATTCAAACCAACATAAAATAACAATCACATAAATATATTTAAATGATTTAAATAATTTATATATTTACATATATATCCAAATTTACACAACATCTATAACCCAAGATTCAACAATATCAAAAGTCAAGGTGTTATAACATACGTACACCAAATAATGCTACACAATAAAATATGGACCAAAATATATGCTTACTACACCAAAAAAAGCCTAAAACACTTGAGTAACGCAACAACTAGCCAGCTTTTGCTCAAAAATCTTTAATCGCCTATAATGAAGAATAACTAGCAATCAAATGTAATAAAACATGAAAAAGTAAAACCAAAAGATATAAAAAAAAGTATATTAATTATAAGCAATCAATATGTGGTACACAAAGCACATGTAACTGCTTCTTAGTACATAACCGAGAATATCAATGAAATTCAAAACTGTCCCAACATCTTAATATAACTTCAAAGGAACACCAAAATTATGATAGTGCAATGATTTAGACTAATCGTCAAAAAAATACCCCTTGCATATCAATAAACCTAGAGAGTGACTAAATTCAAAGTAAGAAATATGTAAAGTTTATACTTCTATTGCTGTTCGTTTTGCTTTAAAACTCCAAGTGCATAACTAAACACTAATCTTCTTAAATGAAATTCTAATAACCGAATAGTTAAAATTAGATGAAATCCCAGACTATTAAGATTCTAATAACTGACTATTATCTACTAAATGTTAATTAAGCCCGCTAGAGTAGTTATTATACTTTATCATTATTAAGCGGTGAGGCAATGAAGTAGCAACACTATTAATTGTACCTCAAAACTTAAAATACTTGGATTCAAATTAGAACAATCTTAATTTAGATGACATTCTTAATTAAACGATTGAATTAGAGTTTTCTATGAGAAACCAATTTAAAATTACCTTAAGGAATTATGCAAAAACCAGTTGATTGAAGCGACAACCCTTGAAGGTGACCGTGGATAAGAGGAGGGGAGCAAGAACAACGTAGGTACATACAAATTAGGCTAGATGGACTTCGGTTGAACTTAGTTATTTTATCAACTTGCTTGAGCACTTTTACAAAACTTATTTAACATAGCTCTTTCTGTAAAAATTAGTTAATTTTTGTAAAATTATTTAATTCTAATAAAAATTAAACTTAGTGCAATTTCTATAAAGTTAATTTTTATGAACTTATTGGATTTTATAAAATTCAACAAGTAAATATTTAGAATGTTCCATGGAATATTTCAAAGTAAAAGCTATTACATAGGAGCTGTCTTCTGATATGCCTTTTGATATTGCAATATTGTGTTGGGTAAGCATAATCAAATGCAAAAGTGTTGCTGAGACAAACCTAATCATCATTTTAATCAACCATTTCTTGCCTTGGCTTCACATCCAGCACTTGTTCGGCGATCTGCTTTTGCCATTTACCATGCTGCAAGATGCATTAGTTATGCCTAAATCATTTCATTCAGTAACCCTTCAGTCAAGACAACTCACAACAACTATGTGCAACAATTCATTCCCTCTTATATTGAATAACAACCTTTCGGTTTTGGCTTTTTTGCTGCTACCAAGATTTATCTTCTACCCCTACTCATACTCTAGTCATTCTACTTGATATCTTTTGATATAGTAGTTTGCTATTCTTTTCAAAAATATTTAAGGAAATAAACTAGATAGGTATAAGTAAATAAATAAAATTCTTCACTATAGTTGGTTCATAAAATTCATCATTCTGTAGTAAATAAACTAGATAAGTAGAGGACCTGCATCAGGGGGAGTGGAAAGAGCTTCAGATTTGTAACATCCCTCATTTTGAGGCCCGAAACTAAGCTCTACAGATGTTGCAGTCCTCTATAGTATTAATTTTTGGTGTCAAAATACAGTCATGTTAATGGTATTCATAATATCATAAGCATAAGAATATGAAATGATTTTAAACACAATTTCAAAGTAAACTTCCATATTTCCAGCTCACAGTTATAATTTCATATTCAGTACATAATCCCAAAACGCTGCCAATGTTTAGATAAAATATAATTATTACAAATTACGCCAAGAGCAACATATGAAGATATTCCCTTGGATGATCAACGTTACTAAATAGATAAACACATATGCTATCAATACATTTATAAAATAATCGACTTAACAAATCAGATAGAAAATATAAATAGACTTCTACATAGCTAGCTTCTGCCTCCTACACATATTCGAAAGCTTTATTCGCCGAACCTACTTAACGTGGAAGACTCTTGATCCTAACCCACTCAAATCAAATTTTGACCGCTTGAGAATTAAGGGGATAACACGAACTCCGAGTCAGACAAAAACTTGGTGTGAATAATAATAAGCCATCTCGGTTTATAGACATTAAATGAGACCACGTCGCTGAGCGAAACCAGTTTTCCCCTTACTAACATCCTTTAAAATATATCTTTTGCAAATCGTTGTCCTACAACAAAACTGATTAAAATAACAATATAACAACAATAGGTATGCATGCAGCCTCGGTAATCTTAACTATCTGTCAAATCAGTGGACTGTCCATCCCAATGTTTAGTTTTCATAGGGTAACTACCAACCTACGAGGCTAACTCGAGCCTAGCAAATATACCAAATTTTCTAACTAGCTATTAGAAGAAAACTAGACGGTCTGTCCACATATACTTATCCTTGTGTTTACCTGACTATCTGTCAATCTTATAGTTTTGTAAGGCTTACTATGAACCTAAAGGTTTTGCAGGCTAACCTATAACCTATTTTATTTTTATGTATTCCTTTCTGTGTGTAAACTTACTTTATGTCTTACCCTTGACAAAGCCCTACACACTGGAATTTTAGACTAAAATCAACTGGAGGCTAATCGCTGAAGTATAAGGTGCTACCCTACACTAGCATCATCTGGTTTTTTTTATCTCTAAGTTAATTTTATCCTATCATAATCTATCCAAAAGTGATAAAAACAATGATCTCTTTAGTAAAATTCTAGACTAAATAACCTACTTATTTCCTTGAAAACATACTTCTTTACAAGTGATTTACCCCTTGAAATCATACTTTCAAAACAAGAAAAATAGCTCTTTACTTTATCCAAAATAATTATGCCATGATATATGTTTTTATAAAACACCATTAATGAATATCAAAATCATTTGAGGTCATCACCTCCCAAAACCATAGGTTATAGGGTGTTTGCGCCAAAATTGACCACAAACACCCGATAGTCGTTGAAAGCGCCCATTCACAATCACAGATCACATATAAAAAATATTTAAAGAAATAAGTACTGAAAATCACTCAGCAAATTCACAATAATGCAGTAAATGACATAGGATTTATAGTGGTTCGGCGATCTTGCCTACGTCCACTCTGAAGCTTATGTCTTTATTGATTCACTTGATGATTTCAATCAATTACAGCGGATTACAGTTGATAATAGCTCTGAAATCTGATTACAACAGCGATAATGAAGAGTAGAATTGAATCCGGCAGAGTCTAGATGTCGAATGGCCAAAAAATCCCCTTTTTGTAGGCTTTAGGGTGCTATTTATAGGCGTAGGAGGCCAAGATCTCGCTCAAACTTCGGGAGACTTTTTCTGGCACGTGAGTGGACCCACACGACCGACCCCACCAAGTTTCAACTCGATCTGAGGTCGATACGAAGTGATTTTGTATCCATCAAAAAATGATCCAATCGAGCTCAAACTTGGCAGGAACAATCTTTACCTTGTACGGAAGCTACTGTGAAAATTTTGTTGCATTTGGATCAGTGGTTTGGGAGATATGATCGATACGAGCTAGTATGTTTCGATTGGCTGTTTATTTCGAATCCATCAGTTCGTATTGGTCCCTTCGAATCGATCACCTCACGTGGTCTTGTGATGATGTGGCGCGCATACTTCGCCTCGATCCGGTCTTTACTCCGTGTTGACCGTATCGACTCCATAAAATTCGCCTTGTTTGTATCGAGGGTGACACGTCACCCAAGGTTAGATGATGGATACGAACAAGCCTCTGGTCATGGATTCGAACACGGTCTTGGGATGGAGACGAAGCAGCGAATCTCTGATGGATGCGAAGTTGATGTTAGGTGATCGATATGAAGCCGATGGATACGAACCGAGCCATGCCGATGGATTCGAATAAGACACTCTAGCCGAAGTTTGATCGATACGAAGTCCATTGATGCGGAGGCTTGGCCACTTCGATCGATACGAAGCCAATGGAGTGGTGATGGATATGCGTATCGATACGAAGTGCGGCCTACTGATGGATACAAAACAGTACTCTGGGATGGATACGAACATGCTGAGACGACGCCCATCTGATCGATTCGAAACCGATCGATTCGAACTGACCTGTAACGTTGCTGATCGATTCGAACTCGACCGATTCAGAGTGTGTAGAACCTGATGGATTCGAACAAGGCAATTATTGATGGATACGAACCCCATCGATTCGAAATGGGCATCTTCTCAACAATTTGATGGATACGAACTGTGTACTTTGGCTAACTTGCATCGATCATATCTTGTTCCTACAAACTCCGATTAACCTGAAATTTGAAATACTGGCTTTCATGGCTTTACTTGTCGTGTCCTATCAATTGTAGCCTGATCCGGGCTCGGAAAAAATTCATCGATATCCATAGTGAAGTTGTGTATAACCAATCTTTGAGACGAACTGTTTTTGTTTTCGACCAATCTTTTGGTATCACGGCTTTGCCAAAAAGCGGGATAACATTTTGCCCCCCAAAACATGCCTTGCGGTAGGAAGGTATGTTTTGCAATGCTTTGAGCTGGATGTTCATATCCTGTCAACAACCTATAAAGAACTTGATAGTTTCATATGACCTCAAATGACGATCGTTCGGGATCGTGTGTCATTTGAGGGGAATCAGGACCGTTTGCGGTCGATGCCGTTTGCGACAAATGTTGGAATGGGACCGTTCGCGGTCGATGCCGTTCGCGGCAAATGTTGGAATGGGACCGTTCGCGGTCGATGCCGTTCGTGGCAAATGTTGATCGTTCACGATCAGGTGCCGTTCATGGCGAAATGTGATCGTTCGTGATCGTGTGCCGTTCGAGGCGAATTATGATCGTTCGCGATCGTGTGCTATTCGAGGCGAATTGTGATCATTCGCGATCGTATGCCGTTCGAGGCAAATTATGTGTACCCAGGGGACTTAGTATTATCGGTGCCGGAGTTAATGTTCAGGGGAGTTTCCGAATCAAAGACTTTGGCGGTTCATCGCCTTACAGAAGGTGCTCGTGGACCGTTCGCGATCCAACGAGCATGCAAGTAAACTCTTTCATAGAATTGCAAATATCAAAGCAATAATTACACGAATCTCACAACAGAAATGTCCAAACAGGCAGAGTCTAAATGTTCAAATCAAAATCAAAGCAAAAAGCAAGATGAAGATGTCAAAGCGTAAACTCTTACTATGATGCGGTTGGAACTCATTCAGAGCATGCTTATGGATCGTGCGCGATCGCTCACATGTGTAAATGATTTAACCATGTCAGTGAGAGGTTTACGACTTGTTCATCATTATTTCAGTCAATCAATGAATAATCAAACGTTGTCCCGGCTCAGGGTCACCTTAGTTGATGTAGACGGTGGTCGCTCTGGCTCCACTGCTTGAGTTCGCCTCCTCACATACTGAAGGAGCATACCGTTCCTGATATGCCCTTCCACCTCGTCCTTCAGATGCCTACAATTATTAGTGTTATGACCGTTCAATTCATGAAATACACAAAACTTATCCGATTTTCTTTCGTCAGAAGTTGGATCCCTTCGCATCGGTCTACGATACGGAACTTGTTCTTTGGTATCCTGATAGATTCATTCCAGGCTATCATTCAGCTCAGAGTAAATGGTGAATCACGGCTCCCTCCGTGGCCGCTTTGACCTGTCACTATTATTCTCAGTCTTCCTTTTTATTTCACTAGTTTCCTCACCCTTTCCAGGTGTATTCCCGCCTTTGATTGTAAAAATATCAATTCCCTCTCCTTCCTCTCTTTCAGCGTTCGCATCCTCCAATCGTAAAAACTTTTCCGCCTCGTGACAGAATTCTCCTAGGTCCACAGGTAGATCTTTAGTTAATGAATTTTTGAACTCTGTTCCGTCAGCTATTTCGGACACAGCTGCCATCATAACCATGATGGATCTGGTCGATCCACCGAAGGTGCTGCCGCATTGAATCGCATCAGAAAACTCCTCAAAGTCTCCCCACCTTTCTATTTTAGAGTTGCCAAAGTCATCACATTCTTAGGTCTTGCAATGTGAACCCTGAATTGCCTCATGAATCTCTCAGTTAAATCTGCCCATGTTCTTACGGAGCCGCTCTCCAGCTGTCTAAATCATAACGCCGCAATATCTACCAACTACAATGGAAAGCACCGGGCCATAACCTCCTCTGATTCCCCCAACACCTCCATATGTCTCATATATTTCGTCAGATGAACTGTAGGGTCTGTCCTTCCATTATACATATCTAACGATGGTAGCTTAAAATCTGGTGGGTTCCTTGCTCGCCTGATTGCCGTGGTAAAAGGGCTTCTATTAACATCCTCTAAATCTTTGTTTACTAATACGCCTCTCATGGCTCGCCTAACCATCTCCGCCAACCTGTCATTGTCTCCAAAATGTAATCTTCGTTCATCACTTTCGACCTGCCCCCCGAGTTCATGAGGGAATTCTGGGATTTGCCCCCTTGACTGAGCGTTCATTCCTCTGCTACCTCCAGGTTGGGTAGATGCTCCTCTCTCTCTCTCTCTCTGGGGTTCGGCCAACATTCTCCATGTGTGTGCCTCCTAATCCAGGTGCTACGCCGGATGGTCCTCCTCCGTTCTAAACTCCATCAGCTCCTCTTTTCTGTGCTCCAAGTTGCCCTATCTATTGAAATAAACTCTGGATCAACTCCTCCCGTTTCTTTATCATTGTCTCCATCTTGTCCTTAGTGATGAAGACCGATGCTTGATTCGCTCCTGAAGAAGCCTCTTGACTTCCCTCATGTTGACTTCTCTCTGGCCTTTGTCTTTTACTTGTTTGTCTTGTCATAGCTCTTAGATTTGAATTCTTAAGTCTTCAAATTCAACTTTTCCTGAATCAGCTATTCTCAGTGAATGCACCAAAATGTTTGCGCCAAAATTGACCACAAACACCCGATAGTCGTTGAAAGCACCCGTTCACAATCACAGATCACAGATAACAAATATGTAAAGAAATAAGTACTAAAAATCACTCAGCAAATTCACAATAATGCAGTAAATGACACAGGATTTATAGTGGTTCGGCGATCTTGCCTACGTCCACTCTGAAGCTTATGTCTTTATTGATTCACTTGATGATTTCAATCAATTACAGCGGATTACAGTTGATAATAGCTCTGAAATCTGATTACGACAGCGATAATGAAGAGTAGAATTGAATCCGGCAGAGTCTGGACGTTGAATGGCCAAAAAAAACCCTTTCTGTAGGCTTCAGGGTGCTATTTATAGGCGTAGGAGGCCCAGATCTCGCTCAAACTTCGGGAGACATTTCTGGCACGTGAGTGGGCCCACGCGACCGAGCCCACCAAGTTTCAACTTGATCTGAGGTGGATACGAAGTGATTTCGTATCCATCAAAAAATGATCCAATCGAGCTCAAACTTGGCAAGAACAATCTTTACCTTGTATGGAAGCTACTGTGAAAATTTCGTTGCATTTGGATCAGCGGTTTGGGAGATATGATCGATACGAGCTAGTATGTTTTGGCTGGCTGTTTATTTCGAATCCATCAGTTCGTATTGGTCCCTTCGAATCGATCACCTTACGTGGTCTTGTGATGATGTGGCGTGCATACTTCGCCTCGATTCGGTCTTTACTCCGTGTTGACCGCATCGATTCCATAAAATTTGCCTTGTTCGTATCGAGGGTGACACGTCACCCAAGGTTAGCTGATGGATACGAACAAGCCTCTGCTCATGGATTCGAACACGGTCTTGGAATGGAGACGAAGCAGCGAATCTCTGATGGATGCGAAGTTGATGTTAGGTGATCGATACGAAGCCGATGGATACGAACCGAGCCATGCCGATGGATTCGAATAAGACACTCTAGCCGAAGTTCGATCGATACGAAGTCCATCGATGCGGAGGCCTGGCCACTTCGATCGATACGAAGCCGATAGAGTGGTGATGGATATGCGTATCGATATGAAGTGCGGCCTACCGATGGATACAAAACAGTACTCTGGGATGGATACGAACATGCTGAGTCGACGCCCATCTGATCGATTCGAAACCGATCGATTTGAACTGACCGGTAACGTTGCCGATTGATTCGAACTCGACCGATTCGAAGTGTGTGGAACCTGATGGATTCGAACAAGGCAATTATTGATGGATACGAACCCCATCGATTCGAAATGGTCATCTTCTCAACAATTTGACGGATACGAACTGTGTACTTTGGCTAACTTGCATCGATCATATCTTGTTCATACGAACTCCAATTAACCTGAAATTTGAAACACTGGCTTTCATGGCTTTGCTTGTCGTGTCCTATCAATTGTAGCCTGATCCGTGCTCGGACAGAATTCATCGATATCCATAGTGCAGTTGTGTATAACCAATCTTTGAGACGAACTGTCTTTTGTTTTCGACCAATCTTTTGGTATCACGGCTGTGCCAAAAAGCGGGATAACATAGGGCACAATATAAGTCCTTATATTGATAAAAAGCGATGAGTTCATTGCCGATGAGGGTCTTCATCCCTCTAAAATATGTTAAAATCTTTTGTTTGCAAACAATAAGGTTATATAGCCAAAGGTATGAACGTCGCACTTCATAGAGTGTTGACGTCGATAGGTATAAAACTTAGTTTGCATAGTTTAAAGCCTTTAAAGTATGAAGTCGACATTGATAAATCTTGAAGACATTTATAGGTATCGACGTCAATGCCTTAATGAAAATTGCGGCCTTATTAGGGTCGACGAGATACTAGGCGGCAACATGCCTCTTTGAAAACAATGTTAAGGGATTAAGGAATAAAATCGACGGCCATCAAGGTCGAAGTCATAAAATGCAAAGTATTATCAAACATTGCGGTGTCATTACATCGCTATAAGTCTATATGAAGACATTGGGGTTGGCGACATTGTTTAAGAAAAGCAACATGTTAAAGTGTTGCATCAACCACTTCGAAAACCATGATGTCGACGTTATTGTTTGCTTTCCATCTTATACCAAGCCAATACATTTTGTATCGACTAAAGTGATACCATATGCATTTTTCTTAAGCGAGGTCAAAGTCCATGCCAAAGTGATAAATGTGGCATCATGACTTTCGAAATGGCATTACCGTAAAGAAAGAGAAAACTATTTCATTAACATTAAAAGTAATTGCTTTTCAACTAACCCCAATTATTTGTCAAATTTTTGTTGGGGAACACTTTCTTTACCAAAATCTTTTCCATAACTGCGATGGAGCAGATTTTGTCATTTCCAAAGCACTTAGCAGACTAGGTAATTTATATTAATATCTTAATAATTAATTAAGACTTTCTACTTAAAAAATTCATATTAAATCATAGAAAATTGGAAAAAATCTCCAAAAATCACGATAAATCTATTTAATCATATTCTTCCTTATATAAAAATTTCAAGGCCAGAAACTTTACTTAATTATTTTTAGTAATTAGAACCCAAAATAACTCATTTTCGACACTTAGAAAATTCATAGAAAATTTACACTTGCTTGGAAAATTATAAAATTAAAAGCTTACTTCTAAAATAATGTTTTTGACATCGTACTAAAATTTTCAAGTCATTTGAGTGTTATATGATAGGTTTTCTAACTCAAACATACCACTTAACTTCATAAATAAATTCCATAAATTCACCAAAAAAAGCATATAACCATTCAAATTATCATAACATGACATAATATAAGCAAGAGAATCGGATTTACTCTTAAAACTAAAAATGCCATATAAAAATGAGATGCATAACTTTATTCACTTTGTATTGATCAAGAAGGTTGAGATTTGTGTTGTTGATTTGAATCTCCTAAGCTTGGATCATATTTCTAGCTTTTAATTCCTCTTGAACACTTGTTAATGGGTGGTCCTAAGCTTCCTTTGATTTCGTTTGTTATGAAGTGAATGAAAGTGAGGGAAGAAATGAGAGAGTGAGGGTTTATGTTTAGGAATTTAGGTTTTTTTTTTCATTTTTCCCTTAACCCATATACCTTCTTCATATTTTAATTCATTCTTATTAACTCATTTCGGCATAACCTCTATTATTTACCAAACCTCAATATCCTTATTATTTTACATCATTTTATTTTATTTATCCAATTAAATATTTCAAAATAATGTTAGTTAATATTAGGGTTGTTGCACACTCCCCTCCTTAAAGAATTTTGTCCTTAAAATTACGATAAGGTACACACATCAAACATGAAAGCATAGATGTAAAACATGCCATCAAACAAGTTAGTATTAGTGTCCCTAATCATGCTTTCCGTTTCACAAGTGTAGTCTCTTTCATTGTCACTCCACTGGACTTTAACTAATCTGAGCGTTTCGTTCTTTAGCCTTTTCTCATCCTTAGCTACAATATGAACATGATACTAACTATAGTCATGTATGCCTCTACTACTAAACCATCTGATGTAGACGGAGTTATAGTAGTATCTGGATCTCGAACACGCTTCCTTAGATGAGAAATATGGAAAACATTATGGACTCCTACCAAACCGCTCGGTAACTCTATCCTATAAGCGACTTTCCCGATCCGCTCTATGATAGGAAACGACATATATATCTCAGTGCCAATTTTCCCTTCTTTCAAACATTACTACACCCTTCGTTGGTGATATTTTGATGAAAACATGATCTTCAACTGAGAAATCTAAGTTAAGAACCAATCCATCTATGATCTCTAACCAACAAACTAGTGTTTTGCATGGTCTTCCATAAAATGCTTCAAAATGTTTCATCCCTATACTAGTCTGATAGCTATTATTATAAGAAAACTCGACTAAGTGTAGATGATCTTCCCATGATCCTCCAAAATCTAGCAGATAAGCTCTTAACAAATCCTTTAAGACTTTGTTAACTCTTTTTGTTTACTCATTTGTCTATGGATGGTAAGCAGTACTCGTCTTGAGCTTGATACCCAAAAACTATTGTAGACTCTTCCAGAATTCGCTAGTAAACAAAGAATATCTACCACTAACTACACTACTAGGGACTCCATGCCGTCTAACTATATTCTTCATGAACAGCTTTGCTAAACAAGTGTCGTTCTTGTCAACTTAATGCGTATAAAGTGTGCATTCTTAGTCAGTCTATCCACTATGACCCATATACTTTCATTTCCCCTATTTGACCTTAGCAACCCATCAATAAAATTCATGGATATCAAATCTCGTTTCCATACTGGAACATCTAGGGGATGAAGTAATCCACTTGGCTTCTGATGTTCGGCTTTTACTTGCCAACAGTTCAAACACTGCTTTACCCATAAGCCATCATCCCTTTCCATACCCTCTTAGAAGAATATTCTTTTCATATCCTGATACATCTTAGTTCCTCTAGGATGAATAGTAAACTTCGATCGATGACATTCTCTAAGTACTTCTTTCCTTAGCTCACCAGTATCGGGAACACATAATCGTCCCTTCTTTCTTAAACATCCATTCTGGTCAAGATAAAAATCCCTCAAATCATTAATCTCCGTTTCACCTTCCAATCTTCTAATTCTTTTAGCTAGAAATGGATCATCTCTCTGCTTAGAAACAATTCTTGAGATTAATACCGGTCGAACTTCCAAATAAGCTAACGTTGCAGCACTCTGACTAAAACTGGTAGTCGATCTTAACTACACACTACAAGTGGTCAATGCTTCTAAGTCTTTCCATTTAGCCAACATAGTCCATGCCACATTTTGATGTTTTCTGGTAAGCGCATCTGCAACTTTGTTTCCTTTCTCCGATGTGTACTCAATTCCAAAATCATAAGCAGCTAAAAAATTAGCCATCTCCATCGTCTCATATTCAACTCATTCTGAGAGATGAAATACATTAAAAACTTGTGATCCATATCTAACTAGAATCATTCTCCTAAAAGGTAACGTCTCCACATCTTCAAGAAAATATTACAGCAGCCAACTCTAAGTCATGGTCAGATATCTAATTTCGTTTGGTTTGAGCTATTGCAAAGCACATGCAATTACTTTACCCCTCTATAGTAACATAGCTCCTAGTCCTTTTCCACATGCATCTATATATACCACCAAATCTTGATTTCCATCTGGAAAACTAATAAGGGAACGTTGGTCAATAAATGTTTCAACTTCTAAAATGCATCCTCACATTTATTGGTCCAAACATACTTCACTTCCTTTCTTGTTAATCTAGTTATCGATGCCACTATACAAGAGAAATCCTTATTCATTCTCTGGTAGTAGCTAGCTAATCCAAGAAAACTCTTTATCTCGATCAACGTCTTAGGTTTCTTCCAATTATTTACAACTTCTATTTTCGATGGATCTATTAACAACCCTTTCTTTGAGACAACATGACCAAGGAACTTTATTTAATTCTTCAAAAATAGACACTTCAAAAACTTCACCTTTAGTCGATGCTATCTCAACGTCTCCGTGCTATTCTAAGATGAGTCTTATGATCTCACTCATTTCTAGAATATATCAAAATTTCATATATAAACGCCAATACGAATCTTTCCAAATGCTTTCAGAAGATCTGGTTCATTAAATCTACGAAGAAAGTAGGTGTATTAGTTAACCCGAATGGCATTACTAACCACTCGTACAAACCATATCTTATTCGAAATGTCATCAAAAGAATATTGTCCTCTGCAACTCTTAATTGATGAAACCCTGTTGCCGAAACCATATGGGAATATACTATGACTCCACTCAACTGGCCAAATAAATCACCAATTCTCGACAAGGGATATCAATTCTTTATCGTCTTTTCATTCATCTTACGATAATCGATGCACAGTTGTAACGACTCGTCTAGTTTCTTCACAAACACTACAACTGCTCCATAGGGCGAACTGCTTGGTCTAGTAAAACTATTTCCTTCTAAGTCCACTAGCTGCACATTTAACTCCTTAGTCTCGGTAGGTGTCATCTTGCTAGGTGGTCCACTTACGGATTTAGCTCTAGGTACAAGATTTATTTGAAAATTAATAGCTTGTTTCGACGATAGTCCTATAACAGGCTCAAAAACATCTGCAAATTCTCAAACAATGAAAACTCAGTTCAACTCATCTTTGTCCTCTGTTATACCCAATAAAGCACAAATGCCAAAACCTAGATTTTCTACTGAGTATATGATTTGGTCGCTACCATTTGGATGTCTTAGTGATACTTTCCTATCATGGCAAAATATCCTAACACATACACTTAACCAGTCTATACCTAAAAGAATACCAAAGCCCACGAAATCAAACACATGCAAACTGTAGGCAAATATATGACTTAATAATGCAAACCTTAAATGATCACATCGCATCCTAGAGTTGCATGCCCTCCTATCAGATTCACAACCCTTAAGGAAGTAATTAGGTACGAAGGTTCTAGGTTAAGTTTATCTGCAAGCAATGAGATCTAAAATAATGTAATGCACCGGTATCAAATAATATGCTAACATGTATATCATGAATCAAAAGCGTACCTCCTATTATAGCTTTCCCTTTCTCCTTAGCTGTTGGTCTCGAGGTAGCCGGTTCCAAAACAAACACTTTTCCTTTTTCTGCCTTGGCCTCTTCCAGACATTTGTTTTTATTATGTCCCACTTGGTCGCAGTTAAAGCACTTGATGTTCTTCTTTCCAACTCATAAGCATAATGTCCCTTCTTATCACACTTGTAACACACAACCTCAGACTTTCCTTTATTGGCTGCTGCACCTTTCTGAGCTCCCTTCTTCTGGTAAGACTTTCTCTTTTGATTTTGTCCGCCCTGACTCTCTAATGGTTTGTTATTACTGAACAAAGCAAGCATCTCTTTATTTCTCAAAGCCATATCCACGATGACATCACATGGATCCCTGCTTTGTGGTAAAGTTTCCCTAGAAAGCTCAGATCTTAGTCAATGAATGAATTTCTTATTCCTTTTGATGACTATGTCAATGGTAGCATTCCTATATCGAGATAGCTCCTCAAATCTAGTTGCATACTCAAGCACTGTCATATCACCTTGCACTGATTCTGTAAATTTCCTCAATAGAGCCGACTTAACGATCTCAGACATAAATCTTCATTTAAACCTCCTTTTGAATTCAGCCCAAGTCAAAGTCTTCTCTACTACCCTGACAGTCACACTATTCCACCATTACAATGCATCACCTTGTAGTTGCCTGGACAGAAAACTACTCTTTTGTTCGTCATTCAAACCAAGATCAGTCAAAATCCTTTTACAATGGAGTGACCAATTCTCCACTTCAATTGCATCCTCTGTTCCAGGTTTCCCTCCAAGTCCAACATAGTCTCTACTCAATACATCATAATTGTTAACAACTAAAACTTCCTAATTGGCTCCTTCAGCATTTCCACCAACTAACCCAGTAGTAGCTCATGCTTGCATAATGTTGACAAAGAACAGATACATTGCTGTATATAGAGTTCCAACACCCACATTAGCAGCTGTTTGCTGACCTGGGTTTCTCTTAGTATTGGGGCTGGAATTTCCATTTGTAGTGGTGCTTCCTCCACCGAGATTCACTCTTTCGTTTCCAACCTCCATATCTCACTCCCTTAAATCTACATTCGAACCTTAGTAAGATACAGAAGAATGTTCTAAGAGAGAGAGAGAGAGAGAATAGAGATAAAGTGTGTTTGTACCAAAAATGGGCACAACACTCTTCGAAAGTTTTTGAAGAGATAAAAGTGAAGAATATAAATTTAAAATGAAGATTGTCTAACAAAAACTCCAACAAACAATAACACAAATGCACAGACAAGAAATTTAGAGTGATTCGGCGTGTTGCCTACGTCCACTATGAAGTTTTTGTGATTTTATTGATTCTCTTTGAACTATTACAAGTGATTACAGCGAACAACAGTAAATTACAGCTTGGAATTCGAATTCAACAGCAAGGTTAGGATGCAAATCTCGATCCGGTAGAGTCTGGGCGTCTGAGAATCAAAAGATCCTTTTTCTGTCGGCTTTGGGGCTCTATTTATAGGTGTAGGAGACTGATATTTCACTCAAACTTCGAGAGACTCCTTCTGGCACGTGAGGGGGCCCACGCGATCGATCCCTGAGGGTTTCGACTCGTTTTGTGATTGATACGAACTCAATTCGTATCAATCAAGATTGCATCCGATGGAGGTGAAACTTGGCGACAATAATCTTTAGCTTGCATGTAGTCTTCTGTGAAAATTTCATAGCATTTGGACTGGTGGATATTGAGTTATGATCGATACGAGTTTGAGTTCCTAGTTGGCTGTCTGGTTCGAATCCATTAATTCGAATCGATCGCCTCGAATCGATGACGGCACGTGCTAGCAAGTTGACGTGGCGTGCATTCTTCGTACCGATCCACCCCTTTTGCCGCGTTGATCGAGTCGCTCCAGAGATTTCGCCGTGTTCGCATCGAATCATCATCGCGTCAATCCAGGTTCCTTTGACTCGATGGGTACGAACAAGTCATCATATATGGATTCGAAAAGAAAGCCTCTAATGGGGTATGAAGCGATCGTTATCCAATGGATACGAAGTAAGATAATTTGATGGATGCGAACAGCAGTTACCTGATGGAATCGAACAACCGCTTATCAACGATTTTGAGCTAGATGGATACGATATAGGATCTGGCCGATCGATACAAAATGCACGCCCTGTTGATGGATACGAACTTGATTGGTGCGAACTGAGGCCCCTTCATGGATATGAATACGATCGATGCGATCTAGGCTTCTTAATGGATACGAAGGCGCTGTCGCTCTGATCGATACGAAGGTGATGGGTTCGAACCGGAGCTTGATTATGGATACGAAAATGGGGTTATTCCCTTCAACTTGCATCGATCATAACTTGAGCATACGAACTCGGATTGACCTGAAATTTTGGATGTTGTCATTTATGGCTTAGTTTGTTGCGTCCTCTCAATTATAGCCTGATCCGGACTCGGACAAAATTCATCGGTATCCATAACCAACTAGCGCGTACTCGATATCGGGATGAATGATCCTTAGTTTTCAATCATTCCCTTGATATCTCGGCCTTACCAAAAGGAGGGAT
Source organism: Allium cepa (assembly GCA_030765085.1). Lineage (NCBI taxonomy): Eukaryota > Viridiplantae > Streptophyta > Magnoliopsida > Asparagales > Amaryllidaceae > Allium > Allium cepa. Next base: position 16,034,772 of record CM060937.1, read on the forward strand.
AACATTTCACCCCCAAAGTACGTCTTGTGATAACATGATGTGCTTTGAAAAGCTGCGGTCTTCATTCTGAGCAAGCATTGTTTTCTGTTGAAGGCTGTAATCTTGCGTTGCTGTAACTGATTGCCGACTCTCGTTAATGTTGCACGTCCATGAGTCGTTGTCAGTTTTCTTGTGTTGAATTCCGTATTGATCCTCTCCTGAATCGATATAGGAGTTCGTGTTGTAACAACACCTAACGGTTGCCTTAGGATGATCCTTCGTGTCGATCCTCTCTTGAATTGATATAGAAGTTTGAAAGGTTCCTCTACCACGATGGAGTTTGCCTTAGCGGATGTGATATGGGTACCTTGCATCGATGTGTACGCGTTCTTAGGGGGATCGAAATTGACGTTCGTATCGATGAAACCGATGGATTCGAACAGAATAGTTTGTAATGATGGACCGTGACGGTGGACTTATCGATGCGAATAAAGACTTCGAATTGGTGGAACTCAATTGCCTCCAGAGCTATCTTCACCGTGTATTTTGTATCGATGGATCTACTTACCATTTCAAATCGATAGGGCCAATGGATTCAAACTTGCCATTTGACTTGATCAGAGTGTTGACCTGCAGTGACCGATCATGTTGACTGGGACGTAAATCGGCCCTCTTTCTCTCACACACGCCCATATAAATACTTTGGACTTCGACCATTTTTCACTTTTCACTTTTCACTGCTACTTTCCTTACCTCATTCGCATCGATCCATAAACTTGAGAAAAGAGGAACTACATGCTTCCTTCGAATCTATCACATACAGTCTCTTAATTCTTCGAATTTCAATTTCCTACTTAGGTAATTAATTAGCTATAGCTTAATCCTAACAACGAAGCTTGAATCTCAGATCCATCCCATCTTCACTGATTATCAATTCTGGCAATCTTTAAGGTCAGATCTAGGTCGGAGCTTGGTTGAGGATGGCCATGGTGATGCCCTTGTTAATTGGAGAAGAAGGAGTGTGGAAAAAATTAAATGAAAATGGCACGATCTGTACTTCGTGTCGATCTGGGTGCCTATGTTCGAATCGATGCAGGCGATAACGCATTTCCTTGGAGTTCGCATTGATCTTTGGGATTTTTTACGGTAAACGACGTAGTTCGTATCTACCGAGATGGTGGTAAATAGTGTCGATCTATAATGATCGATGCAAAAAATTGGTGAGCGATTGGTGCGAAACCCTCGGCTTCAGATCGATTCGAAATATATACTCGCGATGGATACGAAAAGTATCGACTCGAACGTGATTGATGCGAAGCCGAGACTTTCCTGACCGATGTGAATCTGAATGCCAAAGATCGATCCGAAGTTACTGATATTGATCGGTACAAACCCAAGTGTTGACGATCGATTCGAAACACGTTCCTGGTGATCGACACGAACTCGAATCCTGATGGATTCAAATATGCTTCCCAAGATCGATTCAAACCCATTCTGTGATGGATACGAAATTTTGAGTACTTGATAGCATGATTCCGACGAGCTTCATTCCCGCATATCTGGACTTGACTGTTAAACTGCATACTTGACTGCCTTTCAAAGCTCGTTGATGGAACCATAACTTAACAACTTTAATTTGGATCGATCGCTAAGATCTGGATGGTATGGTGGTAACGGTCAGTGATGACGGTCACTCCAATTGGATTTCGATTATCTTCGTCGTTTGCAAATTTTTCTTGAACTCTGCAAAATCTTTTCGAGTAATGCACTGCACCACACACACTCTGCACATAGGGAACACACGGGCTCTTTGTTGTCTAATGATGATTTTTCATGAGTTAGTTAGTTATGGAAACTCCGAGCTAGCAGCCACATGAAACTCAGAGTATAATTCCTCCCAGACTTGAAATACCGGACATCGAGGCCGAAGTTATCGATCCGGCCCCGGACGAGGCACCTGACGCATTCTTTATCAATAGTCCGCCAGACTCTGTTCCGTCCAATATTTTTGAAGACATTCTAGGGAGAATATGCTTAAGGCATGGTTTTTCAATGGATGACCTAATATTGTCGGGACCAAATGACAGGCAGAGACAGACCACATAATCCACTGGAAGGGTATACCGCCTTCAATCGACATGCATGTGCAGCTGGGACGCTTCCCCCGTTCAATCAATACATAAGAGAAGTGTTGTCTTTTATAGGGATCGCCCCATCTCAGCTACACCCAAATGGATATGCTTTACTGAATAGCTTGTTCATTGCATTTATAGAGCACCTCTATCGACCACCCCGACTGACCGAGATAAGATACTTGTTCAACTTTAAGAGTCGAACAGACAGCCCATCTTTCACATTCCTAGTGGCCATAAGAAATTGCCAAATAATTACGGGGTCTTGGACTAGGCTGAGCTACTTCAAGACGGAGTGGTTCTATGTCAGATGCCCCTCAGGATTTGCCAGACGATGGCTATTCAGACGTGAGTATTGCCATCTTCCTGGGTAGTCGATAAGATAGTTATAGATGAGGCCAACTCATAACTCTTTTTCTTTACAGCGATAATTCAGCGACCCGAAGGCGGATATTACAAGAAGATAGTTCGAGTCCTCCATGAGGTCCCAAGCGAAGAGAGGAACATCGACTTAGTCCTGACGGATAGGAATCTCAGGATTCTTGGGCTAATCGAGCGAAGACAAAGTATAAGGCTCGACGGTGCACTAAGGACTATCTCGAGGGAGCGAGTCAAGGGTAAAAAGCCCAGAGTTGTCATAGTCGAAGAAACTAACTCCGAAAGAACCCATACTGATGATGAACCTTTGGGCGAGCCTGCGGATGCAGCCCATGATTATGAAGAAAAGGAAAGGCAGTAATTTTTAAGCAATCCAAAAAGGAGAGATGGAAATCTGTGGTCATGTCCCGGTCCGCCTTCGGATTTAGAATTTCGAAGATGTCTCCCCCAAGAACAGAAAATCTTTACGAAGGACTCGCCGATCTTCCAATTCTGGACGACGTGTCCATGCAGCATGATGCCGGATTGGATGAACTCCAACACGCCTTAGTTTTAAGCGAGTCCCTGCCCACTAGCATGGTCGACACATCTGGTTGGTCGGGGGGTTGCACATACATTCACACTTCACGACACTATACGATTTCTGACTGTAATACGCCCACTGTGAAAGATTACTAACTTTTGTCCCTGTTTTGCATTGCGGATACCATGTCCGGTCAAGGCTCAATGCTTGGTAGCCTACGCAGCAAACACCGATCTTCGTCATACTATGAATCGCATAGGAGAGAAGAAGATAGAGACAATGATCTGGGGTACTCTAGTCAGGAACGGTCTGACAGAGATAAGGGGTTTAGGTGTCGGTGTCGATCTCGTCCCAGAGCTCCGGTACCGCCGCCTGTTCACGTTTCACGACCTTCGGAAGCTCCATGGCACAAACCATCTTCCCAATCATCTAGACCTGAATCTCAGCGCAGAACTGAAGTTACAGACCCTTCCACTACTACAAAGGCCCTCGTCGAGCCCACGGGGGGAAGGAGCGATGAGGCTCGCTCAGTTGAGAAAGGATTTTCCTGACATTTGTTTTGATGGGTTCGTCTTTCCTCCGTGCTCCAAAAGGATTTCGGCGTCGGCCAAAAATATAGTGCACGATTATCTCACGGACATATTTTTCTAGTATCAAGAGTGGTCGAAAACCGCGAAAAAGGCATCGAAGGTGGCCTTCGACCGAGCAGCCACGATTGAATGGTTGGAGAAAGAACTCGTGCAGAAATATTAGATCATTCAAGCGCTCAATAGTGAGGCCGAGTCTTCTTGCAAATCTGAGATTGAGGCTCTTAAGAAGGCCGACGAGGCCCATGCGGCGATGGATAAGATGAAACAGGAGTACTATGCCACGGTGGAGGACATGGGCCACCGCAACACCATCTTGACCGCTGAGCGGGATGCAGCCCTGAAAGAGCTAAACGAGCTTAAGGCCAAAGTCTCGGAAATCATGAAAGAGAGAGATGCTGCTAATGTTTCCGCACAGGAAGCGTGCGATCAAGCGGTGGTGCTTCGGAGGGAGAGAGATGAGGCCATGGAAAAGGTCCACGAGGTTGAGGCTGAAGTTGATGAAAAGGTCCGATTGGCGGAGACCGGGCTCGAGGCGGAGATAGAGGAGCTTCTCGTCACTTATAACGGCAATGTGCTGAAACACATGAATCTGTCTTGGCTTGACAATTACTCTACACATCTATACAACACCTAGAATTTGGTGGTTGAAGAAGAGAAAGCGGTGCTGTCGGGTGGTGCCTTCGACGAATTTGAGCTGGAGAACCGCATTTTGAGCGAAGATGTAAAGAAGGTTCTTCATGACTATATGATTTCTCATGCAAGAGAGAGATTGGGCACCCAGCACCTAGACATGGGCCAGGGATCCGACGTCCCACACCAAGCTATAAGTTCTGAGATGATTACTTTATCCGGATCTGAGCCGATCCAAGCAATTGAGCCGCAGCCAGTCCTAGCCTACGACCCGGAACAGCCTCACTTATCTCCCATAAGGGAGCATTCTTCGGAAGCTGTTCAGCCAGCCACGAGTCAAACTGAGGAAGGTACTCTACACAAATCTCTTATGTGTGTCTGAAATGAAATACTTGTATTGAAGCATGTACTGAAAACTTATTCTTTTTCCTTGCCCAGTGACTGAAGCTACATCAGCAGCGCCTCCTGCGATATAGGAATCACAACAAATGCAGGAGGCCATTACCACCGAGGCGATCACTACGACCACGGCCGCGCCTATCGAGGTAACACAGGGGAACTCTCTTTCTTTTGATGAGCAAATGATGAATGAGCTCCTGGGCCGGTAGAGCGACCCTTTGCGGACTTACCGTTCGTCCTTAGTGGATTTCCACCTGCCTCTTGCGCTTTGACACAGACCACCGCTAACCACAGTGAAGCCCGTGCTGCTCGTGAAGCAGAGATACTAGCTGAAATCAACGTAGAGATGGAGGCTATGGCTCACAGCGGTATTGTTGAGGGTGGATTGACGGCATCTGACCGAACTCCACTTAGAATGATATCACCCGGGGGTACGCTTGTTGACACTAGTGCGCCTATTCCGCCCCCGGTCGTAGATGCAGATCCTCCGACTCCTCCTGCAGGGAGCGTTCCCATATATTCAAGTTCGGAGGAGGATGTTGATATTATGCCTCCATCTGGAGATGATCCGCCAAAGAGTAAAGGCTCAAAGCGAAAAATTATTGGTGGATTTGGCGGATCCACACTTAAGAGGAAGCCGAAGAAGGCTAAGGAGTAGATAGGCCCTTCCGGTGCGAATTTTTGTTTAGCTAAGAATTTGTCTTTCCTTTATAGGCCGCGTATAGATGCGGGTTCGGCCCCTGCTAGTAGTAATTTTTTGGGAGAACTTGTATATAAGTCTTTGCTTTTGATTAGTTGAAATAAAACTTCGTTTTTGTTGCTTCAACTCTTATTTCTGTCTTCTATACTTAAGTGTCCTAGAGTTCGGATCTCGGTCCCACGTACTCGTGAAGTTTCAACCCTTGAGTTCTCTTTATCTTCCAAGTTTGAAAATCGTAAGCACGGGTTGTACCCAGAGATCGAGTTGGACTTTAGACATCATACTGCTTCAGCCAGCGGTTAACACTTAACTTCTGCCCCCAGTTTCGGGAACAAGTTGTAAAGATCGGCGAGCGATCGTGATTTGTCTCTATTTTTAGAGTTTAACATCGTCTTATTGATGCAGAAACAAGCGTAATTAGAGCGAATGCATCACATTAGCTTACCTATGAATAATTGCATCCACACTCTGGGGATCAGAATTTGCACTTCGGCAGTTGATTACATCTATTGAAGTTTTTAAGTACATGTCCACAAACCGGTGGCATAAGCTAATTTACAAGTGGCCATCCACACCCGAGTTATTTTTATATTTCGTCCACACTCTGGGGACTCAAGATAATCCGTGATCGATAATCTGATTCGCACTCTAGGAATCCGAGAGTTATCGACGTTTGTAGCACAGTTCGCACTCCGGGAACTTTGACTTGGTATTTATATTCCAATTCACACTCTAGAAACTTAGAGTTAGCATTTATACTCTGGTTTGCACTCTGAGATCCTAAAGTCGATGTTTATACTCCAATTCGCACTCTAGGAATTTTAAGTTAGTGTTTATACTCCGGTTCGCACTCCGGGAACCTAGAGTTGACATTTATACTCCAATTTGCACTCCGGGAATTTGGAGTTAGTGTTTATACTCCAGTTCGCACTCTGGGAACCTAGAGTTGATGTTTATACTCTAATTCGCACTTCGGGAATTTGGAGTTAGTCGACAGATGGTCAGTCACATCTGTTTAGACTTTTTAGGAGGTCGTTCACATCTGGGAACGATAGATTTATCTGGATCGTGGATGGTCGGATCACATCCACCCCAAATTAACAAGCGAGGTCGTTAGATAGATGGGTCCATCCTCCTCTAACTTGGTTAGGATACGATCGAAGTTGTTAGGAAGATGAGCCTACCCTCTCCAAAACCGTATTTAGGATTTTTATGCTCCGACTCACACTCTAGGAGTTTAGAGTTGTTTTAAGGATTGTCGTGTATCAATCCTCGTTGATTTTAGCATAGTGACTTGCCTCCGAGCTTGGGTTTCATGTAGTGAGTGACCGGTCATATCATAGTCACTCCCTTTTGAATAAATTCCATCGTTTGATGGAACTTAGCTCTCCGTGCATCGTGATGTCGTACGTCATACTCAATAAATCACAGCTCTGGCACGAAGAGATGGCATTTTATTGCTGAAATGAGAAAATATGGCAAAGTCAGTTGCCTTATTACAAATTCAAATTTCGAAAGCGGAAGCAAATTGCAAATAAGGGAATGAATCAAATAAATAAAGCCTGTCATATGTTGTAGCGACGGAGGCTTTCACTATTCCAAGCTCTCGGCAAAGTAAGACCGTCAATGGCCGATAACTTGAACGTGCCATCTCCGAGCTTTTGGGTGATCACATACGGTCCTTCCCAATTTGTCTTCATGTGTGAAGGAACCAGATAGATTCTTTTCAGAACGAGATCGCCAAGTTCAAAGGTATGTGGTCGAACCTTGGCATTGTATAATCGGGCGACTCAATTTCGATATGCGCCTGCCCTCAAATCAGCCTCTTCACGCTTCTCATCCAGTAAGTCCAAAGATTCAGCAAGTATTATGGCATTAGTTTTCGGGTCATAATAAGTCACACGATGAGAAGGTGCTTCCATCTCAACTGGAATAACGGCTTCTGAGCCGTAAGATAGAGAAAATGGAGTGCGTCCGATAGCAGACTTGTGGGTGGTTCGGTAAGCCCATAAAGCCATAGGTAGTTCATCAACCCACTTGACCCCGGCCTTTTCCAGTCGCTTCTTCAGAATAGATTTGATAACCTTATTAACCGCTTCAACTTGGCCATTCGCCTGAGGGTGTGCAACCGCAGAGAATTTCTTATGGATATGGAATCGTTGGCAGAAATTCTTGAATTCAACACTATCGAATTGGGCTCCGTTATCAGTGATAATGGTATGTGGGAGACCAATTCGGCAGATAATATTGTGAACTACGAAGTTGATTACTTTTTTTGTCGTGATTGTCGCAAGAGGTTCAACTTCAGCCCATTTAGTAAAGTAATCAACTGCAACGATGGCATACTTCGCTCCTCCTTTGGCAACAGGTAGAGTACCAATGATATCAATGCCCCATACTACAAACAGCCAAGGACTGACCATTTGGGTTATCTCAGTAGGTGGGGCTCTCGGAATTTGAGCATGTTTCTGGCATTTATCACATTTTCTTGCATAGTCTGATGCATCACGGTTCACAGTCGGCCAGTAATATCCATATCGGAGTACTTTCTTGACGAGAGCTTGCCACTCCGGTGTGATCGCCACATTCTCCCTCATGCACATCATGTAACACTCGTTTGATTTCATTGTGTGCGATAAATCAGAGGAGAGGGACGGAATATCCTCTTCTATACATGACTCCATTCTAAATGGTAAACCGCGAGGCTTTTCGAAGAATCTGTCTTCTTTCACTCCTACGCTCAGGCAGTGTTCCGTGCTCGATATAATTTCGATATGGGGTCATCCACGACTCCTTATCGGGAGTGATTTCAAATATAAAATCAGTTTCCATCTGATCAATGCTAGGAGAAGATAGAGTTTCAACAGGAACGAGTCCCATCTGTTGTGCTTCACCCGTACTTGCTAACTTAGCCAATGAATTAGCCTTATGGTTGTGCTCACGGGGTATGTAGAAAATGGCATAATAATCGAATTGATCAAGTATTTCCTGGACTCGAGCAAGATAAGCTGCTAGTCTTCGATCCTTGGCCTAGTATTTACCCCGAACCTGGCATATGACTAACTGAGAGTCACAGTAAATTTCCACATCAATAATTCTCAGATCATGGGCTAGCTTCAACCCAGCAAGTAAAACTTCATACTCAGCTTCATTATTGGTCGCACGAAACTCAAACTTCACAGCATAGCATGTGGATCGGCCCTCGGGGGTTTCAAGTACTACCCCAGCACCTGAGCACCGATCGTTGGATGCGCCATCGGTATGCAACTTCCAGATGTATTCGAGAGATTTACTGGTCTTAGGAAAGTCCTCTGGGACGGTGAATTCGGCTATAAAATCTTCTAGGACTTGACCTTGAATGGCTTTTCTTAGGGTATAGGTGATATCGAACTGACTCGGTATGATATTCCACTTAAGCAACCTACTAGACGTCTCAGGCCGCGTAAGGACCTGTCGTAACGGTTGATCGGTGTACACAGTGACAGGATGAGCCTAAAAATACGGACGGAGCTTCCTCGAGGCAATGACTAGGCAGTAGGCCAACTTTTCTAGCTTTGGATAGTTTCTCTCAGCTCCGGTCAATCGCTTGCTAACATAATAGACCGGTTTCTGCACTCGGTCTTCCTCTCGAACTAGGGCAACACTGATCGCGTTTTCTGATACCGCCATGTAAAGATACAACTACTCATAGTCGATAGGCTTTGATAAAATTGGAGGTGTGGAAAGATGTTGAACCAGTGATTGGAACGCGCCCTCGCACTCCATAGTCCATTCAAATTTTCGCCTTCCTTTCGGATCAGATCGAAGAAGGGGATGCATTTGCCAGTGGACTTTGAAATGAACATGCTCAGGGCTGCTACCTTCCCGTTGAGACTCTGAACTTGCTTTATTGTTCTCGGAGTCTACAAGTTTATGATTTCCCGGATCTTTTCTGGATTGGCTTCTATTCCTCGAGCGTTAACAATGAATCCAAGGAACTTTTCGGATGCAACTTCAAAATGACACTTCAACGGATTGAGTTTCATCCCATATTTTCGAAGGACGTTGAACATTGACTCCAAATATTTGATGTGACTAGTGGAGAATCGCGACTTCAGCAGCATGTCGTCTACGTAAACCTCCATGTTCTTCCCGATCTGGTTGGCGAACATCCGGTTGACTAGACGTTGGTATGTTGCTCCGACGTTCTTTAGTCCAAAGGGCATGACTTTTAGCAGAAGAGTCCCAGGTCGGTTACGAAGCTAGTATGTTCTTGGTCGGGTACATGCATGGGTATCTGGTTGTAGCTGGAATAAGTATCCATGAAAGATAATAATTCGTGTCCTGCCGTTGAATCTACAAGCCGATCAATCCTAGAAAGTGGAAAACTATCTTTTGGACAAGCTTTATTTAATTCAGAATAATCAACACACGTCCTCCATTTTCCATTCGGCTTTCGGACAAGTACGGGATTGAATAACCACTCCGGGTATAAAGCATCTCGAATAAACCCGTTTGATTTTAGCTTACCGACCTCTTCCTTAAGTGCGGCAGATCTCTCTGGATCCATACCACGCCTTTTTTGTTTGACTGGGATACACCACGGGTCAATATTCAGTGTGTGGCTCACAATGTATGACGAGATTCCACACATGTCAGAGTGTGTCCAAGCAAACATGTCGAGATTCGCCTGAAGAAATTCAACCAATTCCTGCTGTGTCTCTTGACTTCACTGAGACCCAATCTTTAACATCCTCGAATCATCATCATTATCATCATCGATCGGAACATCGATCGTCAGTTTGGCCGGAGAAGCCTGACTTTCTATAGATTCATCCTTTTTTTCATTGTCTCTAGGGTCAAGATCCGTCTGGAGGTGGTTGTGGTGCAAGGTCCGAGGCCCAGGCACCAATTGTCAATTATCTGCAAAACGGACACAAAGAGATTCCTCTACGCCCTTCCCTTTCTCTCTTCGCTGCGCCTCACGCAGCTCAGCAACATAACAGGCTCTCTCAGCAGCCTGATCTCCTTGAATACTCCGATCCAATGATAGGTGGGGAATTTCAAAGTTACACACCATGGGGCAATTGCCGCCCTGAATTCAGCAAGGGCCGGTCGGCCTAAAAAAGCGTTATAGGGAGAGTGAATGTCTAACACAACAAATTATAACATCTGGACTCTCTGGCACTCTCCAACTCCTAGCTCCACCGACAGCTCCACTACTCCAGTGGGTATATTGGCACTTCCATCGAAGCCATGAATTCTAGATTGGCAAGGTTTTAAATCCTTGGCTTCCATTTTCATCAGATCGTAAGCTCTCTTAAACAAAATATTTACTGAACTCCCACTATCAACCAGGATCTTCTTCATCCAAGTAGGACCAACCTGGGCAGATATGACCAGTGGGTCAATAGTGGAGGCTTCGACCCTGTTAGCATCCTGGGTTCTGAACACGATGTCATCAGTCATTGTCCTTTGCTGTTTGGCCGGAGCCCCTTCATCAATACTACTGCAACACTCGAAGTCTGCATGCCTGATAGAGCTGGCATACAACTCCATTTCCCTCCAGCTTCGGTCTGTTGGATGGGGACCATCACTGACTGTATTTATCACAACCTCCCGGCCGTACGAGCGGGTCCCTCCTGCCTTTCTCTATTCTGCACACGATTTTGGTTTGACGGGCCCGCACCACCAAATTGCGGTTCCCACACGAACTAATCTAACTTTGTCTCCCTGATCAACTTCTTAATGAGGTTCTACAAATGTCTACACTCATTGGTGTTATGGCCATAACTCTTATGGAATCTACAGAATTTTCCCGTTTGAATCTGCCTCGCCGACGATGGCTTCGGAGCAGGCTTCTTATATTGCATAGCATTGCAAGTCTGCGAATATACGTTCTCTAACGACGTATTCATTGGTGCGTAGCTGTCAAACATTGGAGCCCTACGTCGCGGGCCACGGTTTTGATCCTGTTTCTTATTATGGTTATCATTGTTTCTCGGTTGAGATTGCTTGTTCCGTATATTCAGCTGTACTTTTCCAGAACTCTCACCCAACTGTTTAACTGCCACATTGCTTTGAATCCCTTCACTACTGGGTCCCATGTCGTCCTGCTTCCTAGACTATTTCGCATCCTCTCGCCATAAGAATTGGGCGGGTTTGGAGTAGAAACGGTCCAACGACGCGAGAGGCTTCCCAGCTAACCAACTTCCAAACTCGAAGTCGGGGCCAATTCCCTTAGTCAGTGCCATTAAGATCGAATTGTCATTGGGGTTACTTATCTCTGCACATGCAGCATGGAACCTTCCCAAGTAGCGTCTAAGTGTCTCCCCGGGAGCTTGAGTGACGCTAGACAAAGTGTTAACATCCTTAGGCCTAGCAACGTGCATACGAAACTATTCTACAAACTTCATGGCCATTTGATCAAAACAAGAAATGGATCGGGGTGGCAATCGCATAAACCACATAGTGGCATTGCCTCCCAAAGATATAGGAAAACTATGGCACTTTACCGCGTCATCCGCTCTTGCAGCGTTCTTCAACCACTCATACTTCAGGATGTGCTGGTTTGGGTCTGAATTTCCTTCATAAACCGGTAAAGTGGGCATTCTGAACCGTCGAGGAGGTTCGACATAGAGTATGTCATCCGTAAAGGGGGTGTGACTACGGGAGATTCCCAAGTCATCGTTGGTAAGACCTGACTTTCACGGATCATTTCACGAATCTTAGCTGGAAGGTCTGGCGTTTGAACGTTCTGCACATGTAGAGCCAAGGTGTGGTCGGGTTCCACATTGCGAGGCTGGACCGGGCGCTGTCGACGGTCCATGTCTCGCCTCCATGGCTCGACGTCTTTTAAGATAAGGTTCAGGAATACATCCATGTTGGTTTCAGGCATCAATCCCTGTTTCAACCGCAGCGATGGTCTGTGTAATGAGGAATAGTTCATCCCCGAAAAGAAGGGCCAGTATGGAAGCTGGCCGATGGGCCAACTCTCAGCTACCCAACGGTCAACGTGGGCTGATGTCCGACGGCCTGTGCGTAACCTTCGTCCGATCGAGGACGAATGGATCTGTGGTTGTAGCCTGACGAGGCAGAACTTTTTGTGGAGGAGTGCGAAACTTGATATCTTCTAGATCTTCTGTGCTTATGGCGGTTTAACTGGTTGGTAAGCTCGGTATTTGCGTGCAACTATTCTGTTTGCTGTTGATGACTCTGTGTCAACTCCTGTAGCAACAACTGGAACTCTTGCATGGTAACCGTGCCCGACGGATCCGAGGGCCCGGTAGCGTCTTAGTTGGATGGAGGTAGCTACGTGGGATTTTGTCTATCTCGACCCTCTTGATCGACAGCATGGGAAGTGGTCCTTGTACTAACCATCTTGAGGGTTGAACTCCTTTCCTAGACTTTGTGCAAATCTGAATAGGATGGAAGGAATTTGGATTAGGGATCTGGATCTTTCTCTTAGATTTATGCAATCCGGTATCGATGATAGATCCAAGGAGCAGGAGAAAATCTGGGTTTTCTCAGTGAACGCACCAAAATGTTTGTACCAAAAATGGGCACAACACTCTTAGGAAGATTTTAAAGAGATAAAAGTGAAGAATATAAATTTAAAATGAAGATTATCTAACAAAAACTCCAACAAACAATAACATAAATGCACAGACAAGTAATTTCGAGTGGTTCGGCGTGTTGCCTACGTCCACTATGAAGTTTTTGTGATTTTATTGATATTTTTGAACGATTACAAGCAATTACAGCGAACAACAGTAAATTACAGCTTGGAATTCGAATCCAACAGCAAGGTTAGGATGCAAATCTCGATCCGGTAGAGTCTGGGCGCCTGAGAATCAAAAGATCCTTTTTATGTAGGCTCTAGGGCTCTATTTATAGGTGTGGGAGGCTGATATTTCGCTCAAACTTCAAGAGACTTCTTCTGGCACGTGAGGGGGCCCACGCGATCGATCCCGGAGGGTTTCGACTTGTTTTGTGATCGATACGAACTCAATTCGTATCGATCAAGATTGCATCCGATGGAGGTGAAACTTGGCGACAATAATCTTTAGCTTGCATGTAGTCTTTTGTGAAAATTTCATAGCATTTGGGCCGGTGGATCTTGAGTTATGATCGATACGAGTTTGAGTTCCTCGTTGGCTGTCTGGTTCGAATCCATTAATTCGAATCGATCACCTCGAATCGATGACGGCACGTGCTAGCAAGTTGACGTGGCACACATTCTTCGTACCGATCCACCCCTTTTACCTCGTTGATCGAGTTGCTCTGGAGATTTCGCCATGTTCGCATCGAATCATCATCGCGTCAATCCAGGTTCCTTTGACTCGATGGGTACGAAAAAGTCATCATATATGGATTCGAAAAAAAAGCCTCTAATGGGTACGAAGCGATCGTTGTCCGATGGATACGAAGTTAGATAATTTGATGGATGCGAACAGCAGTTGCCTGATGGATTCGAACAACTGCTTATCAACGGTTTTGAGCTAGATGGATACAAAATAGGATCTGGCCGATCGATATGAAATGCACGCGCTGTTGATGGATACGAACTTGATCATTGCGAACTGAGGCCCCTTCATGGAACGAATACGATCGATGCGATCTGGGGCTTCTTGATGGATACGAAGGCGTTTTCTCTCTGATCGATACAAAGGTGATGGGTTCGAACCGGAGCTTGATGATGGATATGAAAATGGGGTTATTCCTTTCATCTTGCATCGATCATAACTTGAGCATACAACTCGGATTGACCTGAAATTTGGGAGGTTGTCTTTCATGGCTTCGTTTGTCGCGTCCTATCAATTATAGCCTGATCCGGATTTGGACGAAATTCATCTGTATCCATGGCCAACCAGCGCGTACTCGATATCTGGGATGAATGATCCTTAGTTTTCAATCAGTCCCTTGATATCTCGGCCTTGCCAAAAGGCAGGATAACAAAGCGTATGCTATATATAGCAGATACAGGTACGTTACTATAACATTATCCCATATCCCAATCTTATTCATTGATTCTTAAGATTATGTTTTACAAAATCTCTTTTAAATTAAAACTTCTTTTGTTTTACATAATCTATGTTTTGATACTAAGTTGTAACATCCTCTATTTTGAGGTCCGAACCTAAGCATTGTAGATGTTGTAGTCATATATAGTATTAAATTCCAATGAAAAAATGTGGCTGTGCTAATGGTGTCCATAATATCAAAAGCACAAAAATATAAAATTATTTTAAACACAATTTCAAAGTAAACTTCCATATTTCCATTTCATAGTTATAATTTCATACTCAGTACATAATCTCAAAACATCGCTCGGGTTCAGATAAAATATAATTATTACAAATTACCCATGAGCGACATATAAAGATGCCTCCTTGGATGATCAAAGTGACTAAATAGACAGATATGTTTGATGTCAATACATTCATACAATAACTAACATAACACAGTGGATAGTAAATATAGATAGACTCCTACATAACTAGTTTCCGCCTTCTACATGTCTTCGGAAGCTTTATTCGCCAAACCTACTTAACCTGAAAGACCTTTACTCCCGACCAACTAAAATCAAATTTTAAGCATCGAGAGTTTAAGGGGAAACATAAAATTCGAGTCAGACAAAAAGCCTGGTATGAATAATATTATACCATCCCAGTTTGTAGATATTAAACGAGACCATCCCGTTGAGCGGAATGAGTTTTTCTTTTACTGATATCCTTTAAAATATATCTTTTTCAAATCATAGTCCTACAACCAAACTGGTTAAAGTAACAATATAACACTATAGCAACAATAGATATGCATGCAACCTAGGTAATCTTGACTATCCATCAAATCAGTGGAATATCCATCCCAATATTTAGGATCACAGGGTAACTACCAACCTACAGGACTGACTTGGGCTTACCAGATATACCAAATTTTCTAACTAGCTATTAGAAGAAAATTGTACGATCTTTCCATACACACTTATCCTTGTGTTTACTTGACTATCTATCAATCTTGTAGTTTTGCTAGGCTTACTATGGACCTAAAGGTTTTGCAAGCCAATCTATAACTCATCTTATCTTTATGTATTCTTTTCTGTATGTAAACCTACTTTATGTCTTACTCCTGACAAAGCCTTACATATTGGAATTATGGACCAATATCAACTAGAGGCTAATAGCTGAAGTATAGGGTACTACCCTACACCAATCTCATTTGATTTCCTAATCTCCTAGTCAATTTTATCCTATCATTATCTATTCAAAAGTGAGAAGAACACTAATCTCTTTAGTAAATTTCTAGGCTTAATACCCTATTTATTTCCTTGAAATATACTTACAAATGATTTACCCCTTGAAATCATACTTTCAAAACAAGGAAAAATATAGCCATTTATTTTATCCAAAATAATTATGCCATGATATATGCTTTTTAAAGAACGTTATTGATGAATTTCGAAATCATTTGAGGTTATTGCCACTCAAAACCACAAGCTATAGGGCCAATAAAATATACGTCCTTAAGTTGATTAAAAGTGGTGAGATCATCGTCAACGAGGGTCTTCATCCCTTTAAAATAAATAAAGTCTTTTGTTATTAAAGTCTTTTGTTTATAAACCATAAGATCATAGAGTCAAAGGTATGAATGTCACAAATCATTGAGTGTCAATGTCGATAGGTATAAAACATAGTTTGCATAGTTTAAAGCCTTTAAAGGTTGAAATCGACATTGATAAATCTTGGCGATATTTATAATTATGGGAATCAATGTCGTAATGAAAATAACGACCTCATTAGGGTCGACGAGACAATAGGTGGCAACATGCCTCTTCAAAAACAATGTTAGAGGAATAAGGAATAAAATCGACAACCATCAAGGTCGAAGTCATAAAAAGTCATAAAATTCGAAGTCATTATCCAACATTTTAGCGTCGTTA
Source organism: Allium cepa (assembly GCA_030765085.1). Taxonomy (NCBI): domain Eukaryota; kingdom Viridiplantae; phylum Streptophyta; class Magnoliopsida; order Asparagales; family Amaryllidaceae; genus Allium; species Allium cepa. The sequence goes on from CM060937.1 coordinate 16,051,024, forward strand.
TCGTCGTTGTAAGCCTCTTCAAAGACATTGGGATCGTCGATGTTGTTTAAGGAAAGCAGCATGATAAAGTGTGGCATCAACTGCTTTGAAGACCATGATGTCAACGTCGTTGTTTGGCTTCTATCTTCGACCAAGCCAATGCATTTGTATCGACCGAAGTGATACCATATGCATTTTTCTTGGGCGATGTCGAAGACCATGCAGGTGAAGTGATAGATGCGACATCTTGACTTTCGAAGTGGCATTACTGTAAATAAGAAGAAAACTATTTTATTATCGTTGAAAGTAATTGTTTTTCACATAACTCCAATTATTTGTCAAATTCTTATTGGAAAACACTTTCTTTACCAAAATCATTTCCAAAACCGCCAAGGAGCAGATAATGCAGATTTTATCATTTTTAAGTACTTAGCAAACTGTATAATTTATAATATCTTAATAGCTAATTAAGCCTTTTTGGCTTAATTCATATTAAATCATAAACAGTTAGGAAAAATCCGCAAAAATCACAAAAATTAATTTAATCATATTCTTCCCCATATAAAAATTTCAAGGCCAGAAACTTTCTTTAATTTTTTTAATAATTAAAACCTGAAATAACCCATTTTCTACACTTAGAAAATTCATATACAATATATACTTGCTTGGAAAATTATGAAATTAAAAGCACATTTCTAAATAATGTTTCTAACATCATACTAAAATTTCAAGTCATTTAGATGTCATATGATAGGTTGTTCTAACTCAAACATATCACTTAATTTCATAAATAAATTCTATTAATTCACCAAAAAGCATATAAACCTTCAAACTATATAATGTGGCATAATATAAGTAAAAAAATTGAATTTACTCTTTAAACCTAAAATATCATATAAAAATGAGATGCATAACTATTATTCACCTTGTATTGATTAAGAAGGTTGAGTTTTGTGTTGTTGATTTGAATCCCCTAAGCTTGGATCTTATTTCTAGCTTTTAATTTCTGTCGAACACTTGTTAAAGCCCAACCATAAGCTTTCTTTGATTTCATTTGTTATGAAGTGAATGAAAGCGTGGGAGGAAATGAGAGAATGTGGGTTTATGTTTAGGAATTTAGGTTTTTTCCCATTTTTCCCTTAGCCATATTTCTCCTTCATACTTTAATTTTAATTCATTCTTATTAACTCATTCCTTAAGGCACAACCTCTATTATTTACCAAATCTCAATCTCATTACCATTTTACATCATTTCATTTAATTTATCCATTTAATTATTTTAAATAATATTAATTAAAATTAGAGTTGTTACAAGATTGCTGAAGTGCATCTACTTGTGACAGTTCTTAGGCATTTGCATTCAAGAAATGAACACCATGTGAATTATGAGCTAAAAAATGTTTGCCTCACCACTTGGCTTGGACATACCCAAACCAAGATGAGAATACATCTGGTGGGAAATGTACATGTACAAAATGTGCATAAACAAGGAATGTAGCCTGAATTGTAGCATGGGCATCTACATAATCTTGGCATGGACATAGATCAATCTAATTGATGTACTTTTACTAGAATAATCGCCTATAGCATACTTTTGTTAATTAATTTTCGTATTTGAATAAATTTAAAAAGAGTGAGAAAAAAGATTAACCGTTACTCTACAATTAAAGTTATTGGATTCTACACTAAATATTGCTTTGGTCACGATCTTATTTTAATAGTAAAAATCTAATTTTTTTATTTGATTGAATAAACATACAAATTATTGTGCTTTTGAAACCAGACCAACATTCTTATCAACGTATTAGAATTGTGTTATGCACTTGCAGTACTATTTTTTAAAGCCAAACAAGTATTTAATGTTTTTGTTGGACAAAAACACATTTTCTTTGGATTATTATTTTTCGTCTTTCTAATAAAATGAAAAATTGTATTAAAAAGCTATGTGGAACAGAAGCTAAAGAATAGAAAGCAAGGAAAGGTTAGGATTTGCCTTGTTGGACTTGATATTTTGGCAACCATGATATGCATTTACGACTTCTGTCCAAAATCAAACATGCAAGAGGGTCGTGAATAAAGATATAACACAAAATAAAATAAGCTTTCCTTAAACTAATACATTACTCACTCGGCATGATTTTAATAAAATTTTAATTCTATGTATTAATCATTATTTACTAATTTGAATTACTTTGAATCAATATGTTTCTGATAATGTAATCATAGTTATTGTGATCCATACACAAATGATGAGTGGTAACACATCAATTCATCTTATAAATAAAGAAGTATGAATATACCAAACTTATTACATGTAAATGATTTAATTACATCTAATAAATGCTAGTGAGAAGAAAGAGCTAACCTGAAGTAGTGGATATGATATTCATTGACCAAGACAATGCCAAAAGCTGACCTGCGAAAAAAGGAATAATAATATTACTTGACAATGCACAATTGCATAGTTATCCTAGTAGTGATATATGAGGAATTATTCAAAGTTAACATTGTATAGTTATCCTAGTAGCGATATATGAGGAATTATTCAAAGTTAACATTGTATAGTTATCCTAGCAGTGATATATAGAGTGTCCACATAGCGCAATAAGATTATGTACTCATGTTAACAATGAAAAAGGAAAATAAGTAAAAGGAATTACCTTTGATTTTTAAAAAGCCAATCCATTTCAAGTTAAGACAAAATATCGAATATTTAATTACTTATAGTGGTTACCCAAGACAAATAGTGGGATACAGCTTATAATATATAAGCATTAAAAGCATACAACACTAGTGGAATTTGCACGGATGGAAATTTGAAAATCTAGCTAATCACATGATATTGGAAGGAAGAAACGACTTCTGTTCTGCTGCACTTTTCATGAGATTTGCTAAGCTCTCTCCATGACTAAGCTAGCTTTTATGCCAATAGATAGGCCATTTTAAGAATAGTGTCCCAGAATCATAATATACATATTTCGATTAATCAAAATATATTAATGGAAAATATAGTATTTATTAGATTTGCTGTTGCTTAAGACCTTATAAAAAAATCAAACATATATTTCACTATAATATGCATACAATATCTTTGAAAAAAATGCTTCTTAGACAATGGAAAGTGCATAACAACAAAAAGATCACCATGGCATCTTCGATAATGGAAAGCACGCCATAGCATATAATATCTCATATATATGTCAATACTCATATACCTAATGCACATCGTACACTAATCTATCAATTAACCTTATCATATATTGAAGGAAATGGGAATATGTGGCGGCTGTTATGCCTTATCTTTGTTTACTAGCAGTAGGAAACAGTATCTAGTCTAACTGACCCGGCCCATTACTAATATGGCCGTATGTTATTTCAGATCTTATAAATACTGCTACATGTACACATTTCTTTTTAATGAAATACAAAAGCATTTTTTCTGTTTTTTCGGTTTATTAACATGGTATCAGAGCAACACAGCCAAATGGCATAAAATCATCCCCACAATCTCGCCAGAGACCTCCATCATTTGGAGATGGCTGCCATGTTCATTTTCTCCTCAGAATAGTCTCATCATTGGAGATTTTGTGTTTCTATATTCTTTATTTACCTTTACTCCTCAGAAGTAACTTCATCATAGGAGTTTGCTTACCCACGGCAGTGAGAACTGCTTCTTTCAAGATTTTGTTTCTTGAAGCTTGTGCCATGCCAGAAAGAGCGTTAGAGAAGCCTCATCATCCCCTACTTTGGTACATCACCTTTTCTGTTATCAGTAAAAGTTCCTGCATCTTGATTTCCCTTCTTTTCTTTATTTTTTGTGTTGTTTCTTGTCTGTTCTTATAAAGATCGGTTGAATCTTTATCTGATCAGAGAGTAGTTCTCAGTGATGGCTATCAATGAGGATGATCAATTATCAAGCACCTCACGAATATAAGGAAAATCCAATACCACCCATCAAAACATCTTAGATGATGCAATCAAATCCCTTGTTAACCCAAAGAGTCAAATAGTCAATATCCAATTTGATGAAAGTAACTATTTTCTCTGGAAATTCCAATTTGAGACCACCATTAAAGGGTATGGTCTAGAAGATTACGTCTATGAGACTGCATCATTCTTGAAAGATACATAGCAGACAAAGAGGAAAATTAATCATGGACAAAGAATATACCATATACTCAAGACAAGACAGTTTACCGTATGTATGGTTATTAGCATCAATAAGTGTCAATCTCCTACCACAGTTAGTAGGGTGCAAATCTGCTTAAGAAATTTGGAAATTAGCTGAATATATATTTAGTTCACAATCAGCTGCTAAAGTTATGCATTATAAAAGACTAATGCAAAATGAAGGAAAAGATAACTTAACAATGTGGGAATATCTTACAACAATGAAAACATATTATGACCTTCTTGAGGCAGCTGGTCATAAAGTAACAGATAATGAGCAAATCTTGAGCATTATCAATGGCCTAGATGAAGAATACGATTCTGTCACGGCAATGATTCTATCTAAAGAAACAACACCAACTCTACAATATGTTCGTTCTACTTTACTGGCTCACGAGGGAAGAATAGATCAAAAGAGGCCTTTAGATCTTGATATGTCTGTTAATGTTGTCTCTCAGTCCAGAAATAAAAATCAAAGCAGGGGTATTGCAAATCAAAACTATCAAAGGGGGAGTCAGAATCCTAGAGCTAGAGGCAGAGGAAGGAACAACAACAATAATAGACCAAGGTGCCAAATCTGTGAAAATTATGGTCACACTGCAACAAAATGTTATTTTAGACTTGACCTTAATTATACTCGCAACAATAATAAAAAAAGCTACAACCCTACTGCAAATCTTGCAAATATTCAGCAAGAATCAAAAGGCACAGCAGAAAGTTCAAGAATTTCTCACCAAAGTGATATTCCAAAACCAGTGGATGTTCTAGGTGAATGTTGGTACCCAGATTCAGGTGCCACAAACCATGTGACAAGCAACTTGGACAATCTCAACCTCGGCAACAAGGAGTATAGAGGTAATCAATCCATACACATGTGGAATGGTGAGTCAATCAAAATAAATCACACTGGTATTGCCTGCATAAAAGATGTAAGGCAACTCTATCTTAATAATTTATTAAGAGTGCCCAATATCAAGAAAAATCTCATAAGTGTCATAATTTGCAAGCGACAACAGTGTTTATTATGTAATTTATCATAAATATTGTTTAGTTAGATACATACTAACTAATGAAATTCTTTTGCATGGTGAAGCACATAAAGGACTATATAAGTTCAACCTTATTAGTTCCAAGAATTTTGAGATTAAGAAAAAATATTGCAATGTTTCTTAAATTTCTCGAAGTGAAAGCTGTAAAAGTGTTTTTGATATATGGCATTGGAAATTAGGTCATCCCAATGCTAATGTTGTAAGAAAGATTTTAGTTGATAATAAAATATCGTTTAGAAACATTGCTTTACCTTATATGTGCATTTTCTGTCAAATGGGTAAAAGTCACAAGCTACCTTTCAAAACTCGCGATATAACTATACCAAGCTTCTAGAGATAGTAGCTGCTGACTTGTGGGGTCCTGCACCGATTAGTTGGTTATAAGTATTACTTGGCTTTTGTAGATGCATACTCAAGATATACCTGGATTTTCTTACTCAAAACTAAGTCTGAAACTTGCAAAACTGTTATGCACTTTATTACTTAGCCGTACAAAGCAAACTAATCATTAAGTTGAAAGAATACAAACTGATGGTGGAGCCGAGTTTAAACCACTCAGAGATTTTTTTCAGCGAAAAAGGAATAATATATAGGATTACTTGTCCTCGCACTTCTGAACATAATGGTTTACTTGAAAGAAAGCATAGACATATAGTTGAAACTGGGTTAACTCTACTTGTTTATTCTTCAATGTCATTAAAGTTCTAGTCGGATTCATTTAGCACCGCTGTCTATCTAATAAATAGATTACCAACCAAAACTCTAGCTAATAAAACTCCACTTGAAAGATTGTTCAATGTCAAGCCAGATTATCATCATTTAAAAACTTCTGGGTGTTTATGCTTCCCTTGCTTAAGAGCATACAATACACGTGTGCTATATTTTAGATCTTCTCCGTTTACCTTTCTAGGTTATGCTACACATCAGAAAGGTTACAATTGTTTGACTAGCAGTGGAAAAATTATAGTATTTAGACATGTCATTTTAATGAGCAAGTGTTCCCTTTTTTAAACTCTAAATTTAAAACATCTCAAAAGGTATACAATCCAAGAATTTCTATACCTGCTATACCTTTGTCACATGTAGTCTTGCAAAAAAGTCAAAGTGAAGGTTGTTCACAACACAGTGTCCACCACCAGACCAGATCATGAACATAATAGTATATCTCATCATCATGATGACACTCAGCATCAGGATCCATGTCAAGAACTGGAAGAAGCAGTTTCATCTAGTTCTCAACAACAAAGGGCCATTGAGAATCCTTCAACGCAACCACTTCCTACACATACTCAGCATCACATGGTTACAAGATCAAAAAGTGGGATATTCAAACAAAAAGTATACACTACAAAATAAGATCAAGTGGAACCAGAAACATATAATCAAGCAGTAAAGAGCAGCAAGTGGAGAAATGCCATGAAAGAAGAATACAATGTACTCATCAGAAATAAAACTTGGCAACTTGTTCCAATGCCCAAAAAACAAGAACATAATAGGGTGCAAGTGGACATACAGACTTAAGAAGAATGCTGATGGTACAATACACAAGCATAAAGCCAGACTAGTGGCTAAAGGATACACTCAACAACATGGATTTGATTTCACTGAAACTTTTTCACCAGTTGTCAAGCCAACAACAATTAGAGTTATACTAACAATAGCATTGCATAATAATTGGAAAATTAGAAAACTAGATGCGAATAATGCATTCCTAAATGGTGAACTATAGAAGGAAGTCTATAGGCATCAACCATGTGGTTTCAGTTAATACGACGGCCGTATGGTGTGCAAATTAAATAAAGCTATATATGGTTAAAGCAAGCACCAAGAGTGTGGTTTGACAAACTCAAGTCAACATTGATTAAGTTGGATTATCATCCAGCTAAGTCTGATAATTCTCTTTTTACTAAATTTCGAAACAATTCAGTAATATTCATACTCATATATGTTGATGACTTTATGATTACAGGCAATAATGAAGATGAGATCAACAAGCTAATATAGCAGTTGGATCAACAATTTTCAATCAAAGATTTGTGGAATCTCAGCTATTTCTTGGGCATAGAAGTCAAAAGACCATCAGACTCGGAAATTCAACTAAGTTAGAAAAAATACATAGATGAAATTCTCAATAAGTCAAAGACGAATCCAGCCAAATCTCTTCCTACTCCTATAGTTAGCAGCATCAACTTATCAGAGCATCAGGGTGAACCAATTGAAAATGAAAAGAAATATAGAAGTATAGTTGGTGCTTTATAGGATGCCACCATAACAAGGCCATATATAGCATACAGTGTAAATAAAGTGTGTCAGTTTGTACAAGCACCACTTAATTCACATTGGAAAGCAGTCAAAAGGATTTTAAGACACTTAAGAGGAACAATGAACTACAGTTTGATTCTCAAAGCAAGTAAAATTATCAACATTAATGCATACGCTGATGCCAACTGGGCCATAGATTTAGATGATAGAAAGTCAACATCTGGTTACCGTGTGTATCTTAGAGAAAACCCCATATCTTGGTGTTCTAAAAAGCAATCTACAATATCAAGGTCCGGTATTGAAGCCGAATTTAGAAGCGTAGCAAGTGCAACTGTAGAGGTTATGTAGACCGAATCTTTACTCAGTGAACTTCACATCAAAATAAGCAAAAAATCTATAATATGGTCGATAATTTAAGCACAGTTTCACTGACCGCTAACCAAGTACAAGACTCAAGGATTAAACACATGGAATTAGACCTATACTTGCCAGAGAGCAAGTTCTAAAGCAAAAATTAGAGATGAACCAGTTACCCGCTATTTACCAACGTGCAGATGCGTAAACCAAACCGCTATCAGCAAAAAGCTTCATCCAGTAGAGACGGTGGCTGAAGATTGAAGAAAAGAAAACGATATCAGCGATGAGCATCTCAAAATCATAGGAAATACTAGCCACAAGCAACTCAACGAAGATGACAAAAGCTTAGCGGCACGTAACACAAATCACAGACTGCTCATCGAAGAAATTGAAAAGCCTGCCATCGAAATAAAGAAATTAAAGCAATAAAAGTTTGTGAGACATCATAGATTCATTTTGTTCTAGAGGATTTTTCACTAAAATTGAAATCAGCGGATGCGATTCGAGAGGTAATGAAAATGCTAGATTTATTTAAGGGTGATTATTGAAGGAAATAACTATATGTGGCGGCTGTTATGACTTATCTTTGTTTAGTAGCAGTAGCAAACAATACTTGTGTTACTGACCCGACCCATTACTAACATGGCCATTTGTTATTTCAGATCTTATAAATATCGCTACATGTACACATTTCTTCTTAGTGAAATACAAAAGCATTTTTTTATCAGTTTATGAAAATCATGCGTATGCTGATCATGTGAATTACATCCCTACATGTAGTCCAAGGTAACTATTGATGGGCCAAAGCATTATAAGATATCGTATTGTTTGTACCATGAATATATTGAACAGAATCATTAGTGTTTAACATTTATAAATAGCAGTACATGGGAACCACTTACATTGAATAATGCCAGTATGGACCATATACAATAAAGATTCAATGGTTCAGAATCTTCAGATATAATAGAAAACCAACAAGCAATGTATTTTAGGTAGTTGGTTTCTTTTTTAATAGCCATCCATCCTTTGCTATTTTTTTCCAAGCCACTTACTATGGCATAAGAAGACAATTATTTATAGGATACCCATTGTTTACTTGACTAAGTATTTCTATTGACAATTTTAACGCATGGACACAAATGAAACTCAATCGCCTCTTATGACTTTCTGTCCCGATGCCATATTTGGAGCTTAATTCAAGCCTAAGTGTAAGTAGTACATTAAAAAAAGTTATCATCGTAGTACAGTGAATGCATAATGTACACAATATGCTCATAACATTATACAAATTACTTTACCCAACTATATTTTAACATATTTATATTTATACTATAATCATACATATCTCTAAAAAAAAATATTGTGAAGCAGTTAGTGGCATCCATGCATTAGAACAGTAATGCAAATGGGTCACCTTAAGCAACATTGAGTCGTGATGTAACGACCCGATTTTTACGACTTCTGAAAGTCGACATTAATACGTCCACTGTGTCGAATGTCGCATAGTCGAATGCCGGAAAACCGAACCGTTAGGGTTTAAAGAATGAAGAGGTAGAAAAAGAACAGAAACAATAACAGAATCTCACATTTCCCATCGGAATAATATACAATAGATAACTAAATATTTTTAAACAGAATCACTATATCAGTTTATACATCGAATTATCAGAGTTTACAACAACAAACAGCAGAAAAGATAATAGTATACAGAATTATGCTTTGCCATCCAGCTCGTCTCTTAAGCTCCACAGCGACTCCTGAATTCCAGAATGACCTCATAACCTAACTCTAGGCTATCCGTGTAAAAATTATGGGCACCCAGAGTTTAGAAAGGGAACAATAAACTCCAGGTCAGTCATGGGACTGGTGTGAGATTCTTAAAACAGTTATTCCCTACTAAAAGGAAAACAAAAGATTTTAAAATAAATCCGCAATGCTTTTTAGAAAATGAAACTACCAAAAGGCCTCCCGCCACACACATAATGCAAACGCAGAATTGGAGGAGATTTCTCCTTATGATAGTCAAATATGCTTGATACGCAAAATCCTTTAATATAATTATTACTAGTGCATAGTATGGGAAAATATTTCGAAAGTATAACAATAATCTTAGCCAGCACAGGCATTCCGCACTTATGCCTACTATAGCTACCACGTTCGATAGTAGGTTGCCGCCACATTCCATGGCAGGTTATACAACTAAAACCGTACAGGGCGCGTATTGTTTCTTTGGATTTTCGACAAATGGTCAGGCCAAGGAATTTCCCATTGCCACATGGGTACGCCTCTTGATAGACGTCTCGAGAACCTAACCGGATCTCTGCCAACACAAGGCCAGGTTACCTCTGCAAAAATAGGTAACTACTGACACGAGTATGCCATCCTCCGATTGTAAACAACCTTTATCCAAGGATCCTCAACAACAACAATCACAAAGTAATATATTTTTGCGATATTCACATAAGTTAAGTATCTGGGCTCCATACCATGATACCACTTCTATCCAGAAGGAAATGTACATACCCTAAGGGGCGCTACCCCCTATAACCTTTGCCGCATCCTTCCCGTTTCGACCATTCCAGGGTGTAAGGTTCGACGAAGTCTCGTCCACAAAGCTACGCTTTTCACAAAAGCCATGCTTCGATTAACAAATGATCAACAACACTTCGTATGCCACATTATCAAAGTGGGAATATATCACTAGTAACCATCAACTACATAACCTCTGAGCTCGTACGTCTCAGAGAAGGGTGTTAAGCTAAGAGAATAAATTCTCTACCACCAACAGAAATGTATTTGATAGAAACTAGCTTTACATCTCAAATTGTAACGTCAGACACACATCCATACAAGTCCGTTCCGGGAACGAACGGAACCGAAGGCACTTGCAAAGAAGCCCTTGCAATCCGGATATTCACTAATCACGTCCGGAATCCCCATCACAAAGGGTGATAAAATCTCTATACCGAAGCAACCCGGTGCAGAGACATTCAACAGGTAATCCTTTCACTTTCGAAAATACCCGGTCTTCAACATCATCTTCAAATGCAATCCCATTTCGTCGTATCGTTATTCGGAATGGTTTTTATGACACAAGGTCCTCTCCCAGCTAATCTGAATAACGAGCGCTTATTTTTTTTTTTAAAAAAAGTGTTCATACAGTTTCAAACAAATCACAACAAATCCCTCTTTGATCTTTTAAATAAAAGATCCATTACAATCACAAGGGTTCGATGTGGTTTTCGAATATCAATTTGGAATTCGACTCCCGGTCGCATCGAAATTCAATTGCCAAATAAAGACCAATATTGATAGTCGGTTATTTAACTATCAATCAATAATTCACAGCAGTCACTGGATTTCAAATAATTTTCCCCCGATTATTATTATTATCAAAATATCTTCGCAAGATAAAATTTCACACTTCAATCCTTTGAAAATCAATTTCAAATCAATTTTTTTTCACACTTATTTATTCATTACCACTGAAAATCTGCCGAGTTCAAATATTTTAAAATAATATATACTTGTAAACATTTAAAATTAACTATTTCAGAATATTTGCTTAAATATTACTTATGAAAAATATTATACTAATATCTCATATAGAAATTCAAGCCCAAAAACTAATTTTAACATAAAATTAGTAGATAGAGTATAAATATTTAAATATCTATTTTCTAAAATGAAAAATCAATTTAATCTTTTAAATATTCCTTATATAATTAATTAAATATATTTTTTACTTTAAAAATTTTTTAAAAACTAATTTCTCCAACAATATTATTTTAGAACCAAAGCTAAAACTTTTAAATTTTATTCAAAGGCTATTTTAAAAATATACTCGGCTTTCCAGGGAAGAATTCTTTTCCCAATATAAATTGGTCCATTCAAATAAATTAGTAAATCTTCTCGATTTATTTTAAATTTACATTCCAAATATTAACCGATATATGAATTTAAATCTATTTCCCAGTAACACCTTCAAACCAAATCAAATTCCAATTTGATTTCCAATTTATTTCAAACGCAAAATCAAATTCCAATTTGATTTCCCCAAACTAAATTTCCAATAACAAATCAATTTCAAATTGATTTTCCAAGTTATTTCCAAAACACCTAACCAAATTTCCAAATCGATTCCTAAGATTTATTCTAACTCCAAATTAATTCCCGAATCGATTTCTAAAATTAATTTCAACTCTCAATTAAATTCCAAATTTAATTTCTAAATTTATTTCCTTTTGAAATAAATTCTTTATCTCTTTAAATTATTTAAAATCCATATCGTAAATAAATTCTTCAACTATTTAACAACATTACTTGAAATTCCTTTATAAAAATATTTCCCATATTTTTGGAATTTATTCTATAAGTTTCCAAAGATAAAAAATTATCTATTTAAATTTCCTTCTTTTAAAATTCACCCGCTTCCTTTGAGTGAATTCATTATAAATTTTCTATCCAAATTTCAAAATCAATTTTTTTTATTATTTCCGGTATCCTACGATACCAAAAATATATTCGGCTAAATTACAGCCTTCAACGGTTTCAATCACAAATAGTCACACGAATTAAAAATACTCAACACACAGCATACAAAACAAATTAAATATTTGAGGAATCCAGTTGGATCCCTCCAACCTGTTTCCCTGCATCCACAGATGTTAGCACACAATTAAATACCCATTCCACTTCGAGGTGGAATATCATGGTATATGGGATTTATAAAATATTATCCGCTATTATGCGGCGCAATAGGGTCTCATCTACTATATAATGCGGGAAATCAACAACTCCAAGTACATATATAATACTAATTCCACTTCAAGGTGGAATATCGCTGTATATGGGTTTAATATAATAACCTCCGCTATTATGCGGCGCATAGGGTCCAAATTAATATAACTAATAATAAATATTATCCAAACACACAATCAATTAATTTTAAATTTAACTATTGAAATTAAACTAGAAATTTCGATTGAGTGAGAAGATCTCACCTTTGCTTTTATTTTGCAATCCATTTCCATTTCGGCTTGATTCCATCCAGATGTCGACCTTGAATAAATGTTAGATGATTTAATTAATATTTGAAATCAGCTGGATAATTTTAATTAACGAATGATTTTATTTTATCTCAACAATTTAATTTCAAACAAATTTCCTTTTAATAAAATATTTGAATTAATTGAATAATTTCTTACCATAATAATTAAATTAACTAATACTTTAGTTTTAAACTAATTTCCTTTAATATAATCTTAATAAACTAACAATTTTATTTAAAACAAACTTCCCTTTTAATTAAAATCTTTGTTTAACCAAACATTAAATTTAAAACTAAATTTCCTTTAAAAGTATTTTTAAATAAGCTTATCAAACAAATTAATTTTCATATTGATTTAAAACAAGGATATTTTTATTGTCTTTAAAATAGTACATGCATTTAGAATTTATAAAGTTATAAAACAAAATTATTTTATACCTTAATAAAACCCCTTTACTGTTTACATAAGAACTATTACAGTAACTTATTTTTATATGTTAATGAGAATTTATTTAAACTAATCATTAATTTGAAAATAAATTTTCTTTTTTAATAAAAATCCAATCAACTAATAATTTACCTCCATACTACAATTTTAAATTAAACTAGTAACTGAAATATTTATATATTGTTTTATACCACCAAAAGTTTTCTGTCTTAAACCTTTTTACATTTTCAATATATATATATATATATATATATATATTTCTTCTTTTCCAAGTAACAAATCAAATTCATTTATTAAATAAACTAACTCACTAATTACTGTAAATTAAATATCGCATTTCAGTTAAATCAAATCATTTATTTCCAAAAACATCAGAAACTCCATAATTACCTTTACTGTATTCACCATCGCGACCACCCTGAGATGCTGCTGCCACCACTACATACACTGTCGTGAAACCCCAAGCCCTAACTCGCTCCAATAATTGCCACACGAACTCGATTGATACCCTCCACACTAATTCGCAACAGTGGCCTCGCCCAAAACCTTGATTTGCAACTGCGTTCACGCAATACACCTGTTCACGCGGTCGAATTCTGATGTCGCACCACCCTAGAAACCCTCGCATGCCTCCCCTTTTTCCCATGGGTGCTTCGTTCCCCGACGAATTTGGATTTGCCGTGCCTGAATCGTGATTTGCTCGACTGCCCTGCTTCAGCCGTTCGATTTTTTTTTCTCTAAAATCCGCCATTGCGATTTAGAAGGAGGAAGAGATGTTTTTTTTCATGAAATCTATTTTAGTTTTTGAAGTCAGCCATTTTGATTTTTCTTTCGATATCTATTTCGAACGAGATAAAAAAAATTCGACTCGTGTTAATTTGAACAGAGCAAAGGGAAAACGTGTTTGAAGATTCAATACGTGTAATTGCCCTATGAAATATTATTAAAATCATCATATATATTATATTTAAATTCAAATTTAAATTTAAATCGTTCAATTTCGCAAATTCAAAACCTCGATCTCCAACCGAGGCGTGCCGTCAGGCATTTATAATGTTAAACCCCTATTTCGAACGCAATGGAAAAGGTTCCGAGTCTAAATTCGATCGTATGAAGAAGATAGCTTTTCGAACCGGTTATATAATTAAATTTCGATATAAATTTCAACGTGTTTGCTTATCATACGGCCAAACGATCACTCCGAATGCTACGAAAATTGAAATCCGATAATAACACAATATTACGGATCCAATAGAACTAGTTTCATCGAATTCCGAGACTGTGCCTCGGAAAGCTATTTTTAAGTATCGATTTTAAACGATAAAATTTCAAAACTGAACAAATCATTCCCAAATTTAGTTTTGAAGCTTCTATTATCTCCAGTATTATCAATATTAATTTTACAGGCCTTTGAAATATTTTTATTCAGTTTAAAACTGAAGATTCAACCCTTAAAAGAATTTCGTCCCGAAATTACTAGTTAAGAAGAATGAACCTTAACCCATGTAATATTTTCCAACCCAAACAGTTTTATCAATTTATCAACCAAAATATTTTTATTAAAGATTCATTTCAACTAACTTTCCAAGTTCAATTATAAATTCCAAACAATATTGTTTACTTCCCAATTCAAATTTAGATTTGAATTCAAATTTCAACTTTCAAAATTTTCTCAAAAATTTTCTAACACCCTAAATTTTTGAAAATTTTCGCCAGCCTCTCCTTTGCGCGGCTAGCTCGGTACGACTACAAAATGGCACCACAGGCCCTCAAATCCCAAAAGAAAACAAAAAGCCAAGCGGCTGGACAAGAAAATCACCAAATTTCATATAGAAATTTGAATACGTACCTTTTTGTCGAGCAATTCAATTTTATCTTTAAAATCAAAATCCCAATTCCATTTCCTTTAATACACCTGTATATCCTGGTATCCATAATATCCAATTACAATATTCAAATATCATTTTGCACCTTTCATTACAAAATTTTCCATATATATGCTTCTTATACCATTTTTACTTCACTATTGAAGTTACATATCCATTTTCATTCAATCTTGCATTTTCAATTTTATTTTAATTCAATTTACACTACAATTCTATTTGAATTCAATTTATCTTCTACTATGTATATTGAATTTTATCTTTCAATTATAACTGATTCATATGATTATTTTAATTCAGTTTCATTTACTAATTTACTCAAATTTTCAATTTGAAATCGTTTGTCGCTAATAATTTTTTTTCAAAAATTTTCTAACTCCCAAAATTTTCGAAATTTTTTGGCAGAGCCCCCTTTGTACGGAGGAGCTTTTGCAATTTGACAAAAGATATAAATGTATATACATCGACCCACCCGGTTGGAAAAGCAAAAACAGTTCATATTTCCTATATTTATTGCGTATGCGTACCTTATTTAGCATTTTTAAGCAAAGCGGCTTATTGTTAGCATTTTAGTGCAACCAAATCCAGCCAAACAGCCCTTCTGTACCTGTATTTACTCAACTTAAACGTATAAGACATATATAGGAAATTCATTTACATTTCACTCATTTTCAATAGTAAACACATAGTTTTCACAAGCAAAATATTCAAAATTATTTCCATTAGCAATTTATATGGTTTCGATACAAATTTAATTGCTTATAATCAATTCACATACCATTTCTATTCAATTCAAGTGATTTACAACTCACTTTCTTTCATTTAATTTATTTTTTTAGCGAAATGAACTCATATTTATTTCAATTGATTCAAAAATCAATTTGATTTGCTTTTATTAACTCTTAGAATTTTATACATACTCATTTGCGTCAAACAACAACCATTTCTTTGCAAATTCGACGATATTCACTTAATAGAATATCCAATCTAGTCTATCACTAATTTAAATTGATACCAACTCCATTTACCCTTTATTCTATTTTATTTCCAATTGATTCCATTCAATTCATTTTGCATTCATATTCACATTCATTTTAATTAAAACCATTTCACAATTTCCAGTTTATCCTACATTTATTAATTTAGAATATTTCCCAACTCTAAATTTTACTTAAGAATTTACCATTTATTTCTTAAGTTCAAGATAATTATTCTATATACTTCTTATATTTATTTCCAATTCACCACTTTGGTTTATAACCACTTATATTTAAACTGGATTCCAAATACCATATGAATTCATTTTACCTTTCATTTATAAATATTGAATTCAATTCATTTTGAACCATATTAAATTTGTCATTCTTTTAATTAGTTTCACTAACTAATTTTAATTCCTTTATTAACATTTAGCTCCATTTGATCCAATATTTAATTAAGTTATTTCAATTCAAAATTCAAATTTATTTTTCCTTGTAACACTCCCCAATTTAAATCCTTGATTTGATTTTCATTTATCAAATCCCTTCCATTTACAAATTTTAATTAAATTAGTTTTATTCACTTATCCATTTTAAATTCCCATTCTCAATTTATCTCTAATTCATTTTATCAATAACAAGGAAATTTTCCATTTATTTCCATTTATTTCTACTTACTTGAATTTATCTTCAAATTCAAACCATTTTTTTATTTAACTCACAATTCAAGTTTTGATTTAACTAATTCAACTTTCCTATTTCATGAATTGATTAATTATCATACTAGTTTACTTGAATTCAATCCATTTTATTTTCTTTTTCCCCAAGTTTGGATTTTTATTCAACTTGATCCAAGTCAAATCTCATTTCAATTTATAAAACCCATTTATACATTCACATTAATTTCATTCCATTAATGAATTTTATTCTAAATTATAAATTACATTTAAAATTTACATTTACAAATCTCATTTGTATTTTTATTTTCTTAGCTTTTGGTTTTGATTTCAATTTCTCATACAACGATGATAATAATCTAATATTATTGCGTCCTTACAACCAAGCAACCATACATTATAATAATTCACAGAAAATTTGTTTCTTTTATATACGAAAATAGTTTTGGGTAAAATTATTTCATTTACCCTATTTTAAAATAGTACTGTGTCAGTTTATCTTGTTTAAGAGTTTAGAAACCTCTATCGATAACAGTTGGCCAGACTGCACCAACCAGAATCTATAAACAATCAACCGATAAGTCAACATAATACAAAATAGTTTTATATTCACTAACAAATACGTGCTCATATCTATTATTACACTTAAACTCATTCTAGAGTACTGCTGACTCTATCTCTAATGAGTAACACCCAACAGAGCCAAGGTTGTCGCTTAACTAAATGCTCCGATACCACTTGTAACTACCTGATTTTTACAACTTCCGAAAGTCGACATTAATACGTCCACTGTGTCAAATGTCACACAGTCGAATGCCCAAAAACCGAACCGTTAGGGTTTAAAGAATGAAGAGGTAGAAAAAGAACAGAAGCAATAACAGAATCTCACATTTCGCAGTGGAACAATATACAATAGATAACTAAATATTTTTAAACAGAATCACTATATCAGTTTATGCATCACATTATTAGAGTTTACAACAACAAACAACAGAAAAGATAATAGTATACAGAATTATGCTTCGCCATCCAGCTCATCTCTTGAGCTTCACAGCAACTCCTGAATTCCAGAATGACCTGATAACCAAACTTTAGGCTGCCCGCGTGGAAAATTATGGGCACCCAGAGTTTAGAAAGGGAACAATAAACTCCAAGTCAGTCATGGGACAGGTGTGAGATATTAAAAACAGTTATTCTCTACTAAAAGGAAAACAAAAGATTTTAAAAGAAATCCACAATTATTTTTAGAAAATGAAACCACCATAAGGCCTCCCGCCACACACACAATGCAAACGCAGAATTTGAGGAGATTTCTCCTTATGATAGTCAAATATGCTTGATACGCAAAATCGTTTAATATTATTATTACTATTGCATAGTGTGGGAAAACATTTCGAAAGTATAATATTAATCTTAGCCAGCATAGGCATTCCGCACTTATGCCTACTATAGCTACCATGTTCAATAGTAGGTTGCCGCCACATTCCATGGCAGGTTATACAACTAAAACCGTACAGGGCGCGTATTGTTTCTTTGGATTTCCAACAAATGGTCAGGCCAAGGAACTTCCCATTGCCACATGGGTACGCCTCTGGATAGACGTCCCGAGAACCTAACCGAATCTCTGCCAACACAAGGTCGGGTTACCTTTGCAAAAATAGGTAACTACTGACACGAGTATGCCATCCCCCGGTTGTAAACAACCTTTATCCGGGGATCATCAACAACAACAATCACAAAGTAATATATTTTTGCAATATTCACATAAGTTAAGTATCTGGGCTCCATACCATGATACCACTTCTATCCAAAAGGAAATATACATACCCTAAGGGGCGCTACCCCCTATAACCTTGCCGCATCCTTCCCGTTTTGACCATTCCGGGGTGTGAGGTTCGACGAAGTCTCGTCCACAAAGCTACGCTTTTCAAAAAATCCATGCTTCCATCAACAAATGATCAACAGCACTTCGTATGCCACATTACCAAACTGGGAATATATCACTAGTAACCATCAACTACATAACCTCTGAGCTCGTACGTCTCAGAGAAGGGTGTTAAGCTAAGAGAATAAATTCTCCGCCACCAACAGAAATGTATTTGATAGAAACCAGCTTTACATCTCAAAGTGTAATGTCAGACACACATCCATACAAGTCCGTTCCGGGATCGAACGGAACCGAAGGCACTTCCAAAGAAGCCCTTGCAATTCGGATATTCACTAATCACGTCCGGAATTCCCATCACAAAGGGTGATAAAATCTCTATACCGGAGCAACCCGGTGCAGAGACATTCGACTGGTAAACCTTTCGCTTTCGAAAATACCCGGTCTTCAACATCATCTTCAAATGCAATCTCATTTCGTTGTATCGTTATTCGGAATGGGTTTTATGACACAAGGTCATCTCCCGGCTAATCCGAATAACGAGCGCTTATTTTTTTAAAAAAGTGTTCATACAGTTTCAAACAAATCACAACAAATCCCTCTTTGATCTTTTAAATAAAAGATCCATCACAATCACAAGGGTTCGATGTGGTTTTCGAATATCCATTTGGAATCCGACTCCCGGTCGCATCGAAATTTAATTGCCAAATAAAGGCCAATATTGATAGTCGGTTATTTAACTATCAATCAATAATTCACAGCAGTCACTGGATTTCAAATAATTTTCCCCCGATTATTATTATCATCAAAATATCTTCGCAAGATAAAATTTCACACTTCAATCTTTGAAAATCAATTTCAAATCAATTTTTTTCACACTTATTTATTCATTTCCACTGAAAATCTACCGAGTTCAAATATTTTAAAATAATATATAATACTTATTCAAAATATACTTGTAAACATTTAAAATTAACTATTTTAGAATATTTGCTGAAATATTAGTTGTGAAAAATATTATACTAATATCTCATATAAAAATTCAAGCCCAAAAACTAATTTTAACATAAATTAGTAGATAGAGTATAAATATTTAAATATCTATTTTCCAAAATCAAAAATCAATTTAATCTTTTAAATACTCCTTATATAATTAATTAAATAAAATTTTATTTTAAACAATTTTCAAAAACTAATTTCTCCAACAATATTATTTTAGAACCAAAGCTAAAACTTTTAAATTTTATTCAAAGGCTATTTTAAAAATATACTCGACTTTCCAGGGAAGAATTCTTTTCCCAATATAAATTGGTCCATTCAAATAAATTAGTAAATCTTCTCGATTTATTTTAAATTTACATTCCAAATATCAACTGATATATGAATTTAAATCGATTTCCCAGTAACACCTTCAAACCAAATCAAATTCCAATTTGATTTCCAATTTATTTCAAACGCAAAATCAAATTCCAATTTGATTTCCCTAAACTAAATTTCCAATAACAAATCAATTTCAAATTGATTTTCCAAGTTATTTCCAAAACACCTAACCAAATTTCCAAACGATTCCTAAGATTTATTCTAACTCCAAATTAATTCCTAAATCGATTTCCAAAATTAATTTCAACTCTCAATTAAATTCCAAATTTAATTTCTAAATTTATTTCATTTTGAAATAAATTCTTTATCTCTTTAAATTATTTAAAATCCGTATCTTAAATAAAATCTTCAACTATTTAACAACATTACTCGAAATTCCTTTATAAAAATATTTCCCATATTTTTGGAATTTATTCTATAAGTTTCGAAAGATAAAACTTTATCTATTTAAATTTCCTTCTTTTAAAATTCACCCGATTCCTTTGAGTAAATTCATTATAAATTTTCTATCCAAATTTCAAAATCAAATTTTTTTATTTATTTCTGGTATCCTACGATACCAAAAATATATTCGTCTAAATTACAGCATTCAACGGTTTCAATCACAAATTGTCACACGAATTAAAAATAATCAACACACAACATACAAAACATATTAAATATTTGAGGAATCCAGTTGGATCCCTCCAACCTATTTCCCTGCATCCACAGATGTTAGCACACAATTAAATACCCATTCCACTTAGAGGTGGAATATCGCGGTATATGGGATTTATAAAATATTATCCGCTATTATGCGGCACAATAGGGTCTCATCTGCTATATAATGCGGGAAATCCACAACTCCAAGTACATATATAATACCAATTCCACTTCAAGGTGGAGTATCGCGGTATATGGGTTCAATATAATAACCTCCGCTATTATGCGGCGCATAGGGTCTAAACTAATATAACTAATAATATATATTATCCAAACACACAATCAATTAATTTTAAATTTAACTATTGAAATTAAACTAGAAATTTCCATTGAGTGAGAAGATCTCACCTTTGCTTTTATTTTGCAATCCATTTCCATTTCGGCTCAATTCCATCCAAACATTGACCTTGTATAAATATTAGATGATTTAATTAATATTTGAAATCAACTGGATAATTTTAATTAACCAATGATTTTATTTTATCTCAATAATTTAATTTCAAACAAATTTCCTTTTAATAAAATATTTGAATTAATTGAATAATTTCTTACCATAATAATTAAATTAACTAATACTTTAGTTTAAACTAATTTCCTTTTATATAATCTTAATAAACTGACAATTTGATTTAAAGCTAACTTCACTTTTAATTAAAATCTTTGTTTAACCAAACATTAAATTAAAACTAAATTTCCTTTAAAAGTATTTTTAAATAAGCTTATCAAACAAATTAATTTCCATACTGATTTAAAACAAGGATATTTTTATTGTCTTTAAAATAGAACATGCATGTAGATTTTATCAAGTTAAAAAACAAAATTATTTTATACCTTAATAAAACCCCTTTACTGTTTACATAAGAACTATTACAGTAACTTATTTTTATATGTTAATGAGAATTTATTTAAACTGATCATTAATTTGAAAATAAATTTTCTTTTTTAATAAAAATCCAATCAACTAATAATTTACCTCCATACTACAATTTTAAATTAAACTAGTAACTGAAATATTTATATATTGTTTTATACCAATTCCAAAAGTTTTCTGTCTTAAACCTTTTTACATTTTCAATATATATATATATATATATATATATATATATATATATATAAATTTCTGCTTTTCCAAGTAACAAATCAAATTCATTTATTAAATAAACTAACTCACTAATTACTGTAAATTAAATATCGCATTTCAGTTAAATCAAATCATTTATTTTCAAAAACATCAGAAACTCCATAATTACCTTTACTGTATTCACCATCGCGACCACCCTGAGATGCTGCTGCCACCACTGCATACACTGTCGTGAAACCCCAAGCCCTAACTAGTCCCAACAATTGCCACACAAACTCGATTGATACCCTCCACATGAATTCGCAACAGTGGCCTCGCCCAAAACCTTGATTTGCAATTGCGTTCACGCGATACCCCTGTTCACGCGGTCGAATTCTGATGTCGCTCCACCCTAGAAACCCTCGCATGCCTCCACTTTTTCCCATGGGTGCTTCGTTCCCCGACGAATTTGGATTTGCCGCGCCTGAATCGTGGTTCGATTTTTTTTTTCTCTAAAATCCTCCATTGCGATTTAGAAGGAGGAGGAGATGTTTTTTTTTCACGAAATCGATTTTAGTTTTTGAAGTCATCCATTTTGATTTTTCTTTCGATTTCTATTTTGAACGAGATAAAAAAAATTTCGACGCGTGTTAATTTGAACAGAGCAAAGGGAAAACGTGTTTGAAGATTCAATACGTGTAATTGCCCTATGAAATATTATTAAAACAATCATATATATTATATTTAAATTCAAATTTAAATTTGAATTTAAATCGTTCAATTTCGATTCAAAACCTCGATCTCCAACCGAGGCGTGCCGCTAGACGTTTATAATGTTAAACCACTATTTCGAACGCAACGGAAAAGGTTCCGAGTCCAAATTCGATCGTATGGAGAAGATAGCTTTTCGAACCAGTTATATAATTAAATTTCGATATAAATTTCAACGCGTTTGCTTATCATACGGCCAAACGATCACTCCGAATGCTACGAAAATTGAAATCCGATAATAACACAATATTATGGATCCAATAGAACTGGTTCATCGAATTCCGAGACTGTGCCTCGGAAAGCTATTTTTAAATATCGATTTTAAATGATAAAATTTCAAAACTAAACAAATCATTCCCGAATTCAATTTTGAAGCTTCTATTATCTCCAGTATTATCAATATGAATTTTACAAGCCTTTGAAATATTTTTATTCAGTTTAAAACTGAAGATTCAAATTTTTATCCAACTTCAATAAATTTAATTCAATAATTTAATCGCCAAATTCGTAGTTATATTTAAAATTCAAGCTAAACCATCATTCAAATATTTAAAATCAATTAAATATTTCATTTCAAATGTTTAAAAATTTCCGGGTCTTCACACATGACCACATCTGAAATCCTTCTTTTCAAGCTTTACTTCAAAATTTCTTATTGAAATGTGATCTTTATCCATGCATAGCTGAAATTCTTGATTCTCCTTTTCCTATTAGGGTCATGTTTCTTTAATCCGTCATGCAGGCTTGCAAGCAATACAAAGTTGCTAGTATTCTCAGGCTCTAATTTAACTAAATGATCCATAACTTTCTCAACGAGCTTCACATCGCTATGAATTTTGAACCCACTATGCAATACACCCCAAATTCTAGAATCCTACTTTATTAGCATTCATGTTTTTGGCTTATAAGCTCTCTTTGACTAACCAGCTCGTGAAAGTAGATCAACTATACAACTATAGTGCTTTAAAATAGGCTCAAGTTTACATTCATGCTGCATTATATTAAAGTATTTCCATCCTTCATCATTTAAACTAGAATGGCTGTAGGAATATAGTAGCAAAATGAAAGATGGACTTGGTACTATTCCTTTACTTTTCATCTCTTAAAAAGCTTCCACTACTTATTTTCCTTGCCCATTCATTCCATAGGCAGCAATCATTATGATCCATAAGATCAGATCTTTCTTCATGGTATCTTTAAAACCTATCGTAGGGTTATTTAACAAATTTTATTATTTTAATGTACAAATTTTTATTCGTAAGCATGTATACATTTGCTCCGAAATCATGCATACATTTTTTCCAAAAGCATGTGTATATTTGTTCTAAAAGTATAAGAGTATATAGTTAATCATGTGGATTATTTTATTACTATTTTTCAAGAAAAGGATAGGAAGAATTCCTAGCCTATAAATATCATTACTACCACAAATATCACATAGAGTTAACACCACCAACATAAAGAACAACATCCAAACAAACAACACCTATATATACAACATCTTCCCAAAGACATCAGCCTAATAAACAAACTACAAACTATCAACAATAGAAAGAGCTGCTACATCACAAAAAAAATATACAACATCTAAAGAAACTAAACCCAAGCACATAGCCAAAAGAAGCATAAAGCAACAGTTTGCATCAAACAAACAAAAGCATCAACCAACAACAAGCATATATCAAACATCATATTCCTCACTTCTCCTCCTTTTGGCCACCCTCTTTCCAATCTAATCCATACTCTTGCCCACCGTCCTTTGCAGCTCTGGTAGCATAAGCCTTCACTCTTGACCATAAAGATAAGTACCACCTATCTAAAAAAAATACTAGTGACTATACCTAACTAAAGCATCAAAAGGTTTAGAATTATGCTTGAAACATCTATTATTTCTTTCAATCCAAATCACCCAAGATAAAATCAAACTAAGCATCTACCAACTGCTTTAGAAATCATTTCTATCCTCCTTCCAATACCAAATCTGATCAAGAAAATATGGGATATAGCTAATTTGAAGGCAACAAAATCAAAGATTCTAAAGAAGATAAGTGAAAGGGCACTGGAAATATAGATGATCTGAATCCTCATCTTTGTAGCAACAAAAAACACACTTAGCATTGATGTTCATTCCTTTATGAATAAGGAGCAATTTAGTATTAAGATTCTTATTGACATCAAGCCATATCTGCATCTTTAGTTTCGGTGGAGCGTGAGCTTTCCATTACGCTTTATGAATCTTAACTTTTCTCCCCACAAAATTCATAAGATTATAGATTGAATTCACCTTAAACGTCTTGCTACTCTCCAAAGACAATTCATCTTTATCAATATCATCCCTTAGAGAGATCTACTCAAGAAAATTAATAAATTTGAAATACTGGATAAGGCTGTCTCCCTCGAACAATCTATTAAAAATCAACTTCCACTTAAACTTAGACTCATTAGGAATATACAAATCAGCTACCTTTGCAAATTGATCAAGTAAGATAACATAAAGGTCAGGAAAAAGATTCATAAATGAGATGCCAGCAATCCACTTATTATGCAAGAACAAAATTCTCCTTCCATTACTAACGACGCACTTTAAACCAACAGAAAAATGCTCTACTGTTTAATGACAGATTTCTGAAACTTTGAGCATTGAACGGAGACTTGATTACCAACAATGAATTGACCATTATAATAAGCCTTCTCCATCTAATATTTCCATAACTAATTACCTTCATTAGTGATTCTCCATAACCACTTACACAAGATAGCACGATTTAATTCCTCAAGAGAAATTACACCAAAACATCCTTGCCCCTTTGACATGCAAACTACATCCCATTCAACAAGATTATTCGTGGAGCTATCAGTCCTACTTTCTTTCCATAAAAAATTATTCCTTATGACATCAATTCTTTTGATAACTCACTTAGGAAGCTTATAAAAAGACATCCAATATAATGGAAGAGTAAATAAAACCAAATTCATCAAGGCAAGTCTACCTGCTCTAGATAAAGCAAGGCTTTTCCACCTTGAAAGTCTAACACCCACCTTCTCAATCAAGGGTAACCAGTCATCATGAATTAAGCAATAGACCTAATCACCATTCCTAAGTAAGGCAAAGAAAAATTTCCCACCTTACAATTAAGAGTAAAAGCCATATCCTCAATATCAAAATCATAGCCTCCAACAGCAATATAACGACCCGCTATTTTGGACTATTTGCATCCGCACATGTCAGACTTGAATAATTCAAAATACCGAATTGTTAATTTAAATTTGGCAAAACTCAGATATACAATAAATAAATAATCATAGAATCACAAACACAGAGTAATAATATGCAGCGGAAGTAAAAGAGATAGTAGTTCATGAAGATACTATATAAATATATAAGATACATCAGAGTTTACAACAGAAGAGAAATATGATACAATAAGTACAAATCAGAATACATCCCTGGAATCATCGAATACCGAAAACAGAATAGATGGCTGGATCTTCAAGCAAAGCTCCAACTCCAAAGGTGAGCCTCGAAAGCTGGTACTCTCAGTCTGACCCGAGCGTAAAGCAAAACACAAAACACTCGAGTCAGGATTAACATTCTTATATCAATAAATCCAACTCAAGCGAAATAGCAATCGAAATACAAGTAACTCAAAGGATGTTGGAATCACCATCCTCTAAGGATCCGTTAAACTATCTACTATGTAGTAGTGTACGCTAAATAGATAATGCCTATCAGTAATATAATATATCAAAATAGTGTTAAGGCGTTACTATTATCCCCCTTAACACATTTTATATAAGCGTTATAGTCTATACAGCACTGTAAACTCCACCGTAAACAAGTGAGATATCAGGGAGTACTCCATAGGTATAACACAAAACAAATTCGTAGTGGTCGCGTATATAGGGATACAAGTATGACAAGGCACATGAGGCAATACCCAAGGTAGTGAAACTACCGTTCGCCTGATCCGGACTGGTGAGAACGCATCGCCGCAGCGATCGCAACACCGCGAAACAACACTCCTGAAATTCCGATGGTGCACCAATCAATCACAAGTAATGAGTAGTAGTTACGAAGAAGTGTGTTCGCTCGAGGTGGCTAACCCCATTTGGCCTGGCACGGCTCCTGATTTTAGTCAATTCCAATTTGACACAACTGTCAAGGCTATCCATTATCGTTCTCTTTCTTCAGTCATCACGTACATCATTCCAACCACTTCATTCTGGATCATCACTCCGCGTATAGTTATTAAAGTGGTTTTCGGTTTAGATAGAGAGTATATCCAAAACCGATTCCGGTCTCTTTAATTACTTTGGTAATTATTACACCGATTGGTCGTTTAAAATATTTCAAAAACAAATCAATTTCAATTTCAATTAGAATTCGTAAATCAACATTGCATTTGCCTGTACTAAATAAATTTCCAAAATTTACGATTCAAACAACCAAATAACCATTTCGAAGTCTTACAATTCAATTTCAATTTTTATTTAAAACAATTCAAGTATTGATTCAAGTTCGTATATAGGTTTCATTCCGAAATCATTTAAATTGTTAAATTTTCATTCAAATCAATTTAAATTCATTCGCTGATTTCATTCAATATTCGCTAAGCTAATTTATCATTTAAAACAATTTTCATTTAAATTTTCAATTCATTAAATCGATTTCTTAAGTTCAACTTCATTATATCAAAACTTCAAATTGAAATAAATTAAATTCGTCAAATCAATTCTTTGAATTACAAGTCTTACGTTAATTTTAATAAATCCTATTCATTTCAATAAATCACATTTTATTTCTTGCTAAAGAAATTCAATTTTCACTTATTTATTGACTTTGTTACAAATTTCAAACTCAATTAACAAAGAACTAAATTTCATATATTCAAGAAGTTTAATTTCACTTTTTAACTTACCTAAATTTTCCAAAGCTTAATTAATAAATAAAGCAACTCAATTTCATTTATTAACGAAGTTCAAAACCACTTATTCAAAAGTTCAATTTCTCTTATCAAAGAATTCAATTTTTATTCAATTATCAAATAACAAAATCTTATTCAATTATTAAATAATTTCAAACATAATATTAAATAATCTCAAAACTTAATAATTACAAACTTGATTATAAATTCAAACTTAATTATTAAATCATTTCCACTTAATTATGAATTCAAACTTAGTTATCAAATCATTTTAACCAATTATAAATTCAACTTAATAATTTCAAACTTAATTATAATTCCGAACTTAATTATAATTTCAAACTTAATTATAATTTCAAATTTAATTATAATTTCAAATTTAATTATTAAATGATTTCAAACTTAATAATTTCAAAACTCAATTATTACTAATTCCAAATTATTTATTAATAATTTCAAATTTAATTATTAAATAATTAAATTTCAAACAACGTTCTTTAATCAATTACTAGGTTAATATTTGCTTCATATTTCAATCTTTACATTTCCTTTCAAAATTCAAATTCTAACCTTATTTCAAAACTTATGCTTTATTCGAATAAAATCATTATTTTATTTTTAAAATCAAATTATTGACCAATCAGATTTATTTAATTCTCTACCCTAGGTCAAATTCATTTGGGTATATATCATTCCAACCCGATTCCAATTTCAATTCAAGATCAAGCATAATAAAGGGAACTTGCAGTGTGATAACTAGGATGGTGTCAAAGTAAATAAACAAGCAATAGCATCCATTCATAACAATTCAACAATATTCGAATAATCCCGAAATAATCGTATTAATTTACATTTGTTATTTATGCAAATTAATATAATTATTCCTAAAATCTACACTATCATTTCATGTAGATTAAAGATGATTACATTACAGTTTTCCACTTGTCGTTCAATTTCAATTTCAGTTTCATCAATTTAAACAACATACATTAAATGGTTCAAGGTATAATTAATCAAATTGTAACGACCCAGAATTTTAATTAATTAAAATTTGAATATTTAATTAATTTTAAATATTAATATGTGGAATTTTTAAGTCGAATAAATTTTTATTTGAATTATTGGATTTAATTGGATAATTAAATCGATAATTTAATATGTTAAATTATGGAAATAATTGAAAATCGAGTTAAATATGATTGAAAATGATTTGTAAAATTTTATTTTATCATGTTGGAGTTAGAATGATATTTTAGAACTTTTAAAATCGAATTAAAAGTCAATTTGTGAAAATTGAATATTTTTAATATTTAATCGACTAGTGAAAATAGCCAATTTTTGAATAGTCTCAGAATTGGACGAAACTAGTTCCATTGGATCCGTAATAGTTAGTTATTACCGGATTTCAATTTTCGTAGCAATCGGAGTTATCATTTGATCGTGGCAGCTCGAAACGCATCGAATTGTTTTTAATATTGATTTGGCGAGTTAAAATAGCTATTTTTCAAACTGTCTCGGATTTCGACGAAACCAGTTTCATCGGATCCGTAATGTGATATTATTGTAAGGTTTCAAATTTCAAGTCAATTGGATTTACCGTTTGTCCGGTACAAATTAAAACGCCTAGAAAATCGTTTAAATCGGTTTAATTTAAATTGAACGTTTATTGCCATAACTCGCACAGATGTCCGAATTAGCTTCCGAAACCTGTTCCATTGTGTCCGAAACACGGGGTAAACCTTAGAAATGCTGGTTACGGCGCGTAAATCGGAGTTTAGAAATCCCGGATGAATAGTGTTCAATAATTTCCTATAAATAGACCTTAGATTCACAAAACAAGAAGAAAAGAAAATGACTAGGGTTTCATTCACGTTCGTGGCCGCCACTTCTTTAACCAACGGCCAGAAAACTATCATCTTCTTCTCCAATTTTTTCCAAATCTACGCAATATCGTCAAAAGCCTTCAACTACAAGAGTGTAGAGGGAAGTAAGACCTTCATGATGACCGGTGGTGATCGAGTTTCGAGCAACGTAGAAGGAGGTAGGGGCTGCCGTCCATAGGCCGTTCGAGCTCGTCGTTCTCACCCAGGGTTCGATCGAGCTTTGTGAAAATGGGGCCGAGGGTGGCTCTTCTGAAGGCGCTTCAAACAGCGTAGTTCGATCAACGTCAAAGCGATTCTGGTGGTGGCAATTTCAAACCCTAGGAGGGCGGTTTGGGTTCCCTGATGCGTGAAAAGGAACGAGAGTGGGAAGAAGAGATCACGCGGCCTGGATTCCATCTTCAATGTGCGGTCGAGATTTGTTTAGGGTTAGGAAATTTAAATGAGTATGTAAATTAATTTTATTTAAATTCGTATTAACTTTAAAACTGTGTATCTTATTCATACGAGGTCCGATTTGGGCGAATCAAAGTGCGTTGGAATCGTATCGTCGAGCACTTCGTGATGCAACCAGTTTGGGGTCGATTGGAGCTCGTTTGAATTTCGGGTAAAATTAAACGTTTGTTTAATTTTATTTGAAATAAATCGCTAAAACGAAATTGAAATCAAGGTGAGAACTTCTCACTCAATCGAATCAGTTTCGATTTTATTTTAAATAGTTAGATTTAAAATATTTGAATGCATGTTTGAATGATAATTGTTATCTATTGATTGTTAAAATAGACATTATACGCCGTTAGTAAGCGGATGTTATTTATTAAAAACATATACCGAGAATATTTCATAAACATTGAAATTGGTATTATATATAATAGCAATATATATATATATATATATATATATATATATATATATTGGCATATGTATATATTGGAGTTATTGATTTCCCGCATTTGTATAGCGGATGAGACCCTATTGCGCCGTCTATTAAGCGGATAATATTATTAAATCCCATATACCGCGATAATTCCGTACTGGAGCGGAATTGGTATTGTGCTAATGTTTGTGGATGCAGGAAAACAGATTGGAGGGATCCAACTGGATTCCTCAACAGTTTTTACTTGATTTCAGAAATTTTGATATTTGATGGATTATCATATCAATATATGATATCGTTGTAGTCGTGATTGACTATTTTGGTGTGTAGCATCATTGAACCAAATTTTGGGATTTTAAAATGTTTTTAAAGATATTTTTGAAAGTATAAGTTATAAAATATTTTTGGAATTGATCCATTTTAAATAAGTAAACGTATAAATTTTAATGTTATAAAAACTATGATTTTTGAGAAATATAGTTAAAAGTTGATTTTTGAAAATATGAGGCTAATGATTTTATAAAATAGTTAAATTGGGATTTTAGAATTTATTGTAAAAAGTTTAAATATAGCATTTATAAAATTTGATTATTTTATGAATCAAAATGATGAAATTATAAAGGAGATTAAAGATGTTTTAAAAGAATAATATAAATTGATTTATATAAAAAGATTTATAAATTGATAATTTATAAAGGAAAATATTTGAATTATAAAACGAGTTTTATAAGTGTTAGAATGAATTGTAAATGAATTTCATAAATGAATGAAATTCATAGAATTATAAACGGTGAAGTTATAAATGGAATTTTATAAGCAGTGGGTTTATAAAATTTATAAAGTTATTGAAAGAATAGATTTGGATAAATAATTGAATCTTATAAGTTATAAGATTTATAAGTATGAAGTTTAAAGGAACGATTGTGCAAACAAATAAATTCTAAGTATTTAACTTATAACATGAGCTTTTGTTTTATAATTGAGTTATAAATCGAATAGGTTAATAAAGGAATTTATAAAGAAAGATGTTATAAAATAAATAGAAATGGAATTTATAAACGTTGTTTTATAAATCCGCAAACGACTTATTTTGATAAGTAAATTGTTGAAACCTATTAATGGAGTTATATTCACGTTTTTGACTGTGAATAATACTTTAAAATAAAATGAATAGAAATGATGAAATTTGTTAACGTAGTATATTCACGTTTTTGAATAGTGAATAATGTGTTAAAGAAATTGTTTTGAATGTGATGATTTAAATAGAATTAAAACGATCTAACGATTGTTTTAAAAGCATTAAGATTCGAAACCATAGATTTCAACATTTATTGTTGAAATAGACGTTTTCGAGAAATAGAAGGAAATGGTGGACTATAACACTGTTGTTATAGTAAATGATTTCCGAAAGGAAATGTTTTGTATAGTATTGGGATTTATATATCTATTTTAATTTCGAATCCCTATACTAGTGGTTTTGGGTTGTCGTAATGATGTTTTACGCAACATTCGTTTTGGCCCAAATAAATATGTTTAAGAGAATGATTTCCTTAAAGAATGAAATATATACTTAATCTCGATTTAAGTATATTGAATATTTTCCAAGTGTTGAAAATAAATAGGTTCGTGAATTACTTATTTAATAAGTATGGAAATGTTTTCCAATATAAAGTGAATATTTTGAGAATTTATCTTTTTGAAGATAAATTGAAATGAATAATTGAAATCGTATATGCATGGATATTTTGGAATGAAAATTCACTATGGAATTTATAAAAGAATGGGGAAATTTGTTTAAAAATAAATATTGATTTATTTTTTGAAGTGTGAAAATTATATATGGAATCTGGTGATGTTGTGCATATCCATTGATAGTTAAATAACCGACTATCAATATTTACCTTTGAAAGGTAGTTGTTGTGATTTGTTGAATTTGAATGCACACTTATTTTTAAATTATTGCGCTCGTTATTCGGATTACCCATTCCGAATAGTGATACGACGTAATGGATAGCATTGAAGATCGGTGTTGAAGACCCGGTATTTGCGAGAGCGATAGGATGACCTGTCGATTGACTCTGCACCGAGTTGCTCCGGTATTGAGTTCTCCATATGTGATGGGAAATCCGATCAGGATTGTGGATATCCGGATTGCAAGGACCTCTTTGTAAGTGCCTTCGGTTCTGTTCGATCCTGGAACAGACTTGTATGGATTGTATGTCTGACATTACAAATTGAGATATAAAGCCGATTTCTTTCAAATATATTTCTGTTGGTGGCGAAGAATTTATTCTTTTAGCTTAACACCCTTCTCTGAGACGTACGAGCTTAGAGGTTATGTAGTTGAAGGTTATCAGCGATATATTCCCAATTTGGTAATGTGACATGCTGAGTGTTGCTGTGAAATGATCATTGTGTTGATTATTTGTGATAGGATCGTTTATTTGATCGTCTATCCTGGTGATCATTTCTATGATCATTTGTTGACCCAAAGCATGGCTTTTGTATAAAGTTTGTTTTTGTGGACGTGACTTCGTCGAGCCTCACACCCCGTGAATGGTCAAAACAGGAAAGATGCGGCAAGGTTATGAGGGGTAGCGCCCTTTAGGATATGTGCATTTCCTTCTGGAAAAGGGTGGTATCATGGTATGGAGCCCAGATACTTACTCATGTTGAAAACACTTTATGATTGTGTGAATTGATTACGAGCGCTCGGTTGAAAGGTCCCAAAGGACCGGGGGATGGCATATTCGGTCAGTTGTTACTCAGTTAGGGGTAATCCGGCCTTGTGTTGGTAGAGATCCGGTTTGGTTCTCGGGGATGTCCATCCAGAGGCATTCTCATGTGGCAATGGGAAGTTCCTTGGCCTGATCATTTGTTGGAAATCCAATTCCCAATACGAAACCTTGTACAGTATTAGTTGTAGAACCTGCCATTTACTTATGGTGGTCACCACTGTTTAGATGGTAGCTATAGTAGGCATAGTTCGAAATGTCTATGCTGGCTAAGATTTATATTCTACTTTCGAAATGAATTTTTTTTCCTACAATATGCACTAATAATAATATCAAATGTTCTTTTTAAATGCGTATCAAGCATCTTTGACTATCATAAGGAGAAATCTCCTCCGATTCTGCATTTGCATTGTGTGTGTGTGCGGGAGGCCTTATGGTAGTCTCATTTTTAAAAGCATTGCGAATTGACTTTAAAAATATTCCTCTATTTTGATTTAAAAGATAAATAAACTGTTTTGAGTTCTCACACCAGTCACATGACTGACTCGGAGTTTATTGTTTTCCTTCCTAAACTCTGGGTGCCCACCAATTTCCACACGGGCAGTCAAGAGTTAAGGTTTATCAGGATATTCTGGATATTCAGGAGTTGCTGGAGGCAAGCTCGATGGCATGTCGTATTACTAGTATATAGTATTTCTTTTTCCGCTGCACTGTTGTTGTTGTTGTACACTCTGATGATGTTATGAAATGTAAAGTATAAAATGTAATAACTGATATAGTTCTTTGTTTAAAGATTATTCATTTATTATTATATGTTGTTCCGCTGCGAATTGTGAGATTATGATATTGTTCTGTTTTTCTTCAGTTCCGTTCTATTTTCTATTCTCCCTATTTTCTTTTCCCTCCATTTTCTACCTTCTTATCTCTTCTTCTATCCTTTTTCTTTTTCTTAAACATTGATAATCCGTATTTCTGTTCATCTTGAATTAATCTATGGAGATTAGTGTATATTCAAGGAGTACGGATTTGCGGGTCTTCACACAAATCCTACATGTCAATTAATTTAACATTTAAAGGGGTCATATTATACAAATGTCATTTAATCAAATCTACACATATGTTGTTTCAAATTTTTAACTATCCTACGTCGAATTAAATTGCATAATATTTATCACTTTATACATTTTAATTTAACATCCAATATAAACAACAACAATCAATCAATCATCAACCAAACTGGATTATCATTGTATAATTAACAGATAATGGTGTCAGATGTCATAGGTGAACTGATACATAAATAACAGTGCAATAAAACAGCAGCATATCTCAATTGTCGTTTCAATTGAAATCAAATTTAATAAATAAAAGAACATTACTCGTGAGTGATTGCTCACCTTTCGAGGCTAGAGACGATGAACGAGAATGAAAGCGAATTGCGGATCTAAACACGAATTCTGAAGCAAAGATTGGCACGAATCGACGATCAAGGCTGATAAATAGATTTATGAACTGAATCAGAATCGGTTTGATATATACGGAATATTTGTTATTTCATAAAAATAAATATTTTGTTCTAAAGCAAAAATAAAATAAAATAAAATAAATAAAATACATACTTATGATAACGAAAATCACTTTAGTTCAAACCGTTTGAAATTCATGTATTTTTTTTTATAAAATCATACTTAAAACCAATTCGCAGATGCAGACGCCATAACATAAAATTAATATACATGCATAAAGCACTTAAACACGTCAGGTTATTATACATTGGTTATCAAACACATCAAAACATACCATGTTATTAAAATTGAAAGCAATACTTTATATAAAACGCACTAAATTTCATAGTATGTTGATCAAATAACGTAACATATATAAACATAATTATGTTATTAAAATTTATATATATACTATACTATATATAATAACTAGACTTACATAAACCAACTATCATATAAGCTACCTCATAACTCTCATATGAATAAATGCTTTCATACGGCTCATAGATTGCAAAATATTTTCCTCTATAAACAGTTAGATTTATAAAGACGGGCCATATAGTATAGATAAACGTTTATATTATATTGTACAAATCAAAACGCAAAATCCAAAACTATATATATATACATACAGTATAACATTATATTCGGCATACATATATTAACGGCTATAAACCTTTATATAGAAATCAAGTAGACCTTATACATTATAAATATAAACCAGCACATACAGAACTATATAAATACTTCTCTGATGACTACCAAAAGCAAGCTAAACCTTTTTTTTTATGATATAACATTCTGTAACTAACTATATACTAGTTTAAATATATATGCCGTAGATTAGAATAGTCAGCACTTCAAAGTATACATCTAAAATCTATATGCACCAGGTCATACTATATATATATATATATAATAACTTATATGTTATATTTTTTTCAAATATCAAAAATATATACATTACAAATATATCTTTATATAAATACAAAAGCTGCTATGTTAACTATTTATACACTACATATATAGGTCTACAGATAATATAACTTTATGCTTAAAATCAATGCAAGTACATACATGCAGACCACACGCCTTTCACAAAACAATAGTAGTAATAACGTTATGAACATCATTTCATTAATCTCACAAAAATGACAAAACACACTCAAAATACAAACGTAAACATCAATCCAAGGCTGTTGTAGCCTTCAATTGGAACAATCAGTTAACTCTTATAGTCTTGTTTACTAATTTTGTATATAACAAATGTCATTTTAGTCTGTAACACAGGACACGCATATAAAACATGTCATTATTGCTAAGTATTGTATGTTAATCAACCACTGTTTCAATCATTTCTAAGAAAGTGAGGGAAGCACATTTAAAAAAAAAATTATTGAAAAGAAAACTTATATATATTATTATACGTATAATGTATAACTCAAGTTGATAACAAGCTAAAAGAAAACGGGGACTCACGACCAAGAAGGAAGGTGGCTGTGAGGAGGTCGGTTTTCGGTGTACGGTTGCTGTCCGGTTGTGGCGACATGACGTGGTGGATCTGGGTGGACGACATCGGTTCAAGTTGAGCAGTGGAGAGGTTGCGTGCTTCGAGGGAGCAGGGGATGGCTGGAGAGGAAGAGAGAGGGCGTAGGAGAGCGATAGGTCGGAGCTCGAGTGGAGGAGGGAGGCCGACGTGTAGAGGGAAGATCGATGCTTGTGGCGTGAAGGCGGCAAGGATGGTGGAGCGGCTTCAGGGACGTGCGCAGAATCTATGGAAGAGGAGAAAGCACACGGGGATAGAGGGTGTCTGAGCATGCTTAGAATCTTTCATTTATTTCTATTGACATGCATGAACAGAGAGCGGAGAAATGAAATAGAAGTGAACAAGGAACGTGAATATTGGAAACCTTGAGAAAATCAGAAGTCAGTGTTCGAATTGGAACTAGAGAAATAGTTAAGGCCAACGCATGAATTCAAGAAAATAATAAAAGCAGAAGGCTATTGGGTTTACATTGAAAAATAGATGGGTAAATCCAGAAGACTCAAATTCAAGATCCGATACGGAAGACGCTATGCAAAGTGCAACGAACACCGGACTTCGAATTTGACAATCGATCATACCGTAGGGATCAGCACGACGAGACGATTAAAATAGTATACAAATATCAGTGGTAAGATTGAATTATAAAAATTCGAATTTTATAATAGCGGAAAATGCAAGAAAAACGCAGAAAAATAAGATCGACGGAGCTAAAGATGTCCGAATTTGAAAAAACGACAAACTGACATCTTGCTCAGAAGATGTTTTAGAATTTTTCTATGTAAAAATATTTAGGTTTCGAAAACGTTTTATTTTCATCGCTTTTTAACTGATTAAATTAAAGTAAATTTACGCACGAAATAAACTTTCATATTTTCGGACGAAAATTTACCAGTTACTATGTTTAACTAGACGCATTCCAAATATCAAATTTATATTTAAAATTTTTATCGTTTAACTTCCACAAAAATTCAATTAATAACGTTATTAAAACCGGTTAAATTTACGGGTTGTTACATTCTCCCCCACTCAAAACATTTCGTCCCCGAAAAGGAAGGAAGTAGGAGAATAGAAACAACAAAAGAAAATAGACTTGAATTACATAATAAATAATTTATTTAAACCATATAAATTTCAATTTAAATTAATTTTTATTCAACAATTGACTTTAAACTCAAGGAATTTCCTTAACTTGGTTTATTTTCAATTTATCATTGTTTATTACAAAATTTATTTCAAACAACAATTTATTTTATTAATCCATTTATTATTCAACTAACCTAGTATTCTTTTTATCTCTATTAATTATTTATAATCAGCTTTAAGTGTATACATTTATTTTAACACTCAAATTTATTTATAAAGACATTTTATATTGTATATTATCCAATTTTCTTATATCAGTAATTTCAAAGATCATAAATTTTAAAAGTCCTTTATTATAATCATATTTTATTCGACAAATTTAATTCTTCTTTATTCCAAATTATTATAAAATTTATTCTACTTAATATATCATTTACACTTATTATAACTGCTAATATTTATAAAAAAAATTCCTTTGATATCAGTTTCTACTGTATAATATTCAATTACATAGTTAATTTTTGAAAATTTAGGTAAGTTATATTGAATGCAATTGAGTATTATCCAAATAAAATTTTACAATTCGCTTATTTCAAGCTAAGTATTTATAAAAAGAATTTGGCTTCATTTAAAATTGAAAATCATCCTTTAACAAAAATCTTTTTAAAAAAAAAATTAATTTCCGATTAGTTTCAAACGACTTAGGGATATATATATATATATATATTCATAATATATCCAATCAAATTTAAAATCTACAATATATATTATAAATCAAGTCATGTTTAGACATTTAAATCAATTTATTTTTCAAAACAAACCGTAGCCAAACTACAGAATAGTCTCTCCACTTCGAAACTCGAAAATGAACGTCGATGATGCGGCCATCATCACCGAAATTATTTTCCAGTGACAAAGAGAAGAGCACTGATTTGATCATTTAAAATTCTCTGAAAACTATTTCTATGTGAAACTATTTTAAATAATATACATTTTAAACTTTTAAAACCATAGTTCGAAATTATCGAAAATTAAATTCTCAAATTCTAATTTAAGTTTACTTCAAATTCCAAATCAAATTATAACTAAGTTTTACAAATTCATTTATTTATATTATAAAATAATCAATGATTTATAAAACAATAAATAAAATTACGATTTTCACATTTCGGACAACCGATTCATTAACTTTTAATTTTCAGAAAATTTAAACTTATATATAATAAAATCATTCAATATTATTTTATTTACTAAATTTGAAAACAATATCATGTCAGTTTGTTCTGCTCAAGTGTTTTGGAAATCCTATCGATAACGTTGATCAGACGAATCGATCGAAAAGCCAAATCGACATCAACAACTCAAACAACACAATATATAAAACATTTTTAACATAAATTTACAAATACACTTCTTCGCTCGACGATACAAGGATGGATTTGAAAATAAGTATAGAGATTCAAATTTTATGGAAATCAAATCAAAGAGAATTCTGATCCGAATACAAGTTCGAAAGAAAAGATAAGATGATTCAATTAACCGAACCGGGAGATGGATAATCTTATTTAATTCATGGGCAACCTTAACCGGGTCGACCGTTACTTCAAGAATAGGATCGACGCTGAATTCCGAGGTAAATCAACATTCGATCTCAAGAGGTAGAATTCAGGTATAGCAAGGAATAGATAGCATCACAAACCGAGGATACAGAAATCTCCGGTAAATCAATGTTTTATTGTAAAGGAGTTTCATCCATTTACAAATCATTCGAAGATTGGCGGAACCGCCGGGTTATTATAGAGATTATTCGAATTGGAGTTATGGGATACTCCAGAATTAAAAGAAGATGAATAGTGAGGGACAATAATGAATTTTGGAACCGAGGGATGTTCCGAAAATTCAAAGGAATCGAGTCAAAAGGAAGATATTTAAACTCGAATGAGAGTGATTTTGTAAATACATTTACCATATATACTAAGTTTTGCCTAGAGCTACCAAAGCTCTGATACCAACTATAGCGACCCGCTATTTTGGACTATTCGCATCCGCACATGTCGGACTTGAATAATTCAAAATACCGAATTGTTAATTTAAATTTGGCAAAACTCAGATATACAATAAATAAATAATCATAGAATCACAAACACAGAGTAATAATACGCAGCGGAAGTAAAAGAGATAGTAGTTCATGAAGCTACTATATAAATATATAAGATACATCAGAGTTTACAACAGAAGAGAAATATGATACAACAAGCACAAATCAGAATACCTCACTGGAATCATCGAATACTGAAAGCAGAATAGATGGCTGGATCTTCAAGCAAAGCTCCAACTCCAAAGGTGAGCCTCGAAAGCTGGTACTCTCAGTCTGACCCGAGCGTAAAGCAAAACACAAAACACTCGAGTCAGGATTAACATTCTTATATCAATAAATCCAACTCAAGTGAAATAGCAATCGAAATACAAGTAACTCAAAGGATGTTGGAATCACCATCCTCTAAGGATCCGTTAAACTATCTACTATGTAGTAGTGTACGCTAAATAGATAATGCCTATCAGTAATATAATATATCAAAATAGTGTTAAGGCGTTACCATTATTCCCCTTAACACATTTTATATAAGAGTTATAGTCTATACAGCACTGGAAACTCCACCGTAAACTAGTGGGATATCAGGGAGTACTCCATAGGTATAACACAAAACAAATTCGTAGTGGTCGCGTATATAGGGATACAAGTATGACAAGGCACATGAGGCAATACCCAAGGTAGTGAAACTACCGTTCACCTGATCCGGACTGGTGAGAACGCATCGCCGCAGCGATCGCAACACCGCGAAACAACACTCCTGAAATTCCGAGGGTGCACCAATCAATCACAAGTAATGAGTAGTAGTTACGAAGAAGTGTGTTCGCTCGAGGCGGCTAACCCCATTTAGCCCGGCACGGCTCCTGATTTTAGTCATTTCCAATTTGACACAAGTGTCAAGGCTATCCATTATCGTTCTCTTTCTTCAGTCATCACGTACATCATTCCAACCACTTCATTCTGGATCATCACTCCGCGTATAGTTATTAAAGTGGTTTTCGGTTTAGATAGAGAGTATATCCATAACCGATTCCGGTCACTTTAATAACTTTGGTAATTATTACATCGATTGGTCGTTTAATATATTTCAAAAACAAATCAATTTCAATTTCAATTAGAATTCGTAAATCAATATTTCAAATGTCTGTACTAAATCAATTTCCAAAATTTACGATTCAAACTACCAAATAACCATTTCGAAGTCTTACAATTCAATTTCAATTTTTATTTAAAACAATTCAAGTATTGATTCAAGTTCGTATATAGGTTTCATTCCGAAATCATTTAAATTGTTAAATTTTCATTCAAATCAATTTAAATTCATTCATCGATTTCATTCAATATTCGCTTAGCTAATTTATCATTTAAAACAATTTTCATTTAAATTTCCAATTCATTAAATCGATTTCTTAAGTTCAACTTCATTATATCAAAACTTCAAATTGAAATAAATTAAATTCGTCAAATCAATTCTTTAAATTACAAGTCTTACGTTAATTTTAATAAATCCTATTCATTTCAATAAATCACATTTTATTTCTTGTTAAAGAAATTCAATTTTCACTTATTTATTGACTTTGTTACAAATTTCAAACTCAATTAACAAAGAACTGAATTTCATATATTCAAGAAGTTTAATTTCACTTTTTAACTTACCTAAATTTTCCAAAGCTTAATTAATAAATAAAGCAACTCAATTTCATTTATTAACAAAGTTCAAAAGCACTTATTCAAAAGTTCAATTTCTCTTATCAAAGAATTCAATTTTTATTCAATTATCAAATAACTAAATCTTATTCAATTATTAAATAATTTCAAACATAATTATTAAATAATTTCAAAACTTAATAATTACAAACTTGATTATAAATTCAAACTTAATTATTAAATCATTTCCACTTAATTAT
This sequence comes from Allium cepa, assembly GCA_030765085.1. Classification (NCBI taxonomy): domain Eukaryota; kingdom Viridiplantae; phylum Streptophyta; class Magnoliopsida; order Asparagales; family Amaryllidaceae; genus Allium; species Allium cepa. Next base: position 16,092,230 of record CM060937.1, read on the forward strand.
GAATTCAAACTTAGTTATCAAATCATTTCAACTAATTATAAATTCAACTTAATAATTTCAAACTTAATTATAATTCCGAACTTAATTATAATTTCAAACTTAATTATAATTTCAAATTTAATTATAATTTCAAATTTAATTATTAAATGATTTCAAACTTAATAATTTCAAAACTCAATTATTACTAATTCCAAATTATTTATTAATAATTTCAAATTTAATTATTAAATAATTAATTTTCAAACAACGTTCTTTAATCAATTACTAGGTTAATATTTGCTTCATATTTCAATCTTTACATTTCCTTTCAAAATTCAAATTCTAACCTTATTTCAAAACTTATGCTTTATTTGAATAAAGTCATTATTTTATTTTTAAAATCAAATTATTGACCAATCAGATTTATTTAATTCTCTACCCTAGGTCAAATTCATTTGGGTATATATCATTCCAACCCGATTCCAATTTCAATTCAAGATCAAGCATAATAAAGGGAACTTGCAGTGTGATAACTAGGATGGTGTCAAAGTAAATAAACAAGCAATAGCATCCATTCATAACAATTCAACAATATTCGAATAATCCCGAAATAATCGTATTAATTTACATTTGTTATTTATGCAAATTAATATAATTATTCCTAAAATCTACACTATCATTTCATGTAGATTAAAGATGATTACATTACAGTTTTCCACTTGTCGTTCAATTTCAATTTCAGTTTCATCAATTTAAACAACATACATTAAATGGTTCAAGGTATAATAAATCAAATCCTTCGTGTCAATTAATTTAACATTTAAAGGGGTCATATTATACAAATGTCATTTAATCAAATTTACACATATGTTGTTTCAAATTTTTAACTATCCTACGTCGAATTAAATTGCATAATATTTATCACTTTATACATTTCAATTTAACATCCAATATAAACAACAACAATCTATCAATCATCAACCAAACTGGATTATCATTGTATAATTAACAGATAATGGTGTCAGATGCCATAGGTGAACTGATACATAAATAACAGTGCAATAAAACAGCAGCATATCTCAATTGTCGTTTCAATTGAAATCAAATTTAATAAATAAAAGAACATTAATTGTGAGTGATTGCTCACCTTTCGAGGCTAGAGACGATGAACGAGAATAAAAGCGAATTGCCGATCTAAACACGAATTCTAAAGCAAAGATTGGCACGAATCGACGATCAAGGCTGATAAATAGATTTATGAACTGAATCAGAATCGGTTTGATATATACAGAATATTTGTTATTTCATAAAAATAAATATTTTGATCAAAAGCAAAAATAAAATAAAATAAAATAAATAAAATACATACTTATGATAACGAAAATCACTTTAGTTGAAACCGTTTGAAATTCATGTATTATTTTTTTATAAAACCATACTTAAAACCAATTCACAGATGCAGACGCCATAACATAAAATTAATATACATGCATAAAGCACTTAAACACGTCACGTTATTATACATCGGTTATCAAACACATCAAAACATACCACGTTATTAAAATTGAAAGCAATACTTTATATCTAAATTTCATAGTATGTTGATCAAATAACGTAACATATATAAACATAATTATGTTATTAAAATTATTATATATACTATACTATATATAATAACTAGACTTACATAAACCAACTATCATATAAGCTACCTCATAACTCTCATATGAATATATGCTTTCATATGGCTCATAGATTGCAAAATATTTTCCTCTATAAACAGTTAGATTTATAAAGACGGGCCATATAGTATAGATAAACGTTTATATTATATTGTACAAATCAAAACGCAAAATCCAAAACTATATATATACATACAGTATAACATTATATTCGGCATACATATATTAACGGCTATAAACCTTTATATAGAAATCAAGTAGACCTTATACATTATAAATATAAACCAGCACATACAGAACTATATAAATACTTCTCTGATGACTACCAAAAGCAAGCTAAACCTTTATTTATTTATTTATGATATAACATTCTGTAACTAACTATATACTAGTTTAAATATATATGCCATAGATTAGAATAGTCAGCACTTCATTGTATACATCTAAAATCTATATGCACCAGGTCATACTATATATATATATAATAACTTATATGTTATATTTTTTTCAAATATCAAAAATATATACATTACAAATATATCTTTATATAAATACAAAAGCTGCTATGTTAACTATTTATACACTACATATGTAGGTCTACAGATAATATAACTTTATGCTTAAAATCAATGCAAGTACATACATGCAGACCACACGCCTTTCACAAAACAATAATAGTAGTAATAACGTTATGAAAATCATTTCATTAATCTCACAAAAATGACAAAACACACTCAAAATACAAACGTAAACATCAATCCAAGGCTGTTGTAGCCTTCAATTGGAACAACCTGTTAACTCTTGTAGTCTTGTTTACTAATTTTGTATATAACAAATGTCATTTTAGTCTGTAACACACGACACGCATATAAAACATGTCATTATTGCTAAGTATTGTATGTTAATCAACTACTGTTTCAATCATTTCTAAGAAAGAGAGGGAAGCACATTTAAAACAAAAAATTATTGAAAAGAAAACTTATATATATTATTATACGTATAATGTATAACTCAAGTTGATAACAAGCTAAAAGAAAACGGGGACTCACGACCAAGAAGGAAGGTGGCTGTGAGGAGGTCGGTTTTCGGTGTACGGCTGCTGTTCGGTTGTGGCGACATGACGTGGTGGATCTGGGTGGGCGGCATCGGTTCAAGTTGAGCAGTGGAGAGGTTGCGTGCTTCGAGGGAGCAGGGGATGGCTGGAGAGGAAGAGAGCGGGCGGAGGAGAGCGATAGGTCGGAGCTCGAGTGGAGGAGGGAGGCCGACGTGTAGAGGGAAGATCGATGCTTGTGGCGTGAAGGCGGCGAGGATGGTGGAGCGGCTTCAGGGACGTGTGCAGAATCTATGGAAGAGGAGAAAGCACACGGGGATAGAATGTGTCTGAGCATGCTTAGAATCATTCATTTATTTCTATTGACATGCATGAACAGAGAGCAGAGAAATGAAATAGAAGTGAACAAGGAACGTGAATATTGGAAACCTTGAGAAAATCAGAAGTTAGTGTTCGAATTGGAACTAGAGAAATAGTTAAGGCCAACGCATGAATTCAAGAAAATAATAAAAGCAGAAGGCTATTGGGTTTACATTGAAAAATAGATGGGTAAATCCAGAAGACTCAAATTCAAGAACCGATACGGAAGACGCTATGCAAAGTGCAATGAACAACGGACTCCGAATTTGACAATCGATCATACCGTAGGGTTCAGCACGACGAGACGATTAAAATAGTATACAAATATCAGTGGTAAGATTGAATTATAAAAATTCGAATTTTATAATAGCGGAAAATGCAAGAAAAATGCAGAAAAATAAGATCGACGGAGCTAAAGATGTCCGAATTTGGAAAAACGACAAACTGACAGCTTGCTCAGAAGATGGTTTAATTTTTCTATATAAAAATATTTAGGTTTCGAAAACGCTTTATTTTCATCGCTTTTTAATTGATTAAATTGAAGTAAATTTACGCACGAAATAAACTTTCATATTTTTGGACGAAAATTTACCAGTTACTATGTTTAACTAGACGCATTCCAAATATCAAATTTATATTTAAAAATTGTATCGTTTAACTTCCACAAAAATTCAATTAATAACGTTATTAAAACCGGTTAAATTTACGAGTCGTTACAAGCAATAACCGAGCTCTTCATGAAATTGATTTTCAAACCAAACATACTTTCAAAACCATAGAGAATCAATTTCAGTGCAATTATATGATGAGGCAACGGGGAGCTAAAATTATGGTGTCATCTGCATATTGAAGAGAAGAGATACCACCATTAACAATAGAACTACCCAAAGAATCAACTAAGCCTTGATTAGTAGCAACTTTGATTAATCTAGCAAACACATCCACTGCAACATTAAAGAGATGGGGAGAGAGAGAGGGTCTCCCTATGTAAGAACCCTTTTAGAGACAATTTTACTACTTTCACTGTCATTCATCAACGTAGAAGATACCTCACTACATAGAATCTCTTTAATCCATCTTCTCCATTTATCACCAAAACCTCTGGCCTTTAAAACATCAAGCAGAAAATCCCAATTCAAAGAGTCAAATGCCTTTAAAAAGAAGTTTGTGGATAAAAGACCACACATTACTCTTTATGCAATGATTAATCACTTCATGAACTACAACAACACTTTCCATGATACTTATAACTTTAATGAAAATAGACTGGCTGTTGAGGATCAAAGAGTCCATAAAACCCTTAAGTCTATTAGCAAGGACTTTGGTAATAAGCTGTTGAGGATCAAAGAGTCCATAAAACCCTTAAGTCTATTAGCAAGGACTTTGGTAATAATTTTGAAGACACAATTGAGCAAACTAATAGATCTAAAATCAATAGCATCATTATCACCATCACACATAGCAATCAAAACCATTAAAGTATGGTTTAGACGATTAATTTCCAAATTTCCATCAAACATATCTCTAAAGAGAGCCATGATATTAGCTTTAATCACATGCCAATATTTCTAAAAGAAAAAAAGAAGGAAATCCATCAGGTCCAAGGGACTTATCTGCATGAAGATCAAAAATAGCTTTGTAGACTTCCTGTTCTGAAAAGGGCTGCTCCAAACTGCTTAAATCCACTTCATCATTCTTCTCATAAATCAGATTCCAATCCAGAGAAGAAACACTATTTTGAGCAGAGCCAAAAAGATCCTTGTAATAGCTAGAAAACTTTTGTAAAATAGTCTTCTAATCATAAATCTCTACCCCCTCAACAACATGATTCACCATATTGTTTCTTCTTCTCCTATTGACAACTTTATGGAAATAAGCAGCATTAGCATCACCATTATTCAACCAACTGACCTAGATCTTTGTCTCCACGTAATTTCCTCTTGATCAATAACAAGCATTAATTCCTCCTCCTCCTTTTTAAGAGAGATAGCTTTATCCACTGTAATAATTCCAGCTTCTTCTTTGTTATTCAACTCCAAAATATCATCACAAAGTAAAGTTTTCCTCTCCTTAACACTTCCAAAATATCTCTTTCCCCAGTTTTTCAAAAAATTCTAAGCTCTCTCAACTTGAAAGTAATATTCTTTGCAGCATTTCCATCATTTCTAAGACCGTTCCATTTTTCTTCAAGCGTAATATCAAAACTGCTCCCCATACATACACTACATTTTTTCAAATCTAAACCTTCTTCTAGTTATAACATCATCTCCAATATCCAAAATAATTGGACAATGATCATAAATAATTCTAACATGACCAAATTGAGTGGTAAGAGGGTATTTTTCATCCCAATCATTATTGATGAAAAACCTGTCAAGTCTAGCCATAGCTGGAACCTCTCTACCATTACTCCACGTAAACTTCATATTGCTTAAACGTAGATCAATTAAACCACAATCACCAATAAACCCATTAAACTTCATCGTATCATTAAGATTTCCTTCTCCACCACTTTTTCACCAATATGTCTAGTAATATTAACATCTCCCCCAACAATCCAAGTCCCTTTGATATCATTAATACTACTAGCACAATCCTCCCAAAACATCTCCCGGTCCTTCTTATCACAACGCCCATAAACATTTGTAACATAAATTCTACATTTATCTCTAACATCTTCAAGAACCACATGAAGAACATTACTACATTTACTTTCATTTACCAAAATCCACAACTCACTTTTTCATCCAGTAAAGAGACCACCACAACTTCCAATGGAGTCCACAGTTCTCCAGTCATCCAGAACATTGCCGCTAATAGAATTAAACAAAAAATTACCAAAATTAGCAATTTTTGTTTCTTGTAATAACACAATATCAACATAAAAAGAATAAATCAACTTCTTCACCCTAGCACACTTATGGGAGGTGCCCAATCCTCCAACATTCCATGATAATATCTTCATGAATTACAATTAAAAGCCCTTAATACTTCTAATGCCTTAGTATTATCAAGATCAGATTCACCTTTTTTAAAGGTAATGCCAACTTTCTTAGCAGTTTCACACAAAAGCTTAGATGAAAATGAATTTAAAGCAGCAGGAACATGAATACTTCCATAAAAAGGATGAGAGGACTTACTAGATGAAGTAGATGCACACTCTAGAGATCTGACTTCAGCCCTCTTTTCAGCTTTGCTCAGTGTATCCTCTTTTCTACCTATTAGCCTTGCACTTCTTCTAATCCTGCTGACCTCTTCCTTTTGCGTCATAGAATTATCACCAATTTCTACCATAGGCACAATCACGTGGATACTTTTACATGCTTATTTCAAGTTGGTAAGCCAAACTTACATTGGAATTTTGATTTTGTTAGTCAAAACCTGTAATAGGGTAATCAATTACAAAATTTATCTTCTTGTTGATTCAAGGACATTAGTTATGCCAAATAATAAAATAGGACATGAAATAAATAAATAAATAAATAATTAAGAAAAAATTGAGATATCTAAAAGAAAGAAAAAAGAATATAAGGAATACATCCAAAAAACATTATAACCTTCTTTAACAAATTCGACACTATAGGCACTGAGTACTACTAGAGCACCACAAGCTAGAGAAGCATTTACTTTTGAAAAACTAACCTTTGTTCCTCCAATGTATCTCAACTTTTATCCTTTATTAATCTTTTACCTAGATCATCTTTCATTTAGGTAAGTCAATGTGAAATCATCTTTAGAAACATTTTAGTTTTCCGTAAGTTGACCAAGTAATGTGCATATTAAAATAAAATCTTCTTAATGCATTGGTTTATTTGAGTCCAAAGAAATTAAATATTTCAACCAAATATATATGTATAACACCGAATCTATTCACTAATGTTTGATTTGAGCATACAATAATCTATATCCATGTGCTCCTACGCATGGCAAAAACGAGTAAATGTTTGTTGTTTATATTCATGTCTATCTTAAGTAATTTTTGCTTGTTTTTTGATCCATCCACTACTCAGTCATTAAAAGAATAAACAAGTTAGTAGATCAAAACTACTTGAAGCAAAAACAACATGGTCTCTAAAAGTTGGAAATTTCCGATTAGAATTTATTAGGAAAGAAACTCTAACCTGTGAAAAGTTGAAGCTTCCTAAAAGTTTAGGTCATGATTTCAAGTTTCTAATTTTTAAAAATGATTTGATTCCAAGTTGCTCATTATAGCCAAAGCAACGACGATTGACTCAATGGATGGCAACTCTCCAACGGAAGCATCAGAGCATAGCAAAGCTACCATGAGGATCTCTTTCACGATGGCATCGAGTATAATATGGAGGCATCATTTTTAGGGATTTGAATGGGAGAATCATCATAGATTAAGGGTTAGAGATGTAGGAATGGATGATTTGAAATTTAGGAGGTTATCATGGGCAGAAGGGGAAAATATGTTTTAGATGGTAAATGAAAATAATAGAGGGAACTTTTTCTAGCTATAGAAATTTACTGGATAGAGATGTTAATGCAACATTTTGTTTGTTCTCATGTCTTTAATATTTTTGTTCTGTTGTCTTTAGTATTTACGTTCATGAAAGATCGACAACTATAGTTTGCATCCAAATGCTCTGCTATATCGCATTTAAAAGCAACTTTTCTTGTAATGCTTCAGGATTCAGCTTTCTATCGGAGGCCTTCTTAGCCAAGGGACGCGAAATTCCGTCCTTATTGCACATGGTCTATAAAGTACTTAGGGTAACATCAGCATCCGACACACTTCTAGGATCATGGATACTCACACCTTGGATTCATCTTTATTCTTGCATTACAATGTTGATGTGTTTCTTTATTTTTCATCTTAGATGAGATGGGAAGAGTCCACTTTAGCTACCTTCACTCTGATGTTTTCGAACAAAGAAGATTAGCTTCTGAACCATACCCATCTCGTCCTAGCTCTCATAGAGGAAGAGACTCGCCGAGGAGGGAGCATAAAGGAAAGAAAGAGAATGACAAGCGAAAGAATATCGCTAGGTAGAAAAAGATAGAAGGAAAAGAAAGACGAAGGAGAAAGAATCCTATGACCAAGGGAAAAGGCACAAAGTCTCACATGATCACCATGGTCCTTTCTCCGGTTTTCTACCACTTCGGGCTCAACCATAACTTTCTTCACAACAACTTTCAGCGTCCCTCTCTTTGGCCACTGCAATTTTCATACTTCATCAATCCAAAGATGTATTTATTCATCCATCTCCAACTCCACCATCACCGAGAAGAATGCACGTAGCCTTCTCAAACCTCTGTCTTACCAGATTCAAATTCGACAATGACCCTAAAGGTACTCCTAGGAAAGAAGCCAACAACGGGGTCGGAGGAATCTAGAAGCTGATATACCAAGGGTACAAGTGGAACAAACACTCCTTTACCCTCCCTGATGTCAATAAAATCTACTATACAGACATTTAATCAATTTAATGAGAGTGGAAAAGCTACGATAAAACTAAGGTGGAATACAAGAGGGGATTGGTCGAAGCTATAAAAGAAAGAGATATAGCTCAAACGTCGGCGAAAAACTAAATTGGCCGAAAAGATGATACAAATGCACAATCAGGCCATGACTGTGATGAAAAACTAGGTAAAGGCCACTCATGAAGAAAATTCCCATCTCAAGGTGCAGAACGAGACCAAGGACCTTGCCCTTCAAGAAAAAGACAGGGCACTTTAGGCCAAGGAAGCTGATATCCAAAAGCTCAAAGCCGAATCGAGAAGCTTGAGTCCACTTTAGTGATTGTAAAAGTGGAGAAACTAGAGGTTCGGGCAGAATATGTTAGGGTAGTGAGTGAGCTAAATGAGTTAAAAGAGCCGGTGGCTAAGGAAAAAAGAAGATCTGAATTCCACCCTTCGACAGTTCTTTGCCAATATTACCAAATTCAAGAATCTAAAGTGGATAGGGAATACTTACTCTGTCACTCTAGTCGACGCCTCGGAAGAGATAATGCACCGAGCAACTACATCCAATGAAGGCCTCACCAAGGATTAATTGAAAACCAAGCATCTTAACATCGACGACATTGAAAAGCTAGAGGAGGGGAAGGTGATCCTAGCTGCATATGACACCGCTGTTGTTGAAGTTACTGCTTAAGCTCCTGCTACTCCAAGCGTAGCAAGCCATGTAGAATTATCATCTCCAAAAGTCCATGGGCTTACAGTGGATATTCAATATCTAATGGGACCAGCTCTCAGACGACCTAGATTATTATTCCAGCTTCTGCAGCGATTATCTCCACTGAACCCTATATTCCCCTTTTGTAGATTAACCGATGCAACCCATAATCATAAAGGAGGATGCATATAAGACTCATGTTCAACAAACTCCTCCTAGAGAAGTTATCTCTCTCGTCTCTCTAGTATTTAGATTTGCCAATGGATACTTTCAGTTATAGATGGTGCTATATCTACATTCACGTCCGTAATCATTTTCGAATATCTGCATCTGTGGATACAAATGGATATCAGACAATTATCTTATCAGCTAATGGCCAATTAATCAAGAAACATGTTGATTTTATGATTGATAAATACGTTAGTATCCATGGATATAGGATAGCAAAGAATGATGTTTAAGAATTAAAATGATATTGAAGTGATTCAATGCGATGGCTTTAGGACTTTAAGATGTTGATTCTACGACTGGTGAGATGTTCTAGAAGTGTTACGTTGATGATGACTCTAGGATGAGAGTCGTGATGGTAGTCCATAAGGACAAGTTCTAGGATACAAATTTGTGAGTAGAGCTAGAACATGCTCTATTATGGAAAGATATGATGAGAAAGATTCTAGGACACGAGCCTACGAATTGGAGCTATGATGCGCTCTACTATGGAAATGGAAGAAGGTGTTGGGTGAGGAAAGATTTTATAATGTAATGAAATGAATCTAACTAGGACGGGTTCAAAGACGAATGCGAAGGGATCTTAGATACTCAGTGTGTTCTAGTGTGCTTGTAAAGCAAGGGTAGATAAGGATGCTCATTAGGTATTAGTGCATATACCCGTGGATCTTGGATAACATCCATAAACCATGGTCTATTAAGATGTGTAGTTTAGTTTTCCTGGCCTATTGAGTGGTGTGGATTTTGAGCACCAAGGAATCGATGTTTTTCCATTGGTCTTTGGCATAGGATGGTCATACGAGTTATCACTTGAGTGATAGTAAGGATTCTTTGATGGATTCTATGTTTTCTTTGATTGTTTCTCATAGTCGAACACTCTAAGGATGTCACTTGATGTAGTTATATAGGACATGGATACCTAGACACTCGATGTTGTATTTAGGACATAGTACATTTGATGATGATAGAAGAGTAGCATATTAGAGATGTTATTTGCTATTTGGATGAAGGGATAGGCCAGGTATGAGTCTTATACTTTTCGTTCCATACTATATCGACTTGTATAGTATTGTGAGATTCATTTATCACTCATATTAGACTGTTGTCCGACTCGATGTTTTATGCTTTTCTTCATACTATCTCAGGTACTCTTAAAAGAGTAGACTAGATAGTTGATCCAAGTGAATGTGGTGGCATTTCAAAGGATGAGCAGGATGGAGATTTCTCATATTGTATATGGATATTATGTTAATTCTGTTGTGCAACACTATGGAGCCTAGATAATGTTTGCTTTACTAAAATGAGACAGTTCATTTGAGTTTACTTCTGATTTGTAGAAAGTCAATTACTATGTGTACGACTTTATGGATATGTACTCTAATATTTGATTCACTTGGTTATTACCATCTCTTTTATTTTATATCTATGACTATTATTATATTTTATTCGATGCATCGTGAGAAATAAAATAGATTATGTTATCCAGCCTTTTGACTAGGCGATATTCAAATAGACTAGACGAATCAAAATTGGAAACTATCAAAGCAGAAGGCCTGGTGGATGGCCCAAGAGTCCAGAAACCAAATGCAAACAAAGCCATAAGGCAGATACTAAATCACCATAAGAAGCCAACTTTAAAGACCACCAAAATGGTGAATCAGCACCGATCCAACCACCTGGATTGGTACTGATCTAAGAATCTTCATCAAAACATGCCTCGACTTCTACTACATGCTATTGATAATCCCAAGAACCATTTCAAGCACTAATTCATTGATTCCATGCAATTCTCTATCAATCTCCATAAACACTCAAAGTTAGAAACTCCATTCTTCTATAAGTCCATCATTTGAACTCTGAAACAAGCTAATAATGGTTCAAACAAATTTAGAATCACAAAGCTAACCACAAAGTGAGCCTTCACAAAGAGTTCAAAGCAATCCATTTGACCATCTTGTGGATTGATACCAATCCAAGCCCATGGATCGGTACCGATCACTAAGTATTGCTTAAATGTCCATATATTTTCTTGGAAAAGTGGTCTATGGTGTGAGAAACGAGGTGGAGATCACGAGGGCGAAATTTTAGGCTTTCCACTGGTATTAACAAAGGGGCAGGGCTCACTTTTAAGGTTCCTTTTGGCTCTAGTTCTTTCTTACTCTAATTTCTTTTAATCACCCATGGATTTATACCAACCCATAAGAACTTGTACTTGGAAAATAGTGATATAATCAATAAAACCACTAAGTGGATGTAGGCCAATGTTAGCTGAACCATTACAAATGTCGTGTTTTTTCTTTGCTCATTTTAATTTACTTTTCTTCAATTTTTATTCTCAACACAATCTCTTGGGTGTTTGTGCCATTTTTGGTTCAAATATTTTGGTTCTTTCACTAAAAACGACATTCTCGAGCTACTTGGATCCATCATCTACTATTAGATTTCTCAGATCCGAGAGATAGATCTAATCTTTCAACCTCACCGTTCTACCATTCAAATATCCAACAATCTGCCTAAAGTTATCCACCATAGCCCTAAGGAAGGAACGTTCTGCAAACTCCAAAGTTGTTATTGACGCTGAGAATCAAGGTACTAAGCCCATGGATGAAGTTGCCTAGAAAAACCCCAAAGAGATCCAGAATCCAATTGATGTCGTGACCAAAAAGGTGATGGATCATATGATGCAGCGGATGGATGATAGGATCTAGGAGAATCATGAAGAGATAAACCAACAGATATGTGAGAACTTGAGATTGCTTAATGAACTGACTTAGAACTGTCGTAGAAGGAGCAAGAGGGACTTAAAACCATTTGATTTAGAATATGATAGTTCCTCATCATCCGAGTAGAGATAGAGGAACATGAAGCAGAAGATGACTCAAAATGCTATCGAAATTCCAAATCAATATATGATTCAGTCCCGTCGAAAGGGTCTATGGATCGGTAAATCCAAAGTTCGGATCGGTAGTGATCCATCTAGTGCTGAAGTTAGCCTCGCCCTTTGGATGGTGGCGTGGATGTGACCTCTGATCGTGCCGTCGATGATCAGTATATGGAATAAGAGCTACTACAGATGTTTTGCCACCTTGGAATCAAACATAGGGGACTACTTGACAAATGAATCTCCTAAAGTCTAGAGAACCCAGGTATCAAGAGTATGCCCGAGAACGTTCGCCGAGCCGAACACTCGAAACAGGTCTCGATTACCACTGTTTAGCCGAACCTGTAGAACCAGACTATTTGATTGAGATGGTTCGGAAACTTATGAATGAAAATCGATTTAGAAGCAATGATGAATGTGGTACTTCTCCTAATTGGAATCTGTTTACTGAGAACATTTTGCATGCCAATTATCCAAAGAGGTTTGTAATATCAAAGATCCCGCTGTACGGTGGAAAGACATATCAAAGGTAGCACTTAATGAAGTATGAGTGGCACATGAACTCAGCTAGAGCATCTAATGCCATGCGATGTCATTTCTTTCCAATTTTCCTAGAGGGAGTAGTGATGATGTGGTTCACTCGGCTTCCACTGAGATCCATATCATCTTTCACTGAGTTGTTGTGAAAATTTCTAGAGCAATTCCTTTGACATGCTTCATGTCCGAAAGATGCGATGTCATGATTAAACCTCTTCCAAGACGTGGGAGAGTCATTAAAGGATTTCTTGAACTTATTCCATACAGTTGTGGTGGAAGAAAGAAATCCCAATGATGACATAGTACTGATGGCATTGATTAGGGGATTCATCTTGAGACTGATTTCAGGAGATGGTTGGAAATGAATCCCCAGTCGATAATGGACATTTTATATAGGAAGGCTAATTAGTTTCTAAGTTTGGAGGAGGCACGCAATCATCCTCGAAGAGGTGAGGCTAGGAGTTCAGTTGGAGTGATATAGAGCAATATTTATGTAAAGGAGTCTGAAGGGAGTTCCGGAATGTGGTTGTAAACGCTGGCAACAAAAGCAGTGGTTAGAAATAAAATGAAAATAGGGTTAGAAAGCGAAAGTTAGATAATAGGAATCATCCCAGGACTTCTAATTATGATAATTATACCAAGTTGAATAACTTAATCGAGAATATCTATGTGCAATTGAAGGTACTGAGTAATAATGGAAGTCGGCTCTAAGGGAGTCGATTGATAAGGAGAAGAGATCTAGAAACTTCTGTAGGTTTCATGAGATGTACTACCATAACACCAATGAGTGTGACATTTGCACAGTATGATCGAAGATTTCATTCAAAAAAAATAAGTTGCAATAGTTTATGAGAGCCCCATAGGACGGCAGGCAAGGAAATTCTAATCCCCTTGGAACGACATCCCAACAGAGGCACTTCAGGCCTAATGGTGAAGATCCTAGGTGACTTGAAAAACATTTGGTGAGCAATACAGTCATAGGTGGACCACGTCCAGTAGATAAGAGTCTGAGTGAGACGTATATGTATGTTGGTGTTTTGAAGCATACTGAAAGTGAGAGCCATTTAGTTGTATAGGATGGAGCTTCAGCAGATCAATTTAGAACCATGATAGATGACATTATTTTTTGGAATAGAGATGCTGATGGGGTGGAAGCCTCAATGATTGATCCATTGGTTATAACGACCACGATTTGCCCTGCTATTATACGTAAGGTGCTGGCTAACTGTGCGAGTTTGGTCAACATTCTATTTAAAAGCTTATGACTAGATGCTTTTGGAAGGAAAAGACTTGAAAACGTGTAAATCTCGGATCTAGGGATTTAACGGGATAGCTACGACGCCAGTCAGATATGTGGAACTATCGGTGGTGCTTGGTGAGGGCAACAAAAAGCAAGTGTGGTCATGCCTTTTGTGGTGTTAGATATCTTGCTTACAACGTATTTTTAGGCCGACCGACCCTGGCTGAATTAAGAGTGGCTATTGCTCTTTGGCGTTTGATGCTTAAGTTTCCTACAGAAAATGGTATGAGAGTAGTACAAGGAGATCAAGGATTTGGCTGCGAGTGTTATGTCGCTGGGCTAATGGAGGTGAGGCGAAAGGAAAAAAGAAGAGGGGTACATGGATCCCTCTGCATCAAGGCTTTGGATGCATAGCAATCACTACCTAAGCCCTTGCTCAGGCAGGACAATTGGTTCCACAGGGATATGGATCCACGAAGATGGAAGGGCAGCTCCAGTCTAGTTGACGATCAACATTCCGGTCTGCCAGGATGATTTTACATGGATCCTAAAGGTTGGTCACAACTCGATACGAAGTTAATAAAGGAGTTTATTGCTTTTCTCCAGAAAAACCTGAAAGTGTTTGCCTAGATGCACTCTGACATGTCTGTGATCTCATTGGAGATAGCGAGCTATGCATTAAAATTAAACCCTAAATGTGTTCCTGTGAAATAGAAGTGCCATAGCTTGGGTCCGAAAAGATCTGCTACACTTAAAGAAGAAACAAATAAGCTAAAAGATGACGGCTTCATCCACGATGCCTGATAACCGAATAAGGAATCAAATTCGGCCTTGGTGAAGAAAGCTAATGAGAGGTGGAGGACATGCATTGACTATTCTAACTTGAATAAGGCATGCCCAAAGGATAGTTTCCGCTTTCAAGGATTGATCAGAGTGGACTCAACAGCCAGACATGAACTGCTTTCGTTCATGGACATGTACTGTGGATACAATCAGATTCCAATGCATGTCCTGGACAGGAATACACCAGTGTTGTTACCGACCTAGGATTGTATTGCGATTTGATCATGCCATTAGAATTAAAGAGTGCTGGAGAAACTTACCAAAGGTTAACCAAATTGGACGTTCGATGGAAGTCTATGTGGACGATATGCTTGTGAAGTCATGGCGATCGAGAAACTACAGCAATGATTTGGAAGAAGTGTTCGACGTCCTTTGAAAAAATGGGATGAGGCTCAACCTTTTGAAATACTCTTTTGGCATTGCATTAGGGTTCTAATGCTTCATTGTGAATTCCTGTGCGATTGAAGCCAACCTAGGGAAGATCGAGGCACTAAGAAACATCAAGGCCTAGAAAATGATCATGGAGGCCTAGAGCTTGAACGGGAAGGTCGCTACCTTAAGTTGATTCATCTTTAGAGCAACAGAAAAATGCATCCCTTTTTTGACATGATTAAAAAGGGAAAAAGGAACTTCGCTTGGACACTGGAATGTAAAGACGCATTCCAAGTTCTGGTGGATCACTTGGAGAGACTCCCATTCTTTCGAAGCCAGTGGATGACAATGACTTGTTTATATATTTAGAAGTGTTGGTGCATGCATTGAGCACTGCACTTGTACAAAAGGAATCCTGCATCCAATGATCAGTCTACTACATCATTAAGTAGTTGACAGGAGTACAAAAAATTACCTAAGGCTAGAAAGCTTGCATACTACCATTGATTGCTTAAGGGAATCTCCACCCCTACTATTCGGCTCATCCAATTAAAGTTCATACCGACCAACCTTTGCGACAGGTCTTGCAATGACCTGAGACTTCTGGAAGGCTGTTGAAATGGAATATTGACTTGATTCAATACAATATAACCTATCATCCTCAAAGAGCTATCCAGGGTCAAGCTTTGGCGGATTTTATGGTAGAATACATTGCATGAGATGATCCTTCAAAGAGCAGTAGTGAGTAAAATGCTAGATGGAAGATGTACATGGATGGTGCATTAAATGAACGATGTTCTGGTGCTGGAGTTGTACTTGTTACTCCTGAGGAAGGTTCAATTTGTTATGCCTTGAAACTAGATTTTCCTACAACAAACAATGGAGCGGAGTATGAAGAATTGATCATGGGACTCAAAATAGCTAAGGAACTAAGAGTTAAAACTTTACACGTCTTTTATGATTCCTAATTGGTGGTGTGTCAACTGAGGAAAGAGTTTAGGAAAAAGGAACGAGGTAGGCTCCTTATCTAAACCGGACCTTGAACTACTACTGACATAAAATATTGCACAATAACACATATTCCTAAGACGAAAATGCAAAGGTCGACTCATTGGCCAAGCTGGCTAGTTCTGGAGATGCACAGCTCATGGGCCTAGTTTTGGTGGAAGTATTGTCAACTTTGAGCATCGACCATATGGACGTCGATTGGATCTTGGAGGCCGAGCATGAGAAGGAGCCATGGATGACTCCAATAAAAATTATTTGCAGAGGGGAATCCTTCCGGACAGGAAGAGCGAACGATTGAAGCTCCTTCGCCAAGCTTTGAGATATATCTTTCAGCAGGGAGCACTTTGCAGGAAAGGATTCTTATTCCTACCGCTACGATGTGTCTCCAATGATGAGGCCAAACAAGTCCCGAGAGAAATTCATGAAAGAGCCTACGGCGACCACACTAAGGGCAAACCCAAGCGAAGAAGATTCTCCGCTATGGGTACTTCTAGCCATTTGTCAATCGAGACGTAGCTGATTACACTAGAAAGTGTGACAAGTGCCATAGGTCTGCTAAGATTCTAAGAACCCCACCAACGGAGATTAATCAAATGGTCTATCCGTGGCCTTTTGCAGTATCGGGAATTGATATTATTTGTATTATCTAAAGATGCTACGAAGTACGCCATACTCGTAGTTGATTACTTCACCAAATGGGATGAGGTAGAGGCATTAGCCATAACTACCATAAAGAAAGTAATCAATTTCGTGGTCCAGAATATCATCTATCATTTTGGAGTTCCATAAGCAATCATTCCTGATAATAGAACCTAATGCGATAGCATTGAGCTTAAGGATTTCTACCGCCGACATTGCATAGAGAAGAAATTTGTTGTGGTAGCAAATCCCAGGCAAATGGACAAGTTGAAGCTATGGATAATATTATTAAGTCCATTCTTAAAAAGTATTTTGAAAAGGCCAAGGGAAAGTAGGTCGATGAACTTCCATTGGCACTTTAAGCTTATCGAATACCCCACAAGTCGACGACATGCCACTCTCTATTTGCCTTAGCCTGTGGATCAAAGGCTATGATTTCGGTTAAACTAGAAGTACCTTCTCATCGGGTAACTCGCTATAATCCATGGACGAATGAGCAACTCCTATTAGGATGTAATCTATGAGAAGCACAATGAAGCTGATTTGAGAGCAGCTGCACACCAGAGCCGAATCGCCCAATACTACAATGCCAACGTCATGAATCAGACCTTTAAAATTGGCAACCTAGTTCTCAAACGAATCTTTCCAGGCCCTAGAAACCTGGACTCGTCTTGTGAAGGTCTATACACAATAGAGAAAAAAGCTTTGGAGATGGCACTTTCAGGCTAGCGACGGTTGATGGGATCTCACTCCCAAGGGCATGGAATAACGAGCACTTACGACACTATTTCACATCGACATAAATTTATAAAGCCATGTAGTAAGATAGAACCTGTCATTTCCCGTCTTCAATAAAAGGAACAAATTTCCATATTTATGTCTTTGTCTTTACATAGTTTAAGAGTTGTGAAATATGACCAACTCCAATGAATCTGCATATGTATAAGGCAAGTATGCATATACCCGGAGTTAGGTGCCAATCAAACTTCTATAGCTCATGATCGAACCCTTAGAGTTCAACCATTCTTAGCAACAGGAGATGTATGCTAGTTAACTATTATCCTTGATGAGGGGTACTAGTATAAACCTAAAAGAATGTGATTTGACCATTTGCCAACTAACTTGTGCTTGACGTGGGGGCACGAGTATAAACCGAATAAGATGTGATTTGACCGTCCATTAGCCAATTCTTACGCTTGATGTGAGGGAATGAGTATAATTCAAGATGCATGTGACCTGGCCATCCAATCACTAACATCTTGCTTGGAATAGGAAAGATAGAAGATCCATGCCTGATGTAATGTGGGATATTATATATCAACTTTGATCAACACCTAGAGTTTGGCATCATTGAAGGTAAACATCCAAGATGAGGGTGTGCAAACTACGATCTAAAGTAGTTAGCTTAAACCAGCACCTAGAGCTTGGCGACGCGATGGAATGTCATTATCATGAAAAAGGATACCTAAACCGTTATACTAAATGGCTTACCTCAACAGATGCCCAGAGCTTGGCACTTCAACGATCGTTTTACATTCACTAGAACAACAAAAGGCTGACGGATAATGAAATAGGCTAATAACTTACTCCTACCACAATTAAGAAAAGAAATGGATCGCAAGTACATATAATGGAAAGAAAATTTCTTAAGTACTTTGACAAATTCTCATAAAGATTTGAAAAAACAAAAGTCTTTATTATTTACAGTCAAAATAACAGTTGGAAAAAAGGCACAAGTGCTATCTACACTGGAAATGAAAAGAAAAAGAAGAGGTCGAATCCACACAACATTGGCCAAAATAACAGAAGCAGAAAGCTAAAAAGTGCCTAATTGTATAACCAATACAAAAAACTAACAATCACTTCTTATGCTTTTTCCTCTTAAACTTTTTCTTCTCTTCTCCAGAGGGAGGTTTAACTTGATCAGGTTTCCACCTGCTATTCTTGAACCCTTAGATGGAGTGTTGTGCAATGATCTAACGAGCATGCTCTAGATTCTCTTGGATGGAGGAAGAGTGACCGAAATGTTGAAAGTCCGGCCAGGAAAAGCTACGGACAAAGGAGGAGGGTAGACCTCTATCTTCTCTAGCTTGACCTATTTGGCTAGGAGAAGTTCCTACTTTAACATATTCATGTGGGACCCGATAATGGCTTGGAGAACCCAGTGATAAAAGTGACCTCCTTGAAGCTCACCAGTCCCATCATCCTGTAAACCATTTATCATTTGCTTGCTAGGCCCAGGAGTTTCACTGGAAGATACTCGATACCGTCGTTGAAGTAATTATGGTCACTGATTCTGTTGTAGGCGCTTGTTGTCTCAAATAGGGGCCTTTTTTGGGTAGCAGGATGACCTGGGTTGACCTAAAACTTGAGAGATATAAAAATATAGATTAACAACATTAATCAGTGACATAGACTCTCTAAATATTGGAAATCAACGAGATAGCTCCTTCAGGCTGGGATTCAGTATGGGCCAGAGTGCTGCAGGAATTCCCTTCTAAGATAGGAGAAAGGACGCTGGACTTTTGCATTTGTGGTTGATCTAGATAATACTCCGAGACCCCCACTAGTGCCATCTTAAGGTGATGATCCGAAGCCTTCGCCTGAGTTTTTTTGCACTTTAGTAGCTTGCTTTGGATGGAGAATAAGTTCACCATCTCTTAGCACGTTAGGTTCATCACCTACCAAAATTTCTTTCTCTAACTTATCCAGGTCTACCTTACCACCTATAGAAATTCCTTCTCCTCTATAACAACTTGTTCTAAGGCTAGAGCCAGAGCCCTAGGATAATCAGAATCGAGCCACTTTAAGTTATGGAACTTGAGCATATTAGCATTGTTTTTAATGAGCATCGGTTCCAATCTCTTCAACGTTCGCTTCTCTACGACTTTAACCTCCCTCTTAACAAGTGCATCCACATCTCTAGCACATTTAACCGCCCTATCTCTTTCCTCACAAGCAATAACCTGCTCTTTGCAATAACCTGGCTTTTTGGAGATCTTCATTTTTCTGCTTCATCTCGCTCTCAAGCTTGGATAATAGCTCCTTCAGTTTTGTGGTCAAAGCATCTCTCCAGCACTATGTCACAATTTCAATGATGCATATTCTCTATATCATCATGATGCTTGGTCCTCTCTCTTTCGAGTGCCTTGATAGCATCCTCGGCCTTTTTCCCGGCTTCAACTTATGAATTTTTCAAGTTTTCAACCTCGACGTAGAGATGAGTGATGATCCTTTTATCTTGTATCTCCAGGAGTTTTAAATATCGATCTCAAGTTTCCTTTCCCTCAAAACCTTAGAGACCTTCTCGGCTACCAACTTCCACTCGTTATATTGATTATAATACTCATCCACATAAGCAACTGTCATGTTTTTGACCATTGGTGGAATGTTCTTTAGATCAGGCACAAATATGAGCCCATCAAAGCATACATCCGGGAACTATTCCTTTAGCTCAGCCATTCAGGCATCATCAACAAGTTTTTGCTCCGCGGTTATGGCCGAAGCTTCGATCGATTTCTTACTGGCCTTATGATGAGAGGCCTCAGAACTACCCTTATGGTGCCTATGATCAAAAGGATGACGGGTATGAGTTGATTTTAGGTGTTGGATGGGAATGAAAGTTAGAGGTGGTGCATGGGAAACATCACCCAGTTAAAAATCATTATGGCAATCACAATGTTTGTCCATGTTTCTTAGAGGAGGTGAACTAGACTTGGAACGATATCTGGAGGCACATTAATGAAATGTATAATCTCTAATCGTGACTAGACCAATGGCTAGACTTGGAATCTCAACTATGTCTTGATCGTACATGCTTGAACGATGCCTATGTGGTCGGGATACATTCTGCTCTAAGGATTGAAACATGTACTTTCTCTTCTCCATGGACCCTACAAATGAAAAAGGAACAAGCTAGCATTAACAGAGAAGGACACAAACAAAATGTATTGTAATGAACATGTGTGAGTGTCTTAGTGTTCCCCCAACAGACCGTGTACTAGTGCTTCGCTCATAGAAGTGATCACTCCTATTCTAATGGGAGGTATATCATCATGAAATAGGATAGGCGAGTCAAGACCCTCGAGACTCATGTCATCAAGGCCAATGGATTTAATTTCAGTTGGAATAGGCCCTAGATTGGCAAAGATATTTCGAAAGGGAGAGGAGTTTTTTCTCCCCAGTTGTGATTAGCGGGGATTGTGTAGAAGTCTGTCCCTTAGAAATTTTCACCACCAGCCTCTTCTTTAGAATAAACTGTTGGTTGTCTTTAGGCTTCTCGATAAAAGACTCCTGGCCTACATCAATGTCATTATGACCAGCGTCATCCCCTCTGCCTATAGTTTTGCCTTCTTTAACATGTTCTTACTCTCATTCAAGTTCAGCCCCTGGACCTGGAACTTAGGGCACGTTAGGATCTTCATCGCCACCACATGCGAGTTATTATCGCTATCGTTGTCAAAAGCCAGTTAGACTTGACTAATGCTACAACCCGCTTCTAGCAAATTATGAGCTAGTAAATTCTTATAGGAAAAAAGAGCTCCAATATTTTTATCCTCTTTTGGAAGTGCCTTAAGAACTCCGATGGCTTCTGCAAGAGCCACGCCGTTGGGTCTTGTCGAAACATCTTAATGATAAAAAGAATATGAATTAAGCTTGCAAAGTCAGAGGTTAGTTTATATGAAACAAATGAAGTATAACTTAAGTCCAGAGTGCCATCTTCATGCAAATCTAAGTGGAAAACGTACATAGAAGCACATACTCTTGAAATAGCTTTGCTTATTCCATGTACTGGTAATAACTTGACAATTCTTAGCCAAGTTCAAGTAAGTCATAGAAGGGCTTCCTTTTCGGCCCTTGGAACTATATATAACAAATTTCCTCATCGCTGGATATTCTATGCAAATGTTGATAAAAAACAATATATGTACCATGAAGGAAGGCATATCTATTTGGATGTAATTGCGTTAGAGCTAACCTCATGAAGTTCAGAACTTGGCGAATGAATTGATTAAATGGTGAGACATATCCCTCCAGGCACATAAATCTATTACAAGCGGTATAACCCTCTGGGGATTGTGAGCTGTCTAGTGTCGAGAAAGGACTAGTACGTCCCTGAATGGAATTTCGCATTTGTCGTGAATTCTACAAAGAGATCCCTATTCAACCTTTGAAACAATGGAATCGACGAGATTGTCTAGTGATATGCACGTAATTGTGCATATATTTACATCCATATTTTATCTCTTTTTATTTAAATAATCATCATATTTGGGCATTTTAACATGTTTAAAACCAAAATTCAATTATTTCCAACCATCATATTTTCATCTTCATTCAGGGGCAAAACGGTCATTTTGTGCATGTGTCAATATAAGAATTTTTACTTGGACATTTTTTGATAATTTTTATAGGAATTTGGATGCATATGGAAGAGGCTTATATGAAGATATATGCATGCACAAATGAATACGAAGGAAAGAAGAGGTAAATAATTCAAGCCATGAACATGGAGGACCCCACCCACTTACCTAAAAGTACAATTTGGAGCTAATGGACAACTAAGTGGAGGTTAAAGCTTCATGCAAAACAAATGATGGATTAATTAGTGGGTAATGGTTACTTGTTGGCCACACTTCCTAAAGGGCATTTTAGCTAGCCCCCTAAAAATACAATTAGGGTTTTATGCATGTATATATAGCCCTCTTATGTATATGAAACTATCTTCTACTTTCATTTTACTTAGGAAATTAAGAAATCAAGTGTAAGCACAATGTTCTATGAAATAAAAATGACTTCCAAGCCTCTTTCTTCTCTCTTTTCTACATGCTTTTCTTTGTTTTATTGTTAATGCTTATTTCTATGCTCTCTTTCTCCTTATGTTCATAGCTTAGATTTATATTTATGCAAGTAGTTAGTAGCTAATCTCTTTTGCCTTCTTTACTTATTTTCTATTTTTCTTTTCTTTTTAATGTTGAAACTTACATGTGTTGCTTCAATGCCACAAATGAGTAGCTAAACCCCTTCAATTTAGGGATAATGAAGCCCTCTAACTTTATGTAATTTCAACATTTTTATGATTTATGATCTCTTTGTTTATGCTTCATGAATGTGAATTTTGATGTAAGTTTATACAAGTGAGTTTGATAGCTTATATTGCTTATCCAAATGAGCTATTCTTATTCAACATAAACACAATTTACATCATCATTTGCTAATTAATTTTTGATTATGAAATGAAAGAAAAAATGAAATTTGATGAACTATGTTACTAGTTACAATAGTAAATAGATCATGCTTAAAATAGTTTTTGCTTTGGCTTCTTTTTCATGAGAATAATAAGTGGTATAATTGTTGTATTATAGTTTGATGGTTTGAGTTATGTTAACTAATAACATAAACAAACCATACTTATGATAAATGCAATGATTATTTCACTTAATATCAACGTCAGAGATCATAAATTATGTGTTTGTTGATTTACAAAAATTTGAGAGTGGATTTGCCTCTAAATTGTTCTTTAGTCTAATAGTTTTTGAATCACATTTTTCTAATGTTAGCCTCGTTTTATTTCTAATTAACAAATCATCCTCCATTTGGTTTAATTTGATTGAATAGAAAATTTTAAAATCATCAATTCCCTGCAGATCGACCCGTATTCGCCACGTGCTACATTCGTACACCGTGCGCTTGCGGTTATTTTTAATTTAAATTCGTTCGACGGTTTTCTAACTTGATAGAATTTCCTTCGACGAACAAGTTTTTGGTGCCGTTGCCGGGGAATTGCTTTGATTTTTGATTTCTTTTCTTCGAATTATTTTATTTGATTTTATCGTGTGTTTGTTTCGTGTGCTTGTTTTCATAAATTTTTTTTGTGTTGTGTGAATTTTGTTTGCAATTGTTTGTGTGCTTGTTTTCTTTTAGTTTGCATTGCATTTGCATTTGTTTAAAAAAAAAATCACACGCATTTGCATTTGAAAAAAAAAGAGTTTCATTCCATTTCATTTTCAGGTACATTTTCCAATTTCAATTTATATTCCATTTACAATTTATTTTTTTAAAAAAAAACTGTTACATTGCACTGTTTTCTCTGTTTCTGCTTGCACTTCTTTGTTCTCTGTTTTCTGCTACTAACAGTCCCTTCCTGACTCTGTGCACTGCCTGTAACCTCCAGCTTTGCCAACTTCCCCTGTGCACACCAAACAGTGCACATCCATCTTTGCAACACTAGACTACATCCACTTCACTTCCCCTTGCCAATCAACCACATCCCCTGAAACCATTTCATCACTTCTCATTGTCATAAACCCTTCCTCCTTACTGCAACTCACTTCTCCGTGCACTACTAACTTCAAGACTGTGCATACCATCTCAACTGCTTACTCCAGCCGCACCACTCACCACAATTTGATTATACACTTCAAACACCCACCACAACTCCTGTCATTCAAACAAACAGCCTGTGTACTTCAAATTTTGTGCATTTCTGTGTCTTCATATCAACATAAAAACTGCTGCATACCTTCCAGACAACAATCAACATTCCTCCATCCATAAAACAACTGCAGCAAATCCACCCTGTACTTCGCAACAGTGCCTCAAACACCCACCACTCCACTGTGCTGCATTACACCACCCTCAACATCTCAACAAATATCCACAGTCCTCCACCCCATTTCCACTGAAACAACCCAATATCCACTGCTGTTCACAGTGCAAACAATTCACTGACCAAAAGAAAAAAAACTACATCAGCATCGAACTCCTTCACCAAATTCAAACAAGCTACCATACAACCCATTCCTAATTCGCCGACCATTGCTAATGACTTCCAAAACCACAACAGCTTCCACTTCATTTCTAACAGCAAACCAAAGCTCATCTCTGTCTAACCGCCGTCACCTCCTGCCGTTCACAGTGCCGCATACTTCACTGCTTCGAACTTCAATCGCCTACCACATCATCAGTTGTTGCCATACAACTTCACCACTTCCATCTCAAGCAGCACCTACTTCCCAAACAACAGCGACCACTCCAACAATCCACGACCTCTGCAATCACCTATCACCAATACTCCACACGCGCTGCAACCTCAAAGTCGCCAAATCAATCGCCGCCTCCCTACGCAACCAGAATTTCATCCTTCAACATCTAAATCAAACCAACAGAAATCGCGTCATCCCCTAACCAGAGCACAAACCCAATTGCGACTGATTCCGTGCAGCAGCCAATTCATGAACAAATTAAACAACTTCATCCTTTGATTTCAATTTTAATTAGGAATCAGAATATTGGAAATCACGATTTGATTTAATAGATTGAATTAAGGAAGTTGATATTTGATTTTCTGAAGTGGAAATGGTGTGCAGTCTTAAATTTGTGTTGTTTGCGATTATTGATTAGGTTGAGCCTTGGTAACTTGTTTGTTTGTTTTGGGCCGGGCCCTAGTGGAGTGAATAAAAAAATTTGGTCTGTGTTATTTTTATTTTGAGTTGAGTTTGGAACTAAAATTAGTTTTTAATCTTAAAAAAACAATTTGTTTTATTTTGTTTTCATTTTCTTTTCATTTGTTTTAGTTCATTTGTTTTCAAAATATCAAAAAAAAGACAATCAACAAGTTTAATTTGTTTTTAATTCATTTAAATTGTTTTTGTTTTTCATTAGTTTTAGTCTTCCTTCTTTTTCAAAAAGAAAAAAAAGAGTTTGTTTGGGTTTTCTTTTGTTTTCCAAATTTGTTAAGTTTTGTTTTTCTTTTATTTGTTTAGTTTTACTTATATATATATAAATGTATTTATCTTGTTTTTATTTTCAGGTTGCCAAAGCAAAAATTCAAAAGGGAGAAGTGCTTGCCAACAAATAAACTGCTTTGCTTTGCTAAGAAAAATCGCCGCTAAAAAAATAATATATATATATTGCTAAATAATCTGCACGCTCTGGTATCGTGTACCTTTTTCCTTGTTTTTTTTGAATTGCATTGTTGGTTGCTTGCATTTGCATTTGTATATATATAAAAAAAATTCAAAATCCAAAAACAAAAACAAACTTCATTTTAGTTGCACTGTAATTTCACGTTTAATTTCTTCTTTGCATTCATCTCATCTTGGTTTTCTTTTCTAAGGGCAATACCCTAATTCACATAAGGTGAGGGATTTCATCACCCTTTCCTTAGCCACAAACACATTTCATCGTAGAATTCGAATAATAATAAAGGTTAGACGTTGGACCTAAGGGTGTCACGAGCTCACTTACGGCTTAATTGTATCTTCACAATTGTTTTATTTGAACGATTTTATTTCTTGGTGTCTAGGCTACGGCAGAGTAATAACCAGTTATAAAAATTACGGTGATACGTAAATATTATACTGGTTGTTCCTCTGAAGGAACTTAAATCTTCGGCTGCATTGCAACGGTGATTCGTGGTGCACCGATAACTCCTGTCCGTTACCTGGCCGAGAAATATTTTTGTTGATTTAAGACAAAGTGTGATTTTACAATTTTGGGTTAGGAGCTACTAAGGACAGCAAATTGTAGTTAAGTCCTTTGCATTCATTTAGTTGCATTAGTTCATGCATATTTAAAAAAAAAATTCTTTTCCCCTTTCCTTTGACAATTTTCAATCAAAAACAAAAATCCAAAAAAAATTATAAAATCTTAAAAAAAAAATTTGAAAATTCAAGAACAAAAATCAATTTTCATTTTCTAAAAAATAAAATCCTTTTGATAAATATTTAAAAATACAAAAAAAAATACAAAACCAAAAACATTAAAAAAAAATTTGAAAATAAATCTCACTTGTTAAATAGTTTTCTTCCTTGTAAAAAAAAAATTCAAAAAAAAAAAACGAAAACAAAAACACGTTTTCAAATCTTCTTTCACTCCCTAAACTCAATTCTAACTCCTTTCTCTTCTCGACTTTCACTTGTGCATGAGTACTTGGACTCGTGACACAACAACGAATCGTTGGACTCGTGACCATTCTACAAACCGTTTAACTCGAACAGACGACCCTCCTGAAATGGCGAACGAAAACGCCCCTCGAACTCTTGTGGATAGAATCTTTCCTGATAGAGTTTCTATTCCATCTTGCATCACGTTACCCGCCCCTACGGGTAACCATTTCGAAATCCATTCGAACCATATTGCCACGCTTCCAAAATTTGGCAATTTCAAGCACGATGATTCATACATCTTTTTGAGTAAATTCGAACAAGTTTGTGCAACCATTAAACTCCAACAACTTTCTGATGACGGAATCAAACTGCGATTAATCCCATTTGCTCTTACGAATTACACTGAAAAATGGTTGTACAGCTTACCTTCGAACTCAATTAAAACGTGGGAATAATTTGTAAAAGCTTTCTTAAAAAAGTTCTACCCCTTGGAAAAAACAAGTAGAATTCGAAACGAAATTGTAAATTTTCATCAATTCAAGGGTGAACCATTTGGAAAATATTTTGAAAGATTCAAAGAGCTTCTGATAAAATGTCCACACCATAACTTTGAAAAATGGACGATTTGCCAAATCTTATATGATGGACTCGAAAACAGCTCACGAACGATGCTCGAATCAATGTGCCAAGGCAATGCCCAACATCATGATGATGCTTGGCAATTTCTTGAAAACCTTGCTGAAAAGTCATCCCAATGGGAACGCTCGAACGAAAAATCGATCTACTCACGATCGAGTGCACACTCGATAGGATCTTCTGTTGCTTTGGAAGCTAAGATCGACGCAATGATTAAAAAATTCGATAACGTTTTCTCATCGAATCAAATGAACCAAGCTTCCCAACCGATGTGTTATAAATGCAATGATCCTAATCATATAGCCGATCATTGTCCCAACTCTATCGAACAAATCAATGCTTTCAATAAAGCCAAAAATGACCCGTTTTCTACAATGTACAACCTTGGTTGGAGAAATCATCCGAATTTTGCATGGAGCCAAAACAATCCCAACACGAATACGATTCGTCCCAATTTTCAAGCATTTCCGAATAATGTTTCGAATCCTCCCTTTCAGCCCAACAATTTTCAACCAAACTTTGCGGGTCCATCCCATAATCAACCACAACAATCAAATTTTCAAACAAATTCTGCTCATCCTCCCCAAGACGATAAACGTTTAACTTCACTTGAGAAAACTCTTGAAACGTTGGCTAAGGCAACTACTCAAAGCCTTCAATCAAACAACAATTTGCAAAATTCATTGACTTCATATATGCAAAACACAAACCAATCAATTGCAAAACTCAAAATGCAAATAAGTCAATTAGCCACATCTTTAAGTGAACGTGAACGAGGAACATTCCCAAGCCAGCCCCTTCCAAATCCCTGAAATCAAAACGCAAATTCAAATCAAGCCCATGTTGTTCAAGATAGCAATGTCACCCAGTTGAATGCTATCACAACTCTTCGTTCTGGTAAACAAATCGATAATCAAGTCGTTAATCCAAATGATTTACCGAAAATTTTTCTCGACACTTCTAAAACAACGAACGACTCAGAACAGAACGTGGAGCCAAACGTCGAATCGAACGACAATCAAAATTCTTCTTCTTTTACTCGAGTAGACCCGCCTACCGAGTATCGTGTTCCATTTCCACATCGTCTTCGACCAAAGAAACACTCGGACCAAATGGAAAAGATGTGGGAAATTTTTAAACAAGTAAAAGTGAACATCCCGCTTCTTGACATCGTTCAGCAAGTCTCCACTTACGCGAAATTTCTTAAGGACTTGTGCTCCCAAAAGCGACACACTCAAGTGCCCAAAAAAGTCTTCTTAGCCGCTAGTTTGGCTGAAGTCTTGTCCCAATCCATGCCCGTTAAATACAAATATCCTGGCTGGCCTACGATTTCGTGTACAATTGGAGACAAGACGATTAACAAATGTTTGATAGACTTAGGCGCGAGTGTCAACTTGATTCCATACTCCGTGTACAAACAATTAGGCTTAGGTGAGCTCAAACCCACGAAAGTTACGCTTCAATTTGCCGATCGTTCCAATAAGAAGCCCGTGGGAGAAATAGAAGACGTGCTCATTCGAGTAGGGCAATTTATATTCCTCGTTGACTTTTTCGTTCTCGAAACACAACCCGTGACGAATTCCTCGATTCAAATTCTGTTGATTTTAGGCCGACCATTCTTAGCCACCTCAAATGCCTTAATCAATTGTCGTAATAGATCAATGAAAATATCTTTTGAAAATATGACTTTGGATCTTAAAATTTTCAATCTTGAAAGCCAATCGAATGAACCTCATGACAAAACGTTGGAAGTTAGTGCCATTCATGAAAACTTTGAAAACGAAACACTTGACCTTAACAACAAACGCGAAGCCGAGTACGAAAAGTTGTTTCCCGAAATTCCCAACGAGATTGAATACACTCTTCCCTTTGAATCGCTTCAAGATGAGTCCGAATCTCGATCCAACTCTTTGATCAAAAAACTCCCCAAGTTGGACCTCAAACCACTTCCTGATCACCTTAAGTATGCATACTTAGGTGAAGACAAAACGTTACCCGTCATAATTTCCACAACTCTCTCTCTTAATCAAGAAACCTCGTTACTCTCTATTCTTTCGAAAAACAGAGAAGCAATTGGATGGTCGATTTCCGATATAAAGGGAACTAGTCCACTCTTGTTCAACATCGCATCCATTTAATCGACGATGCCAAGCCTACTCGTGACGCGCAGCGAAGGCTTAATCCAAAAATGAAAGATGCGGGCGTGATGAAATTCTTAAACTTCTCGATAACGGAATCATTTACCCAATCTCCGATAGTTCATGGGTTAGCCCAATTCACGTTGTACCGAAAAAGTCTGGCCTAACCGTTGTCAAGAACGATTCAAACGAGCTTATTCCACCTCGTACTCAAACAGGTTGGCGTGTTTGCATTGACTACCGAAAACTAAATGCCGCAACATGTAAGGATCACTTCCCCCTTCCTTTCATCGACCAAATGCTCGAACGTTTAGCCGGCCATGAATTTTACTGCTTCCTTGATGGTTATTCTGGCTATAACCAAATTCCAATCGCCCCCGAAGATCAAGAGAAAACGACTTTCACATGTCCATTCGGTACCTTTGCTTATCGACGTATGCCATTCGGACTATGTAACGCTCCTGCGACTTTCCAACGATGCATGGTTGGCATCTTTTCCGACATGATTGAACGCTTTTTAGAAGTTTTTATGGACGATTTCTCTATCTTTGGTGATTCTTTTTCCCAGTGTTTACATCACCTCGAGTTGGTTCTGAATCGATGTAAAGAAAAACATTTGAATTTGAATTGGGAAAAATGCCACTATATGGTCAAACAAGGCATAGTCCTTGGACATATCATCTCAAATAGAGGCATTGAGGTAGACAAAGCAAAAATCGATGTCATTGCAAATCTACCCATTCCCAAATCTGTTAAGGACATTCGATCATTTCTAGGACACGCTGGCTTTTACCGTCGTTTCGTGAAAGACTTTAGCAAAATGGCCCGTCCTTTGACGACCCTTCTTGGAAAAGACGTTCCTTTCGATTTTAACTCTGATTGTATCTCTTCGTTTGAACGTCTTAAGAGCGAACTCATTTCTGCCCCAATCATTTGCGCACCCAACTGGGATCTTCCTTTCGAAATAATGTGTGATGCTTCGAACTTTGCCCTTGGTGCTGTCTTGGGACAACGCATCAATAAGATCCTTCATGTCATTTACTACGCAAGTATGACCTTGAACGACGCTCAACTCAACTACACAACAACCGAAAAAGAGCTTCTAGCTGTCATTTTTGCGCTTGAAAAGTTTCGACCATACTTGATAGGTTCACACATTATGGTCTACACTGACCATTCTGCGCTTCGATATCTCTTCGCTAAAAAGGATACTAAATCCCGTTTGATTCGTTGGATCCTTTTACTTCAAGAATTTGACCTTACAATCAAAGACAAAAAAGGATCCGATAATGTCATAGCCGATCACTTATCTCGTCTTCCGAACGCACCATCTTCCTTGCCGATCAATGAAAACTTCCCCGATGAACAACTTCATTCGATTTCTATCGATCCATGGTACGCTGATATAGTGAACTACTTAGTCACCAAAGAAACTCCCTCATCTTGGTCTAAACAGGACTAATGTAAATTCATGTCCCAAGTGAAATATTTCTATTGGGACGATCCATACTTGTTCAAATACAGTCCCGACCAAATCATCCGACGTTGCATTCCGGATAATGAGATACGGAGTGTTCTTTCCTTTTGCCACGATCAAGCGTGCGGTGGACATTTCGGTCCTCGAAAAACTGCGGAAAAGGTGCTTCAGTGTGGTTTCTATCGGCCTTCTCTTTTCAAAGACTCATTCGAATTTTGTAAAACTTGTGATCGATGTCAAATGCTTGGACGAATTTCTCGACGAGATATGATGCCTCTAAACCCCATTCTTACGATCAAAATCTTTGATGTTTGGGGTATCGACTTTATGGGACCTTTCCCAAATTCTTTTGGAAGCTTATATATCCTTCTCGCTATCGATTACGTTTCAAAATGGGTCGTAGCCGTTTCTTGCAAAACCAATGACCATAGAATTGTTGTGAAATTTCTCAAAGAAAACATCTTTTCGAGGTTCGGCACACCTTACACAATAATCAGTGATAACAGAACCCATTTTTGCAACCGTTCTTTTCAAACTTTAATGAAAAAATACTCGATAACCCACAAGCTATCCACTCCGTATCATCCTCAGACTTGTGGCCAAGTTGAAGTTTCAAATCGACAAATAAAACAAATCTTGGAGAAAACTGTCAATAAAAATAAAAAATATTGGTCTCAGAAATTGACCGACGCGCTTTGGGCTTACCGTACTGCTTTTAAAACTAACCTTGGGATGTCCCCATTTCGTTTAGTTTACGGTAAAGCTTGCCACTTACCCGTTGAAATTGAACACAAAGAGTTGTGGGCAATAAAAAACTTAAACTTTGATCATGAAAAAGCTGGCGAAAATCGAAAACTACAACTCAACGAACTAGAAGAACTTAGGAATGACGCGTATGAAAACGAGAAAATTTACAAAGAAAGAACCAAAGTTTTTCATGACAAGTCAATCCTAAGGAAAATGTTTTGGCCTAACCAGAAAGTTCTTTTATATGACTCGAGACTTCATTTATTCCCTGGGAAACTTAAATCAAGATGGACTGGACCATTTGTTGTACGAACTGTTTTCCACATGTTGCCATAGAAATAGAAAACCCAAAGGATGGATCGATTTTCAAAGTCAACGGTCATCGGTTAAAACCCTTCTTGGAAATTCTCGGTAACCAAGAGGAGGAGCTCATGATCCTTCATGAGCCAAGCTACGTCTAGTAAGAATGTTAACCCCATTTTGTAAATATGTACATATTTTTCCCCGTTACACTCATTATATCATGCATCGACTGTGGGGACACAGTCAAAATTAAGTGTGGGGAAGAGTTTCATTTTCATTTTCTTTAGTTTTTCATGGCATTTTTGAATTTTCATTTTCTTCAAAAAAAAAACAAGGAAAAAGGTACACGATACCAGAGGTGCAGATTATTTAGCAATATATATATTATTTTTTTAGCTGCGATTTTTCTAAGCAAAGCTAAGCAGTTTATTTGTTGGCAAGCACTTCTCCCTTTTGAATTTCTGCTTTGGAAACCTGGAAATAAAAACAAGATATATACAGTTATATATATATAAGTAAAACTAAACAAATAAAAGAAAAACAAAACTTAACAAATTGGGAAAATAAAAGAAAACCCAAACAAACTCTTTTTTTTTCTTTTTGAAAAAGAAGGAAGACTAAAACTAATGAAAAACAAAAACAATTTAAACTAGATGAATTAAAAACGAATTAAACTTGTTGATTGTCTTTTTTTTTTGATATTTTGAAAACAAATGAACTAAAACAAATGAAAAGAAAATAAAAAAACTTGTTTTTTTTAAGATTAAAAACTAATTTTTGTTCCAAACTCAACTCAAAATAAAAATAACACAGACCAAATTTTTTTATTCACTCCACTTGGGCCCGACCCAAAACAAACAAACAAGTTACCAAGGCTCAACCTAATCAATAATCGCGAACAACGCAAATTTAAGACTGCAAACCATTTCCACTGAAACAACCCAATATCCACTGTTGTTCACAGTGCAAACAATTCACTGACCAAAGAAGAAAAAAAACTACATCAACATCGCACTCCTTCACCAAATTCAAACAAGCTACCATACAACCCATTCCTAATTTGCCGACCATTGCTAACGACTTCCAGAACCACAACAGCTTCCACTTCATTTCTAACAACAAACCAAAGCTCATCTCTGTCTAACCGCCATCACCTCCTGCCGTTCACAGTGCCGCATACTTCACTGCTTTGAACTTCAATCGCTTACCACATCATCAGTTGTTGCCATACAACTTCACCACTTCCATCTCAAGCAGCGCCTACTTCCCAAACAACAGCGACCACTCCATCAATCCGCGACTTCTGCAATCACCTATCACCAATACTCCACACGCGCTGCAACCCCAAAGTCGCCAAATCAATCGCCGCCTCCCTACGCAACCAGAATTTCATCCTTCAACATCCAAATCAAACCAACAGAAATCGCATCATCCCCTAACCAGAGCACAAACCCAATTGCGACTGATTTCGTGCAGCAGCCAATTCATGAACAAATTAAACAACTTCATCCTTTGATTTCAATTTTAATTAGGAATCAGAATATTGGAAATCGCGATTTGATTTAACAGATTGAATTAAGGAAGTTGATATTTGATTTTCTGAAGTGGAAATGGTGTGCAGTCTTAAATTTGTGTTGTTCGCGATTATTGATTAGGTTGAGCCATGGTAACTTGTTTGTTCGTTTTGGGCCGGACCCTAGTGGAGTGAATAAAAAAATTTGGTCTGTGTTATTTTTATTTTGAGTTGAGTTTGGAACTAAAATTAGTTTTTAATCTTAAAAAAAAACTATTTGTTTTATTTTCTTTTCATTTTCTTTTCATTTGTTTTAGTTCATTTGTTTTCAAAATATCAAAAAAAAGACAATCAACAAGTTTAATTCGTTTTTAATTCATCTAGTTTAAATTGTTTTTGTTTTTCATTAGTTTTAGTCTTCCTTCTTTTTCAAAAAGAAAAAAAAGAGTTTGTTTGGGTTTTCTTTTGTTTTCCCAATTTGTTAAGTTTTGTTTTCCT
The DNA here is from genome assembly GCA_030765085.1 of Allium cepa. Lineage (NCBI taxonomy): Eukaryota > Viridiplantae > Streptophyta > Magnoliopsida > Asparagales > Amaryllidaceae > Allium > Allium cepa. The sequence goes on from CM060937.1 coordinate 16,126,394, forward strand.
TTTATTTGTTTAGTTTTACTTATATATATATATATAACTGTATATATCTTGTTTTTATTTTCAGGTTGCCAAAGCAGAAATTCAAAAGGGAGAAGTGCTTGCCAACAAATAAACTGCTTTGCTTTGCTAAGAAAAATCACCGCTAAAATATATATATATATATATATATATATATATATATATATATATATATATATATATATTGCTAAATAATCTGCACGCTCTGGTATCGTGTACCTTTTTCCTTGTTTTTTTTTGAATTGCATTGTTGGTTGTTTGCATTTGCATTTGTATATATATATAAAATAAAATTCAAAATCCAAAAACAAAAACAAACTTCATTTTAGTTGCACTGTAATTTCATGTTTAATTTCTGCTTTGCATTCATCTCATCTTGGTTTTCTTTTCTAAGGGCAATACCCTAATTCACATAAGGTGAGGGATTTCATCACCATTTCCTTAGCCCACAAACGCATTTCATCATAGAATTTGACTAATAATAAAGGTTAGACGTTGGACCTAAGGGTGTCATGACCTCACTTTGGGCTTAATTGTATCTTCACAATTGTTTTATTTGAACGATTTTATTCCTTGGAGTCTAGGCTACGGCAGAGTAATAACCAGTTATAAAAATTACGGTGATACGTAAATATTATACTAGCTGTTCCTCTAAAGGTACTTAAACCTTCGGCTGCATTGCTACGGTGATTCATGGTGCACCGATAACTCCTGTCTATTACCTGGCCGAGAAATATTTTTGATGATTTAAGACAAAGTGTGATTTTACAATTTTGGGTTAGGAGCTACTAAGGACAGCAAATTGTAGTTAAGTCCTTTGCATTCATTTAGTTGCATTAGTTTGTGCATATTTAAAAAAAAGAAAAGAAATTCTTTTTCCCTTTCCTTTGACAATTTTCAATCAAAAACAAAAATCCAAAAAAAAATATAAAATCTTTAAAAAAAAATTGAAAATTCAAAAACAAAAATCAATTTTAATTTTCTAAAAAATAAAATCCTTTAATGAAACTGTAATGAAAAAATGCTCGATAATCCACTCCGTATCATCCTCAGACTTGTGGCCAAGTTGAAGTTTCAAATCGACAAATAAAACAAATCTTGGAGAAAACTGTCAATGAAAATCGAAAAGATTGGTCTCAGAAATTGACCGACGCGCTTTGGGCTTACCGTACTGCTTTTAAAACTAACCTTGGGATGTCCCCATTTTGTTTAGTTTACGGTAAAGCTTGCCACTTACCCATTGAAATTGAACACAAAGCGTTGTGGGCAATAAAAAACTTAAACTTTGATCATGAAAAAGCTGGAGAAAATCGAAACTACAACTCAACGAACTAGAAGAACATAGGAATGATGCGTATGAAAACGAAAAAATTTACAAAGAAAGAACCAAAGTTTTTCATGACAAGTCAATCCTAAGGAAAAAGTTTTCGCCTAACCAGAAAGTTCTTTTATATGACTCGAGACTTCATTTATTCCCTGGGAAACTTAAATCAAGATGGACTGGACCATTTGTTGTACGAACTGTTTTTCCACATGGTGCCATAGAAATAGAAAACCCAAAGGATGGATCGATTTTCAAAGTCAACGGTCATCGGTTAAAACCCTTCTTGGAAATTCCCGGTAACCAAGAGGAGGAGCTCATGATCCTTCATGAGCCAAGCTACGTCTAGTAAGAATGTTAACCCCATTTTGTAAATATGTACATATTTTTCCCCGTTACACTCATTATATCATGCATCGACTGTGGGGACACAGTCAAAATTAAGTGGGGGGGAGTTTCATTTTCATTTTCTTTAGTTTTTCATGGCATTTTTGAATTTTCATTTTCTTCAAAAAAAAATCTCAAAACTCCTAAATCTCAAAAACATTTTCTCTTTACCATTTTGATTTATTTTTGAAGAAACACTATGGGATAAGTATAAGTTTTGTTTAATAAATCGAAATTTTTGAAAATTTATTTGTCTTAACAAAAATAAAAATGAAGTTTGATTACAAATAACAATGGTTTTACTAGTATATAGGAAGGTTCATCTATGTTAATTATGAAGTATGTTCTAATTGAAAATCTTTGTTTAAAAAGTGGTAAATTTAAAGTAAGGATATAACATTTTTGTCTTCTAAGTTAAATGGTGCTAAGATAGTTTTGCAAAACTCTCTCTCTCTCTTAAAAAAAATATAAAAAATACAAAATAATAACATCTAAAGTATTCATTCTCATTTAAAAGTCCTCACGGTTATGCATGGGTGAATTACTTGGAATCTTTGATTATGTGCTTTCATACTCATTTAAAAGTCCTCACGGTTATGTATGTATGGAACACATACACAAAAAAAACAGACTTAATAAAAACCACCTACGGTCGATAGGTGTATGCACGAAAGTGTGTGCACTTGCCATGCTCTGTACTCCCCTCACATAATCCCGAAAGGCAGTGCATGGGTGGTATATCTGGCCTCAGTTTACCTGAGCTAGGTGTGTAATTTTTCTTGCAAATAATGAGAGAGCAAGCAATTGAAATCCTAGCACTATTTTAACTTGTTTGATTTAACTTGATATTGAAAAGAAATGAAAATACCACTTTAATAAACTTTGATAATCAACTAAGAATCCATTTCATAATTACATTATGTTATCTACCGAAACAACTAGCCAAACTGTGGTCTATCTGTTATGATAACTTGATTTTTATTGGAAATTTTGACGAGTAAAATTTTCAAGACAATGACCAAAACTTGTATTTAACTTATTCGTGTCAATTTAAAAATAAATCCTTCGTTTATTTATATTTTCAAAAACTCGCATTCATCTCTTTGTAAATAAATCTTGCATTTTGTAAATATTTTCATCATGCATTTGGATTTTATGGGTAGTATCCGCTGAAAACCCTCACGAGACAACACTCGTCCTACTGGGGACACCTAGAGGTTTAACGGCTTGTTGCATACGCTCAATGCAATCGTGCTCCCTACGAAAACGGATTTATCTTAGTTTTCCTTTATTCGAGGACGAATAAAAAGATAAGTGTGGGGGTATTTGATATGCACGTAATTGTGCATATATTTACATCCATATTTTATCTCTTTTTATTTAAATAATCATCATATTTGGGCATTTTAACATGTTTAAAACCAAAATTCAATTATTTCCAACCATCATATTTTCATCTTCATTCAGGGGCAAAACGGTCATTTTGTGCATGTGTCAATGTAAGAAATTTTACTTGCACATTTTTTGATAATTTTTATAGGAATTTGGATGCATATGGAAGAGGCTTATATGAAGATATATGCATGCACAAATGAATACAAAGGAAAGAAGAGGGAAATAATTCAAGCCATGAACATGGAGGACCCCACCCACTTACCTAAAAGTACAATTTGGAGCTAATGGACAACTAAGTGGAGGTTAAAGCTTCATGCAAAACAAATGATGAATTAATTAGTGGTTAATGGTTACTTGTTGGCCACACTTCCCAAAGGGCATTTTAGGTAGCCCCCTAAAAATAGAATTAGGGTTTTACGCATGTATATATAGCCCTCCTATGTATATGAAACTATCTTCTACTTTCATTTTACTTAGGAAATTAAGAAATCAAGTGTAAGCACAATGTTCTATGAAATAAAAATGGCTTCCAAGCCTCTTTTCTCTCTCTTTTCTACATGCTTTTCTTTGTTTTATTGTTAATTCTTATTTCTATGCTCTCTTTCTCCTTATGTTCATAGCTTGGATTTATATTTATGCAAGTAGTTAATCTCTTTTGCCTTCTTTACTTATTTTCTATTTTTCTTTTCTTTTTAATGTTGAAACTTACATGTGTTGCGTCAATGCCACAAATGAATAGCTAAACCCCTTCAATTTAGGGTTGATGAAGCTATCTAACTTTATGTAATTTCAACATTTTTATGATTTATGATCTCTTTGTTTATGCTCCATGAATGTGAATTTTGATGTAAGTTTATACAAGTGGGTTTGATAGCTTATATTGCTTATGCAAATGAGCTGTTCTTATTCAACATAAACACAATTTACATCATCATTTGCTAATTATTTTTTGATTATGAAATGAAAGTAAAATGAAATTTGATGATCTATGTTACTAGTTACAATAGTAAATAGATCATGCTTAAAATAGTTTTTGCTTTGGCTTCTTTTTCATGAGAATAATAAGTGGTATAATTGTTGTATTATAGTTTGATGGTTTGAGTTATGTTAACTAGTAACATAAACAAACCATACTTATGATAAATGCAATGATTATTTCACTTAATATCAAAGTTAGAGATCATAAATTATGTGTTTGTTGATTTACAAAAATTTGAGAGTGGATTTGCCTCTAAATTGTTCTTTAGTCTAATAGTTTTTGAATCACATTTTTCTAGTGTTAGCCTCATTTTATTTCTAATTAACAAATCATCCTCCATTTGGTTTAATTTGATTGAATAGAAATTTTTAAAATCATCAATTCCCTGCGGATCGACCCGTATTCGCCACGTGCTACATTCGTACACCGTGCGCTTGCGGTTATTTTTAATTTAAATTCGTTCGACGGTTTTCTAACCTGATAGAATTTCCGTCGACGAACATCTAGCATGATACCATCCTTGAGAGTGTTGGGAGAACCTTCTATTTCTACTTCAAGGCCTTCTACGGGCATTTAAGGAACTTCTAGATTCGGTTGATCTGCTTGTGGATTGTCAATTGGAGGTATGGACTACACTGGAATTTGTTGTTCAAGAGGAACCATATTCAAGCTCGACTCGGTATCATATTTGGCAAATTTGGAGGTAAATGGACCTATGGCTTGACTGATGAGATGCTCAAAATGACTATGATCCATTTCTATAATAACTCGATGGATAATCAACATCGGATTAATCATAAGCCATGTCCCCATGTTAAAGTGAAACCTAGTGCGATGTTGTATAGTGTCATGCAATGTAGATTTTAAATATTGTTCAATAGTTCATTTTAAACTCTGGATATCGCCCAAATTGACCATCATCCCTGACCGTCCCCATGAATTTTATTTCATCGACCGACCTTTGAAAATGCATCAGAACTCAAGAGGCAATTCTTGGAAAAAATTGATAAGGCTTGGACTTAAGAGAAAATGAAGTCCAAATTTCATCAAGGGTCGAATTGGTACCGATCTAAGCCCTTGGGTGGATTTTTGTTCCATTTACAAGCAATGCATCTAGGCTTTGATTTCAAGCATGGCCATGAAAATAAACCTTACCTACGATGACACCCGGCTTCTCTCCATCTCTACCTACCTAATTCAACAAGGTTACAAGAGGAAATCGAGTATGGGTTTTGGATTTAGGTGGAGTTGATTGTTTAAAAATTGTTCAGAGCTTGAATCGGTGCACTATATCCAATCAAGGCGAGGCGAACGGTGTAAGGTTCAGGAAAATGTGAAGTGATGATGGTCGTAGGTTGGAGTAAAGGTGGAGTTAGATTGGGAAGGTTGAGAAGTTTTAATGGCGGAGCTCAAATTTTTGATAGGTAAAGCAGAGAATGGAGTGAACTCGGGTTATATAACCCAAAGTTCAAATTTCCAATAAAAAGAGTATGACTTCTTCGAGTCCTAGATCGGTACCAATCCATGAGCATGGATCGTTACAAAGTTGTGAATTTAAAAAAAAAGGATGATGGCCATCTTATGTACATGAATGTGTGTGTGTATGTATCACTATGGAGCTACTCAAGAACTTGCATATGTATATAAATGCATGTACATATCCAACCCCAAACGACATGAGTTGAAGAAAGTCGGATTCAAACCTGGAAAGTCCATGAAAGGAATAAGTTCAAAACTATTGAGCTTTGAATGATGGATCGTGAGAACATCTTCCAGATTTATAGTACCAGATGGTGGTAAAGCATTGTGATGAATGACTATAAACATAACTCTTTATAGAAACCATTCGAAAAAAGGAAAATGACCATTTGAAGCATAGAGTGGAGTCCTTCACAACAATCCTAACTTGTCTCGATTTAAAGCACATCATGTTTGAAACAAGATGAACTTTGGAAGGCAAGTGTTATATAGCCTTTTTACTAGGCAATATTCGGATAGACTGGGTGAATCAAAACTGGAAACTATCAAGTTAGAAAGCTTGGAGAGATGACCCAAGAGTCTAGAAATCAAATGCAAACAAAGGCAGGAGGCAGAGACCAAATCACCATTAGAAGCCAACTTTAAAGATCCACCAAAGTGGTGGATCTATACCGATCCACCCAACTGGATCGGTACTAATCCAAGAATCTTCATCAGAACTTGCCTCCACTCCTACTACATGCTTGTGATGATCGCAAGAGCCTATTTTAAGCACTGCTTCTTTGATTCTATGCAATTCTCTATCGACCTCCAGAAGCATTCAAAGTTAGCAAATCCATTCTTCTATAGATCCATCATTTGAACTCAGGTACAAGCTAATAATTGTTCAAACAAGTTTAGAGTCACTAAGCTAACCATCAATTGAGCTTGGATAAAGAGTTCAAGGCAATCCATTTAATCATCTTATGGATTGGTACAATCCAAGCCCATGGATCGATACCGATTCGTAAGTATTGCTGAGGTGTACACCTATTTTCTTGGAGAACTAGTCTATGGTGTGGAATATGAGGTGGCGATCATGAGGGTAAGATTTTAGGCTTTCTACTACTATAAATAGAGAGGCACTACACACTTTTAAGGACCATTTTGGCTTTAGCTCTTTCTTAATCTAATTTATTGTAATGTCCCATAGATTTGTACCAATTCGTAAGAGCTTATGCTTGGAAACTAGTTGTATAATCAATAAAATCACTAAGTGGACGTAGGTCATGAAAGTGTGCTATAGATCGTGTAATATGGATATAGAGTGTAGTGATGATAACTATACAACAATTAATGCGGAATATAAAAGTGGTATGATAAAAATGGCACTAGAGATTTTTATACTGGTTCGGAGCTTCGTCCTATGTCCAGTCCCTGACTCCTTCTGGAATTTCACTAAAACAATAACCCTCACTTAACCCGAAGGAACAGGTCTGTACAACCCTTGAGCAACCGAACAAGGACCTGAGCAGTGGAACGGGATTTCTCTTCAGCGGCCGAAGAAGACTTCACACGCCGGAACAGCAGAACAGGACTTCAACAAATACAAAATATTGTTTGACCTTTTGTGTTATGATAACACGGATAATTCTGTTTATAGTGCTCCCTTCTTATGATCTTCTCCTTGAGTATAAATATATATATTTGAAGTTTATGAAGAATAGAAAGGTATAATATTGCTTAGGGTATGTTAGTATAGAATATTTGAGAGTATAGTTGCAAGTATATTCAAGAGAATTAGATAAGAAAATTCGGTAGTTTGGAATCAAGTTAGAGTACATATTTATAGATGTTAAAAAGCAGCGACTGCTGACGAAGAGTTCTGGTTGAAATATTGCGTCCAAATATTTTTGTAGAGATTCGTAACTCTTCACAAATAGTCTTGTAGAAATTCAGTCAACTGAACCTCTCGGTCCGTCGACTGAATATTTAAACAAATTTTTTATTATATATTTGTTTATTTTTACACTGTGCATGTTGCATAGAAATTATCAGGTCGGTCGACTGGCCTTGTAATTTCTATGCAATTTGCACAGTTTTCACTGGTTTAAATATATATATATATATATTATATGATTTTAATTTTGATAATATATATACATATATTTTCTATGCTTATATGTATAAATCATTAGGAAGATTATATATAAGCTAATATATACGTAAACCAAGGAGAGATCTTAACAAAATTGACTTAAGACTCAAAACAAAATAATATAAAAATTGATGCACCAATTTTGATGTCTTGTCTCCATGTATTATATATTCTCTTTTTACCGTAAAGTCATCAATTTTGTATGTTGTAGTGTAGCTTCATGTCATGAATGAAAACCAAGTCTCAAAATTCTCCCCCCTTTTGACTGATGACAACCTGTAAATAGATATCGATTTTGACTGTAATATAAATACTTACTCCCCCTGAATCTTTGACAATCTATATCCTGCATTCTTAATACTAGTGATAATATTTCTCCGCTTTGTCATCGACAAAAAGGAATAAAGAATATAAAAGTATGATGTATAGATATATATTAAGAGGGAACCGAACATTCTTACATTACAATATCACAAACAAGAGTTTTGAAATAATACGAAAAGCGTGGTTATTTAGTACAAGCCATAATGTTGTGAAATAAAAGACTAATGTTTTTATAATACAAGAAAAGTAACAACTTACTCCATTATATGCTTACCCCTATCACCATGCGATCTTTGACCGCTACTATCGCCTTTATTTCTACTACTTGCTTGATCATTCGAAGAGGAAGACTAAGTGAAGACATGTTGCTTACCCGGATCACCTAGTGTAGCCGTGGAAGTGCCGGATGAACACGAGATAGCTTGCCATAACTTTGTGAAAAATCCTTTAACTTTATCAATCTTTTTGTCAACTTTAGTGATATGGGATTGAATTATTTGTTTGGTTATGGCATATCACGGAAATAGACTCACGTGGAGGAAGGCCTGGATTAGGAATCAAAATTTCGTCTTGTCGACGAATATTTAATCTTTAGCGAGTTGGACGGTGAGATGCTTCGCCTTGTTGTTGTGGTGGTTGATCTTAAGGTAATTGGCATTGAGTCCCTTCTTCAAAAGTAGTGATAGGAGGAGGTCGAGCAATTGGTAACTTCATTAATGCTAGAGTACGAGAGTTTAAGTACCCGACGGTAGAAACCGGTGAGTCAGGTTTCAGAATCTCACATTCTTTTAGCAAGCGCATAATATACTCACCATAGTATATGACAATCATTTGACCATTGTTGAAGCTTAAGGACTCATCAAGAATTAAACTAAGCCAATTAACTTTGATAGTTCTGAAGATGGCGTATAAGGCTTTGAAGTTGTGTTCACAAACAACTTCGTAACTTCCAGTTCGTGGAGTTACGGTTTTCATTAATGCATGGTGTATAATTCTAGCTTTAGGCCTTTAGGACATAGACTTGAGTTGGTGCATATCATCTTCCAAAAATAAATGACTTATACGGTCATGAATAACCATATCACAATCAACATACTTAATTCAATACCATCATTTTCAGATTTTAAAATGTGAGCCACTCGATCTAATGAGAAAAATACCGGTTTTCCACAAACCAAACTCCATACACAATCATCTTTGTTTTGAATGTTTTGGTGACCTAAATTAAGATTAGAATAGAATAGTTTGACCATAATTTGGTTCATTTTATGCTTGTTTTCATCAATATTGAATAAAGACTCCAAATTTCTTCGACGAGCCAATTCTTGAAGGTCTAGGGTTTTAGAAGAGTTGAAAAATCTAAAATGAGAGTGAAGAGTAAAGGGGAAAGTGAAGGTTAAAAGGTGAGAATGGGTGGGTAGGAGCAGTAATTTTGTTCAGATCCAGGAATCAGTCGACTGAATCAGTTGTTCAGTCGACTGAACCTGAAATTCAAAATTTTCAAACTTCTGGTTTAGTCAACTGAAGGCCTGATTCAATTGACTAAAGCTTTATTATTTAGATTTTGTCTTCTGGTCCAGTTGATTGATCCACTGCGACAGTCGATCGAGGTTGGTTTTATTATTTTTTATCCCAGTGTTAGTCGACTGACCTGTGTAAATTTTCCCAATCATCCTAGTTTTATGTAATGTTATATGTATTCATATTTATGAAGCTTGTAAATTTATTCATTTGAATATTAGAACAAGCATATGTGTTGATAATATGACGAAACAAAAATGATTTATTGTATTAAAAAAATTGTACACATTTTAGTCAAATTATTCGAAAAATAATAAAAATAACAACTACTCTTATTTGACGGGCTAGGAGTTTTCTAGCCCTATAGCTGTTTGAGACGAACATTTGATGCTTCATTTCGATCCCATGAGTTTGGTGAGACCGGTTGTCATGGCGGGGATGAAGTAGAAGGTCGTCGAATAAGCAAAACAGTGTGTTCGTCTATTGGATGGGATGAAGCACCGCAAAATTTCATAGCAACGTGTTCTATAATTCCTAGACATTTCGAGTTGATTTTCTGCTTGTGATATATTTCGTGCCGAACCATCAGCGACTCCTATTGATAGTGATGAAAATCATTTAATTTTTGTTTAGTGGTTGGAGAGACATCAAACATCATCTTCTTCCCCTTCTTTTTCTCCAGAATGTATCCGGTATGATCATGAGAGGTAGAAGGTGTAGTACGATGGACGAGTGTTTTTGGTGATTCGGAAGAGGCTAGAATTTCAATGGGGTGAGTTGATTGTGAGGAGGTTGACATAATGATTGTTAACTTGTATTTTTGTTAGTTTGTATGAATAATAGAGAATAAGTATACCTATTTATAGACCAATGTTGAAAATAAAAGGGATGAAATGAATGGTTTGTATTGAATTTAGCTATAAAAAGGTTGTTTGTTAGAAATGTTAGTTGCTATTTCATTGGTTTTATGTTATTGTGATTTAGCTATGTAAATGTAATATGCAGAAAAATATATATTTATAGAGGTAAATGGTATACTTAATTTAGAGTATAGTTGTCATCAATAATAAAATCCTCGAGCAAGACTATAATGAAAATAGTCAATAACTCAGGTGGTTAAGACATCTGGGCTATTTACAATAGGTCATAGGTTTCATTCTCAACATGGTCAAAAAATTGAATTTTTGTCAAAAAAATTTATTTCCGTATTTTTAGTCCAAATTTTGTATTTTATCATTTATATATTTTTATTGACATTATACCGAGTTCGCGACATAGTTTTATAAAAGTGTTCACTAACAATAGTTTAGTAAAAATATCAGCTAATTGATTTTCAAATGGAACGTAATCCAAATTTATCACATATTTTTCTATATTGTCACGTAGAAAGTAATGTCTAATATCTATGTGTCTAGTTCTAGAGTGATTTACTGAATTTTTGGATAGATTTATTGCATTGGAATTATCACAGTAAATTGTTGATTTTTGATAAATTGACTTTGAAATCTTTAAGTGTATGTTGCATATAGATTACCTGTGCGCAAGCTAATGCTGTAGAAATATATTCTGCTTCACAAGTTGATAGTGAGACATAATTTTGTTTCTTGCTAAACCATGGTATTAATGATTTACCAATGAAGTGACATGTACCACTTGTACTTTTTCTATCCGTTCGTTATCCTGCAAAATCAGCATCGGTATATGACACTAACTCGAACGAGCAATCTTTTAAATAGAAAAGTCCGAAATCTTTAGAATTACTAAGATAACGTAGTATTCGTTTTATGGCTCGTAAATGTGATTCTTTTGGGTCAACTTGAAATCTTGCACATAGACATACACGCATCATTATATCTGGTCGACTCACTGTTATGTATAGTAATGATCCTATCATACTTCGATATAGTTTTTGGCCTACACTCTGGCCATTTTCATCTTTGTCAAGATGTGTTGTTGATCCCATAGGTGTTGGTTCGGCAGAATTGTTTTCCATTCTAAATCGCTTGATAAGATTATTACAGTATTTTTCTTGATTTATAAATATTCCATTTGAAACTTGTTTTATTTGAAGACCTAGAAAATACTATAATTCTCCCATATGGGACATTTCGAGTTTTCTAGTCATTATTTCAGAAAATTCTTTACATAATTTATTATTAGTTGAACAAAATATAATGTCGTCCACATATATTTGAACTATTAAAATATCATATTTAGAATGTTTTATAAATAAAGTCTGATCTACTTTTCCTATTTCAAATCCTGATTCAATTAATTAGCTTTTAAGGCGTTCATACCAAGCACGTGGTGCTTGTTTTAAACCATATAAAGCTTTCTTGTGTTTATAGAGATGATCTGGAAATTTTTCATGAACAAATAAAGGGCGTTGTTCAACAAACTTCATTTTCTTTAATATACATATTTAAAAATGCACTTTTAACATTCATTTGATAGAGTTTAAAATTATGAAATATTCCTTTCTTTTTATAATAGTTATTGAACAGCTCGTTTTCAAAATCACCTCCGTGATCACTTCTGATATTTTTAGTTTTAGTACCTTTTAATTTTTCAATTCGTTTAACAATGTTCTGAAATTTTCAAAAGTATCACTTTTATTTTTCATAAAGATAGTCCATGTATATATAGAAAAAATCATCAATAATTACAAATACATATTTATTGTGATTTATGGATTGACCTTGGGTAGGTCCAAATAAATCCATATGAAGTAATTCAAGTGGTTGTAATGTCGAAGTGACTTTCTTAGATTTGAACGACGATTTAGTTAATTTACGTAGTTGACACGCATCACATATATTATTAATTTTAAAACTCATTTTTGGTAATCCTTTTACAAGATTATTTGTAGAAATTTTATTTATAGTTTGAAGTTGATATGACACAATCGTTTGTGCCGTATCCAAGGATCATTTTCTTTGGCTATAAAACACATGTTTAAGTTAGGATTAACTTTCATATTCAAAACATAGAAGTTTTTATCTCTATTTCCTTTGAAAATAAGATTCTGATTTTGATCGAACACACTACATTTATTTAGAGAGAAGGATATCTTAAAACCTTTATCGCATAATTGAATTATACTTAATACATTATGTTTTAGATTCATAACTAATAAAACGTTTGTATTAAGTGGTAAATTAGATGTACCATAATTGCTCACACCGCCTTTGCCGATGATATAGCCCTTAGAATTCTCTCCAAAAGTGACTGAACCTCCGTCTGAGTATGTAATGTTTGTCAACATATCTTTGTCTCAAGTCATGTGTTTTGAGCAATGTAACAACCCGTAAATTTTAATAAATAAATTGGTTAATTTAATTGTATATTTGTAATTAAATTTAGAAAGAAATATTTTTTTTATAATTTATAATGAGATGAATGCTAAAAAGAAGTGTAGCAATGGTAATTTAAATGTTAGTTATTGATAGTTGGAGTAAAATCCCAATAAAGAAATAGTGTTAATTGTTGCACTTGAGTATAAAATTTAAAATAAGTAACTAAAAGTAAGCATTTAATCAACCAATGCAATAATGTTGATTAATAGTAATTTTACGTAAATTAAGGTAGTAATGTTAGTGGCAGTTGATGAATAACCAATTCAATGAAATCCCAATGGATTGAAACAACTATTTGAGTTATAAATTATTAAATAGGAATATTTGGTAATAAATTAAAATAAGAAAAATAAACGTAAATATTGAATTAATCAATGAATTAATAATGAATAAATAGTGATTAAATAAAATCAATGTTCTGTATGTAATTGTTTGGAAATAATAACTAGAATGCAAGGTAAACAATACTAATCAAAGTTAATAAATTTATAAATTGAATGGAATACCAATTAATGAAAATAAATCTAAATGTTATACTTGGTTATAAATGAAATATACGAAACAAAATGTAAGTATGGAATAGATTTATGAAATACCACAAATTTAATGGTAATTGGATAAAATCAATATCATATGAGTCATTGCAACATTTATTTGTAAACTATAAACGTATAAATGTGATTTAGGGAAAATAGTGACCGTTATTATTTGTTACCAGTTTACTTAGGCTATTAAACTTTGATTGGGAATCAATTGAAATTAAAAATGAAACTTGGTATTAAATTTATGGGTTTAAGACAAATATTACAAGATATGAATGTAATAAGATGCATAGAAATGTTTGTTTATTTTGTAAATTAATAAATGATGTAATAAAAGAATGGAACCAAGATGGAATGATTTATTTGATTTAAATCTTAATTAATGTGTGCATTAATTTATAATGGGATATAAAAGGGTAAATTAATAATCTAAAAGGATGACTTGCTAATAAAATAATTTATAATAAATGGTAAGCAAATTAAGTATGAATGTGAGAAAATTTGGCAATAGTGCAAAACTTTAATCATTTACCCATTCATTTAATGCATCAAATTAGATCTAAATCTAATTTCAACATTTGGTAATTGATAATAGCGTATAAGGGAAGCTTAACGTCAGTGGTAATGATTAGTATAGGTTGACCATTTATTTAGTATATTTAATATAAACCGTAATCAATTGCAATAAATCTAAATTAAAAGTGATGTTAGTATAAATTAAGGAAATAATTTGAAATAATGTCAATTCTATTTATAATATGACCATTGGTTGAATAAGGGCATGGGAATAAAGTTTTCTCTATATATTGGAATTCAATACGATAATTGGATTAATTGCAAATGAATGAAATTAAATATTTAATTATTTTGTTAATAGAAATTAAGTTGAGATTGGAGAATATTAATGTTATAGATCTTGAGTCCGATGTTATGTTCATCCATTTGACATCAATGAATTGAATAATAGAATTGAAAAGTAAATTAATTGGAATTATTGTAAATTAGATTTATAATTTCTTAATGTAAGAAAAATAAAATTTAACGCTGAAATTGATGAATGAATCAACGTTAAATTAACATATAAATTTGTTTAAATTAGTGTAAATGATTAAGAAAATTTAAAGGGGTAAAATTTGATTTAATTTGTTAATTTATTATTTTAATTAATTAATGTAAAAATAGCTATTTTAGCCACTGACTTGAATTTCGACGAAACCGGTTTCATCGGATCTGTAAAGGTAAATTATTGTAGGATTTCAAGTTTCGTAGCGATTGGACTTGTCGTTTGATCGTATGGACTCGAAATGCTTGAAATTAATGAAATTGAAATCAATTGAAATCAATTTGAAAAATATTGATTTTAGCATAACTTCTTCATACGATGGAATTTGAAATTGAAACCTTTTCCATTGCGTTTAAAATATTTAAAACATCTATTTTGATATATGGGTTGACCCAATTTCATTTCGGAGTCGAAACGGGCTTTTTGGGCCACTTTGTCGTTAGCGCGTATATTCAATCCGATCCATCTATTCTATTTTCAGCTTGCATATTTATACCTTGTTATAAACCCTAGCCTACCTCTATTTCTCATTTGTATATGCGTACAATCCATCTTCACCTTCTCCTCAATGACAGACAATAAAATTTCAGATCCAATTGAAATTCCAAATCAAATCAAAGTGAACTTTCAAACTCTTCAAAAAAATTCAGGAAAATTATATATGCAAGCTCTCTATGTACGCATCTTAGATTTGCAGTTCGTTTTTGGTTTTGAATCACCGTTTTTTCAGAAATCGTAGAACCATTTTCGGCCGTTCATCGCGCGTCGATGAACATCGACTGATCGACGAACCTTTTCTGGGTTTTGAAGAGGAGGCCGAGGGGATCGCATCTAGGTGATTAGTTTGTCGATTCAACGGTTGGATTTCATGCAAAATTGGATTAGGTTTATGACTTTAGGCGACGGCCGGTGGCATTTGGGGTGGTCGGACCTTGGCAGCGAGTAGAGTGTGGTAGGGCGAGTCCCTAGGTGGTGGCGCCTTGGCCTACGGCGGCGCGACGAAGACAAGGGACGCGGTCAAAGTCTGGTCAACGTAGTTCATGTTAGGTTCGTGCGTTTGCATATTGCCTGTAGATTGAGCGCATGAAGAAGATGGATGGTGACGTGGAGTGAAAATGGGTTAGTGTTGCTTTGTACTCTTTTATTTTTATTTAGTTTTCAATTCGTTTAATCGATATAACTTTTACATAAGAACTCCAATTCACGCGTGGTTTGCTCCGCTAGGTTCGTATTGGAATTTTGAACATTTTAGTGCTGGTTTGGATGGATTGGGAGACTGTTGAAATTTTGGGTTTAAATTGGATTTAAATTCAATTTAAATTCAAAAGGTGAGTGTTTTAACCCACTCACAACTTCTAAAATTTCTTATGTTTGTTAAATTAATTTTTGGTGTGATTTGAAATTTATTTATTGTTGTTTGGTATATTTTTATCATCATTCTAGTTAAATTTTAAGTTATTGAATTAAATTGTTATCTAATTTATTATTGCATATAAACTACCTGTTAGATAGATTGTTTAATTTATTATTAAATATAGACTGTCAGTAATTACCTGTTATTTATTATATGCTCTATATTGATGTTATTGTTAAAATTGGATAATGATTGTAATAAATGGTTGATGATTGATATTGGATGAATGGATGTTGTATTTTATATTGTTTTAAACTGCAAATTTATTATTCACTTTATTTTATTCGGGATTGCGGTTTAAAATGATATATAACCGTATTTTTATTTTAAATTACGGATTGAAATGATAAGTATTCATATCACTTGACCATAAGGTAGAAAATTATATACAGACACCGTGGTCTATATATAAAATTATTTTGAAATGATTTTCTATGGTTTGTAAAGAAATATATGATTTTGGAGATATTGATTGGGATACTTTATAAAGGTTCTTTTATATATAGTTAAATCCTTGGTTTAAGCTATGAATAAAATTTGTTTGAAGTATAAAATAATTTTAATAATGAAGTTTGATTTTATTAAAATATAATATGGATAAGGATTTACTTATATTATATTTTAATATAGAATTTATATTGATTTTTATAAATCAAGGATGAGAAGATAGTTTGAAATCGATTGACGTTTTATCTAATTAAGAACTATATTTAATAAGAATCCATTTGGAACTTAATTTAAAGGAATATGGTTTTATAACTTAATTCGGGTTTAAGGTGATTAAGTGAATAAATTGAGGAATATTCAATTTTGAAATTTGAAGTTTTATTTAAAGGATAATGGTTTTAGTAAGAAAATATTTCAAAACTAAATAATAGTAAAAGTGAAATTTGTATATAAATGAATTATAAAATTTGGTTTTGAAATATTGAATATTTAAGCTTGGAAATATATTAAATATAGAAATCTAGATATTCGGGTTGGTTTGGAATTGATTTGTGAAAATTAAAGAAGCTATTTTGGTTATATATAGTATTTTAAATATATAAACCACATCAGTGGTGAAGTTATGAGTTTCGAGGTAGTATAAATTGAAAGGGTTATATTTCTAGCATTTTGATTTCGAAGTGTTGTAATGTTGAAATGTTATGATTTTTTTTGAAAAGGATATATTTGAAATAAAATGATATTATATTGATTTGGGTTTTTATAAAAATAATATCGTACAGATTTGGTTTTAAAATGGAAATGATATCGTATTTATACGGTTTTGAAATGGATATTTTTATTCTGGTTTTGAAGTATAAATTGTTTTGAAATGATCGCGGTGTTATAATAACGTTTGGCTGTTGAAGAGACCGGGATCGAAAGTTGTCATACTCTCTGCCAACTCCGAAAACCACTTTAACAACCGTATATGCGTTGGAGATTCCAGAATGAAGTAGGATGGTGGCTGCGTTTTCTTTGAGGTAAATACGCGGACCCGACTCCCGTGAGTTGGCATAAGGTGGCTAAAACAGGAGCGATTGACGGGCTAAGAAGGAAGCACCTTTTATCAGACACATCCCTTCGATATTATACTCTGACTTTTGGATTGATTCGGTGGCCACTTTTGTTTTTTTGATTTGGGGGCATGGCTCGAGGTGGGCGGTAGCTACGCGCTACGCGTTACCACCGACCCGGAAGCGTAATTGGTATATCTACCCTGGCATTGCCTAGTTGTGCCGTGTCACCTACCCTAGCACGCCTTGTACGAGTTTGGTTTTCTCCCGTAGCCCGTATGGTATCCTCTGGTGGCTTCTCGATCAGGAGAGACAATGATATTGGATGGACTACTGGGACTATTACATGTTAAGGGGAATATTGGTTCACTCCTTAATGTTATTTAAAAGTAAGTTTATTTTACTATAGACACTATTATAATAGCCAAATATTACTAGATAGTAAATAGTTTAACGAATCCTTAGGAGATGTGAACCCCGAGCATCTCTTGAGTTATTGCACTCACGTTAGACACTGCATAGAAGATGTCAAATCCCGTAAACATCTCTGCCACGTTCCACTCATGTTATTTATTATTGATTTAACTTACATAAGATCTTTTATTTCTGACTCGAGAGTTTTGTCTTTTCAATTCGCTCGGGTCAGCCTGAGCATTTTAGGATTGGAAGAACTTACTTCTGGAGGACGAAGACGAAGAGCTTATTATTATTATTATTATTATATTATTCCACTGCATCACAATGTTCCGCTGCATTGTTATTGATTATTCTCTGGTGTGTGTAACTCTGATATGTGTTGTATAAGTAAAATTGAATATTTTGTAGAACAGCTTCATGAGCTGTATATTTGATTATTATATTTTATCGTTCCGCTGCATGATTTTGTTTTGTTCTTTTTTCTTTTTCTGCTTTTCTAATTTAACCCATAACAATCCGCCTTTCTGTATGGTTTAAGTCTGACATGTGTGGTTTAACGTCGATTTAAAGCGTACAAAAAGGCGGGACGTTACATCTGGTATCAGAGCTTTTGTTTAGCGATAAACCTTAGCTTTGTGGGGTTTGACTCTTTATTAATAGGGTAATAATACCCTATGATGAGTCGTTGAGTGTATATATATGAGAGAGCGTATTTGTTAGTGTTACAAAAAGGTTTTAATACTGTGTTAATCTGTTCCGTTTTGTATTTGTAAATTCTGGTTGGTGCATAGGACGCTATGACATCAACGGGGATTTCTAAACACTTAATAGGACAGACGGACACAATATTTGTTTTGAATATAGGCGAATGAAATAATTTTGCCTATTATATTTTCTATATATATAAAATAAATTTTTATAAATGATATATATTTGGCTGCAATATATTGGTTCTTACGTAATGAAATTTATAAATAATAGTTGAAACAAGATTGAAAATAAAATAAATGAAAATTGGAAATTTAGAATTTAAGTTCCGGGGTTTTGAAAATTTCTTTTGAATGATTTTGGGAATATAATAATAATATTATTAGAAGTATTTTCTGATATAAGTATTTCAATATAATTTGAAAGAAATGTTTTAAAAGGAAATTTTGGAAAGAAATAAGTTTTGTACTCCCCTCTCTGTCGCTGGAAAATAATTTCGGTGATGAGTGCACGCATCATCGACATTCATTTTCGAGTTTCTAAGTGGGAAGGCCGCTGTAGTATTTTACTACAGACTTATTTTGATAACAAATATAAATTTTAATTATTTTAAATATAATTGGATATATAATACGTTTATCTATTATTTTAAAATGATTTGGAATTTGAACCCGGTGTTTAATTCTTAAGTTTTCGTTAATTAATAATTTCAATTATTGTAGTAAAATGGGTTGTAACTAATTTATAATTGGAACCTCTAATTAAAATAAGAGATCAAATGCTAAGTTATAAATGAAACTATAAGAAAGTTGAAATTGTAATCTATAAAACAAAGGATAGGATTTTTGAATATTAATTTAGTTAAAGGAAATGAGAAAAACTTGTATAACTTTCAATTACATTCTTAAAGGCATATATATAACTTACCAAAGGATATAAAAAGTTGAAATGTTAATAAGAAAATGTAATAGGTATTATATAAGTAATAAACTTGAGGTAATGAAAGCAATTAATGAAATTCTTTAATAAATAAGAATCTGGCGTTGTAGTTGTTATAAACTTAAGTATAATTGAAATAATACAAATAAAGTATAATAGAAGGCAGGTATAGAAAGTAAGAAATTTTAAACTTAAGTAAATAAGTTGAAGTTATTTCTAAATAAAATTGTAAGAAATAAATGTAAATTAAAAAGATAAACCATTATATGAATGGAAAAGAGAAATCAAACAACAAATGTATTAATGGAATTGATAAGGATAAACTACATCTGTTGTTTGAAATTGTTGTTGTTTGTTTTGGGTTATGGTTGTTTGGGTAAGAATACTTTAAAATTGTCCGGATGTATGAATAATCTATTTAGCTTCATCAGGGACTGCTGAGTACATGGTGCGCTTAGTAGCTTATTTTTCATTATGTACAATTTGAAGTTTTGAACCCGAACAACTATATGTTTTGTTTGATATGAATGAATGATTGATTTATGATGACTCTATGCGATGGTTGTATGCCTTGTTGCAAGTGATTGTTGTTTGTATTGATTTGTTTGTTATGATTGAAATGACCTTTAATACTTCATTTTATATAATTGTTAACCCGTTTTGGATTATATAAGTGAAATACAGGTTATGGAAGCAATTGCTACTGCTTTTGGTTCCATAATTAAGCGTAAATTGCCCGACAAATAAGTACGTTTTTGAATTACGGTTTTATAGCGTTATTACATTATTTTTCCCGTGTTGGGATATATTATTTTGGAAAATATATGTTATACATTGTTATATTTGATATCATATTTTCTCCCGAGCCTCTCCATACAAAGGAGGCTCTGCCGAAATTTTTCGTAAATTTTGGACTTAGAAATTTTTTTGGAAAGATTTTCCAAACCTTATTAATTTATGTATAAAAAGATTTAATGGTTATAAATTGGTATATTTTATTTAAATTAATTAATTTCATAAAATTTATTTCTTTATAAATTTAATTTTTTTAGTAAGATATACTGATTTCCTAATTTTTCTTTTCCCTTCTTTTCCCTTCTTTTCCTTTTCGGCGACGAAAAGTTTTGAGTGGGGAGAGTGTAACGATCCGTAAATTTTAATAAATAAATTGGTTAATTTAATTGGATATTTGTAATTAAATTTAGAAAGAAATAATTTTTTTTATAATTTATAATGAGATGAATGCTAAAAAGAAGTATAGCAGTGGTAATTTAAAAGTTAGTTATTGATAATTGGAGTGAAATCCCAATAAAGAAATAGTGTTAACTATTGCACTTGAGTATAAAATTTAAAATAAGTAATTAAAAGTAAGCATTTAATTAACCAATGCAATAATATTGATTAATAGTAACTGTATGTAAATTAAGGTAGTGATGTTAGTGGCAGTTGATGAATAACCAATTCAATGCAATCCCAATGGATTGAACAACTATTTGAGTTATAATTGATTAAATAGGAATATTTGGTAATAAATTAAAATAAGAAAAATAAATGTAAATATTGAATTAATCAATGAATTAATAATGAACAAATAGTGATTAAATAAAATCAGTGTTCTGTATGTAATTGTTTGGAAATAATAACTAGAATGCAAGGTAAACAATACTAATTAAAGTTAATAAATTTATGAATTGAATGGAATACCAATTAATGAAAATAAATCTAAATGTTATACTTGGTTATAATGAAATATACGAAACAAAATGTAAGTATGGAATAGATTTATGAAATACCACAAATTTAATAGTAATTGGATAAAATCAATATCATATGAGTCATTGCAACATTTGTTTGTAAACTATAAACCTATAAATGTGATTTAGGGCAAATAGTGACCGTTATTATTTGTTACCAGTATACTTAGGCTATTAAAATTTGATTGGGAATCAATTGAAATTAAAAATGAAACTTGGTATTACATTTATGAGTTTAAGACAAATATTACAAGATATGAATGTAATAAGATGCATAGAAATGTTTGCTTATTTTGTAAATCAATAAAGGATGTAATAAAAGAATGGAACCAAGATGGAATGATTTATTTGATTTAAATCTTAATTAATGTGCGCATTAATTTATAAATGGATATAAAAGGGTAAATTAATAATCTAAAAGGATGACTTACTAATAAAATAATGTATAATAAATGGAAAGCAAATTAAGTATGAATGTGAGAAAATTTGGCAATAGTGCAAAACTTTAATTATTTACCCATTCATTTAACGCATTGAATTAGATCTAAATCAAATTTCAACATTTGGTTATTAATAATAGCATATAAGGGAAGCTTAATGTTAATGGTAACGATTAGTATAGGTTGGCCATTTATTTAGTATATTTAATATAAACCAGTAATCAATTGCAATAAATCTAAATTAAAAGTGATGTTAGTATAAATTAAGGAAATAATTTGAAATAATGTCAATTCTATTTATAATATGACTATTGGTTGAATAAGGGGATGGAAATAAAGTTTTCTCTATATATTGGAATTCAATACTATAATTGGATTAATTGCAAATGAATGAAATTAAATATTTAATTATTTCGTTAATAGAAATTAAGTTGAGATTGGAGAATATTAATGTTATAGTTCTTGAGTCCGATGTTACGTTCATCCATTTGACATCAATAAATTGAATAATAGAATTGAAAAGTAAATTAATTGGAATTACTGTAAATTAAATTTATAATTTCTGAATGTAAGAAAAATAAAATTTAACGCCAAAATTGATGAATGAATCAACGTTAAATTGACATATAAATTTGTTTAAATTATTGTAAATGATTAAGAAAATTTAAAGGGGTAAAATTTGTCAATTTTAGAATTGAAATTTAAAATTTGATTTAATTTGTTAATTTATTATTTTAATTAATTAATTTAAAAATAGATATTTTGTCCACTGACTTGAATTTCGATGAAACCAGTTTAATCGGATCCGTAACGATGAATTATTGTACGATTTCAAGTTTCGTAGCGATCGGACTGGTCGTTTGATCGTACGGACTCGAAATGCCTTGAAATTAATGAAATTGAAATCAATTTGAAAAATATTGAATTTGCACTTGAAACCTTTTCCATTGCATTTAAAATATTTTAAAACATCTATTTTGATATATGGGTTGACCCAATTTCATTCCGGAGTCGAAAGGGGCTTTTTGGGCCACTTTGTCGTTAGCGCATATATTCAATCCGATCCATCTATTCTATTTTCAGCTTGCCTATTTATACCTTGTTATAAACCCTAGCCTACCTCTATTTCTCATTTGTATGTGCGTACAATCCCTCTTCACCTCCTCCTCAATGGCAGACAATAAAATTTCAGATCCAATTGAAATTCCAAATCAAAGTGAAGTTTCAAACTCCTCAAAAAATTCAGGAAAATTATATATGGGAGCTCTCGATGTACGCATCTCAGATCTGCATTTCTTTTTTGGTTTTGAATCACCGTTTGTTCGAAAATCGTAGAACCATTTTCGGCCGTTCATCGCGCATCGATGAATATCGACTGATCGAAGAACCGTTTCTGGGATTTGAAGAGGAGGCCGAGGGGATCGCATCTAGGTGATTAGTTTGTCGATTCGACGGTTGGATTTCGTGCAAAATTGGATTAGGGTTATGATTTTAGGTGGCGGCCGATGGCGTTTGGGGTGGTCGGACCTTGGCAGCAAGTAGAGGGTGGCAGGGCGAGTTCCTAGGTGGTGGCGCCTTGGCCAAAGGGGCGACAATAATGAGGAACGCGGTCAAAGTCCGTTCAACGCGGTTCATGTTGGGTTTGTGCGTTTGCGTATTGCCTGTAGATTGAGCGCGTGAAGAAGATGGATGGTGACGTGGAGTGAAAATGGGTTAGTGTTGCTTTGTACTCTTTTATTTTTATTTAGTTTTCAACTCGTTTAATCGATATAACTTTTACATACGAACTCCAATTCACGTGCGGTTTTCTCCGCTAGGTTCTACTGGAATTCCGGACATTTTGGCGCTGATTTGGATGGATTTGGAGACTGTTGGAATTTTGGGTTTAAATTGGATTTAAATTCAATTGAAATTCAAAAGGTGAGTGTTTTAACCCACTCACAACTTCTAAAATTTCTTATGTTTGTTAAATTAATTATTGGTGTGATTTGAAATTTATTTATTGCTATTTGGTATATTTTTATCATCATTCCAGTTAAATTTTAAGTTACTGAATTAAATTGTTATCTAATTTATTATTGCATATAAACTGCCAGTTAGATAGATTGTTTAATTTATAATTGAATATAGACTGTCAGTAATTACCTATTATTTATTACATGCTCTATATTGATCTTATTGTTCAAATTGGATGATGATTGTAATAAATGGTTGATGATTGATATTGGATGAATGGATGTTGTATTCTATATTGTTTTAAACTGCAAATTTATTATGCACTTTATTTCATTCGGGATTGCGGTTTGAAATGATATATAGCCGTATTTTTACTTTATATTACGGATTGAAATGATAAATATCCATATCACTTGACCATAGGGTAGAAAATTATATACAGACACCGTGGTCTATATATAAAAATATTTTGAAATGATTTTCTATGGTTTGTAAAGAAATATATGATTTTGGAGATATTGATTGGGATATTTTATAAAGGTTCTTTTATATATAATTAAATCCTTGGTTTAAGCTATGAATAAAATTTGTTTAAAGTATAAAATAAGTTTAATAATAAAGTTTGATTTTATTAAAATTTAATATAGATAAGGATTTACTTAAATTATATTTTAATATGGAGTTTATATTGATTTTTATAAATCAAGGTTGAGAAGATAGTTTGAAATTGTTTGAGATTTTATCTAATTAAGAACTATATTTAATAAGAATCTATTTGGAACTTAATTTAAAGGAATATGGTTTTATAACTTAATTCAGGTTTAAGGTGATTAAGTGAATAAATTGAGGAATATTCAGTTTTGAAATTTGAAGTTTTATTTAAAGGATATTGGTTTTAGTAAGCAAAGATTTCAAACTAAATAAGAGTAAAAGTAAAATTTGTATATAAATGAATTATAAAATTTGGTTTTGAAATATGGAATATTTAAGCTTTGAAAAATATTAAATTTAGAAATCTAGAAATTCGGGTTGGTTAGGAATTGATTTGTGAAAATTAAAGAAGCTATTTTGGTTATATAAAGTATTTTAAATATTTAAACCACATCAGTGGTGGAAGTTATGAGTTTCGAGGTAGTATAAATTGAAAGGATTATATTTCTAGCATTTTGATTTCGAAGTGTTGCAATGTTGAAATGCTATGATTTTTTTTGAAAAGGATATATTTGAAATAAAATGATATTATATTGATTTGGGTTTTTATAAAAATAAATTCGTATGGATTTGGTTTTAAAATGGAAATGATATCTTATTTATATGGTTTTGAAATGGATATTTTATTCTGGTTTTGAGGTATAAATTATTTTGAAATGACCGCGGTGTTATAATAACGTTTGGTTGCTGAAGAGACCGGGATCGGAAGTTGTCAAACTCTCTGCCAACTCCGACAACCACTTTAACAACCGTGTACGCGGTGGAGATTCCAGAATGAAGTGGGATGGTGACGGCGTTTCCTTTGAGGTAAATACGTGGTCCCGACTCCCGTGAGTTGGCATAAGGTGGCTAAAACAAGAGAGATTGACGGGTTAAGAAGGTAGCACCTTTTATCGGACACATCCCTTCTATATTATACACTGACTTTTGGATTGATTCGGTGGCCACTTTTGATTTTTTTGATTTGGGGGTGTGGCTCGAGGTGGGCAGTAGCTGCGCGTTACCACCGATCCGGAAGCGTAATTGTATATCTACCCTGGCATTGCCTAGTTGTGCCGTGTCATCTACCCTAGCACGCCTTGTACGAGTTTGGTTTTCTCCCGTAGCCCGTGTGGTATCCTCTAGTGGCTTCCCGATCAGGAGGGACTATGATATTGGATGGACTACTGGGACTATTACGTGTTAAGGGGAATATTGGGTCACTCCTTAACGCTATTTAAAAGTAAGTTTATTTTACTATAGACACTATTATAATTGTGAAATATTACTACATAGTAAATAGTTTAACGGATCCTTAGGAGATGTGAATCCCGAGCATCTCTTGAGTTACTGCACTCATGTTAGGCACTGGATAGGAGATGTCAAATCCCGTAAACATCTCTGACGTTGTTCCACTCATATTATTTATTATTGATTTAACTTACATAAGATCTTTTAGTTCTGACTCGAGTGTTTTATCTTTTCAATTCGCTCTGGTCAGCCTGAGCATTTCAGGATTGGAAGAACTTAATTCTGGAGGACGAAGAGTTTATTATTATTATTATTATTATATTATTCCATTGCATCACATTGTTCTGCTGCATGGTTATTGATTATTCTCTGGTATGTGTAACTCTGATATGTATTGTATAAGTATAATCGAATATTTTGTAAACAGCTTCATGAACTGTATATTTGATTATTATATTTTATTGTTCCGCAGCAAGATTCTGTTTTTTTCTTTTTCTTTCTTTGCTTTTTTTATTTACCCCATAACAATCAGCCCTTCTGTATGGTTTAAGTCTGACGTGTGTGGTTTATCGTCGATTTAAAGCGTACAAAAAGGCGGTACGTTACAAGCAACCACTTTCGAGTATTTATTTTCTTCTCTTCTTGAGTGGGACCTGCAAAAAATATGAGACATGTTGGTATCCACCTTTTTAATAGGGTCCTAAGAGTTAGATCTTAGGAAACAAAACCCAAGTGGGTTTAGTATCCCTTTTATAGATATAATTCTTATTATTATGAACGTTTTCTATGAATGATCTAATATAATTATTCCTTATTAACTTGTCATTAGTTTTAGGAACCCATATATTTATAGTTTTAGAAACTAGTCTTTTTGAAGATATGGGTTTTTTATTAGACTTAACATTGTTTAAATTACTAGATTGTGAATTCTTGACTTTCTTCTTATAACCTAAACCATTTTTATTGTTAACAGATTGTGAATTTTTAGTAATTCTAGATAAAGTTTCTCTTCCTTTATTAAAATTTGAAATGTTTTTAGTAATTCCTTCTAGTTTGGTCTTTAGACTTGAATTTTCTAGTTCTACCATTTTAATATTAGTTTTTAAATCATGATTTTAAGAAACAAGAACATAATTCTTTTCTTTTTGAGTCTCAATTTCTTGACTCAATAATATCAGTTGAGAATTAACATTTGAAAGCAATTTTTGAGCTTTCTCAAGTTCTTCCTCCAATATTTTCTTCTCGTCTTTAGTATATCTCTTTCGAATTCTGCCTTGTTCTGATTTTCAACAGCCTCTTTATATTTTTTTTTGAGACTTTTTAAAGTATAACAATTCTGGGTTTATCTCTATCATATAATCAAAAGTTAAATCACTAACCTCATTATCTTTGGCCATAAATCATACGTTGGCTTGTTCATTATCTCTGTCACTCTCACTTTCAGAAGAAGAAGAAGAATCCAAATAATCTCATGTAACTAAGAAAGCATCCCTTCTGAATTTGTCCTTCCTGTTATTGCGATATTCGTTCTTTTGGTCGGATAGTCCTTCTATATATGCCCCGTTTTGTGGCAGTTAAAGCACTCCAGAACTGATGAAGACGGTGGTTTATTGACGTTTGAGCTTCTCTTGCCATTATTTCTGTTTCCTTTTCTATACTTCAAAAATTTCTTGAATTTTTTGGCAATAAAGGCTAGGTCGTCTTTGTCTGAATCTGATTCTTCTTATTCTGCATTAAATGCTATATTCTTTTTATCTTGAGCTTTAACTCATTTAGCCTGCAAATTCACTTCATAGGATATTAGATTTCCTATTAACTCTTTTGGAGTTATTTTTTGGAAATATCGTTCGCTTCTTCAATAGCGAGAACTTTTCTTTCCCATTCTTCCATTAAAGAATTAAGGATTTTGGATACAATATCAAAATCTGAATATTTTTCTCCTAGTCCTATTAATAAATGGTAGATATCCTGAAATCTTGAATACATATCATTTATAGATTCATTTTCTTTCATCCTTAAGTTTTGAAACTGACTTTTGAGCATGGATATTTTGCTTGGTTTGACCTTGTTAGTTCCTTCGTGTGTAACTTTGAGTGTATGCCATATTTCATATGCAGTATTGCACATGCTAACACGGTTAAACTCATTTTTATCTAAGGCACAAAACAACATATTCATGGCTTTTCCATTTGCTGTGGCATCTAGTTTCTATGTATTTGTCCAAGTAGAATAATCTTCAGTAGGAATAATATATTCTCTATGAGTTATATTCCATGAATCAAAACCATGTGCTTGCGTATATATTCTCATTCGTGTGTCCCAATAGTTATAATTCATGCCATTAAATAGTGGTGGACGTGCAGTGGATTGTCCTTCAATGATGCTAGTGTTAATGCTAGTGCTAGTATTAATTTCCATGTTATTAGATTATCAGATGACTGTGTTACGGTCATATTAAAGAAAATGTTTTCGTTGAACAACCCCCTTTATTCATTCATGAAAAATATCCAAATCATGTCTATAAACTTAAGAAAGCTTTATATGGTTTAAAACAAGCACCACGTGCTTGGTATGAACGCCTTAA
Organism: Allium cepa; assembly: GCA_030765085.1. Taxonomy (NCBI): domain Eukaryota; kingdom Viridiplantae; phylum Streptophyta; class Magnoliopsida; order Asparagales; family Amaryllidaceae; genus Allium; species Allium cepa. Next base: position 16,154,571 of record CM060937.1, read on the forward strand.
ATGCTATTTAATTGAATCAGGATTCGAAATAGGAAAAGTATATCAGACTTTATTTATTAAACATTCTAAAAATGATATTTTAATAGTTCAAATATATGTAGACGACATTATATTTGGTTCAACTAATAATAAATTATGTAAATAATTTTCTGAAATAATGACTAGAGAATTCGAAATGTCCCATATAGGAGAATTATCGTATTTTCTAAGTCTTCAAATAAAACCAGTTTCAAATGGAATATTTATAAATCAAGAAAATATTATAATAATCTTATCAAGCGATTGGGAATGGAAAACGCTCCTTCTAAATCAACACCTATAAGCACAAAAGCACATCTTAATAATGATGAAAATGACAAGAGTGTAGATCGAAACTATATCGAAGTATGATAGGATGATTACTATACCTAATAGCGAGTCGACCAGATATAATGATGAGCGTATGTCTATGTGCAAGATTTCAAGCTGACCCAAAAGAATCACATTTACGAGCCGTAAAACAAATACTATGTTATCTTAGTAATTCTAAAGGTTTCGGACTTTCTTTCCAAAAGCTTGCTCGTTCGAGTTAGTGTCATATAGCAATGCTGATTTCAGAAGATCAAGAACGGATAGAAAAAGTACAAGCGGTACATGTCACTTCATTGGTAATCATTAATATCATGGTTTAGCAAGAAACAAAATTGTATCTCACTATCAACGTGTGAAGCAGAATATATTTCTACAGCATTAGCTTGCGCACAAGTAATCTATATGCACGAGACACCTAAAGATTTCGAAGTCAATTTATCAAAATCAACAGTTTACTGTGATAATTCCAGTGCAATAAATCTATCCAAAAAACCAGTAAATCACTCTAGAACTAAACACATAGATATTAGACATCAATTTCTACGCGACAATATAGAAAAAGATGTGATAAATTTAGATTACTTTCCATCTGAAAATCAATTAGCTGATATTTTGACTAAACCATTATTAGAGAACACTTTTATAAAACTACGTCGGGAACTCGGTATAATGTCAATTAAAGAAATATAAATGATAAAATATGAAATTTTGTCTAAAAACTCGAAATAAAAATTTTGACAAAAATTTGTTTTTCTGACCATGTTGAGACTCGAACCTATGACCTGTTGTAAATAGCCCAGATGTCTTAACCACCTGAGCTATTGACTATTTTCATTATAGTCTTGCTCGAGGATTTTATTATTGATGACAACTATACTCTAAATTAAGTATACCATTTACCTCTATAAATATATATTTTTCTGCATATTACATTTACATAGATAAATCACAATAACAAAAAACTAACGAAATAGCAACTAACATTCCTAACTAACAACCTTTTTATAGCTAAATTCAATATAAACATTCCATTTCATCCTTTTTATTCTCAACATTAGATATAAATAGGTATACTTATTCTCTACTATTCATACAAACTAACAAAAATACAAATTAACTATCATTATGTCAACCTCCTCACAATCAACTCACTCCATTGAAATTCTAGCCTCTTCCGAATCACCAAAAAGGCCCGTGCATCATACTAAATCACCTTCTACCTCTCACGATCATACCGAATATACTTCGGAGAAAAATAAAGGGAAGAAGATGATGTTTGATGTCTCTCCGACCACTAAACAAAAAATAAGCGATTTGCATCACTATCAACAGGAGTAGATGATGCTTCAGCGCGAAATATATTACGAGTAGAAAATCAACTCGAGATGTCTAGGAATTATAGAACACATTGCTATGAAATTTTGCGGTGCTTCATGCCATCTATTAGACGAACGCGCTGTTTCGCCTATTCGACGACCTTCTACTTCATCCCCGCCACGACCACCGGTCACACCAAACTCATGGGATCGAAATGAAGCATCCAATGTTCGTCGCAAATAGCTACAGGGCTACAAAACTCCTAGCCCTTCAAAATAAGGGTAGTTGTTATTATTTGTTATTTTTCGAATAATTTGACCAAATCGCGTACAATTTTTTTAATACAATAAATCATTTCTAATTCTTTATATTATCAACACATATCCATAGCACACTTTCATTTGGTATCGGAGCTTCATCCTACGTCCAGTCCCTGACTCCTTCTGGAATTTCACTAAAACAATAACCCTTACTTAACCGGAGGAAAAAGTCTATACAACCCTTGAGCAGCCGAACAAGAACCTGAGCAATAGAATAGGATTTTGCCTCAGCAGCCGAAGATGACTACACACACCTAAGCATCAGAATAGGACTTCAACAAATACCATATATTGTTTGACCTTTTGTATTCTGATAACATGGATAAGTCTGTTTATAGTACTCCCTTCCTATGATCTTGTGACGCCCCACCTCTATACCCACGCTAGCCAAGGACGCTACAAAGTAATGCCGTCAACTAACACGGAGAATAAGGCTGGTTAGGAGCGACCATCTATAGCCTTGCTCTAACTATCTATTGAATACATCGACAATAAACATACTAACCAGGTCGACATACCCAATGAATACTTAAAACAAAACCATAGGTGGTTGGATCTATCAGAACAGAATATAATAACTCAAATGTAATATACATCACAGAACAGTAAATCATCATATACACATATACAGATTCATAACAGAGTTATACAATAATACATATCAAGTGGTATAGCAAACCACCATATACAGACGAGTCAAAAGAATACATATCAGAGTTGCTACAAAATAGGACTACACAAAAAGCTATGACAAAAAGGAACAAGCTGAATTGTCCATGCGGAAGCAAAATAGGCTAAGTCCAAAAGCACCTAACCTGAAACATCTCGGTCTGACCCGAGTATAAAATACACGGGTCAGTCTAGCTAAACAAATCAGTTAGATAAACTGAACAACAATAAACCTGTAAGGTTACAGGGTATAACATATATCTCTAAGGGAGATAACACAATCATCCAACAAAAGATGAATCATATGATAACAAGCCTCATATCATTGGCAACATATAGAAACAAAGGATAGGAATATCCCCAAAACAAGCCAAAAGGCAAATAACAAATACCAATAAGGTATACAAGTTCCACAAGGTAAACGCTACGCATCATGCGGCTCATAATGACCAACACCGAAGGGTGATACCAAGGGAATATACATATGAATGAAACATCATAAAATTTGCTCGAGCTCAGTGCTGTACAAACAAGGATCCATGAGCCCGAAGACGCCAAACCCAATATCACCCATGCGGCTCATAACGACCAACATCGGAAGCGATACTAAAGGGCAACCCAATATCACCCATGCGGCTCATAACGACCAACATCGGAAGCGATACTAAAGGGCAACAAACCCGAAGGCACAAACCCGAAGGCAACAAACCGTAGTGGTGAAGGCCAGAGACGCAATACTGGACACCACTAACTGGCAGAATGTGTCATAACTCTCAAAAAGGAATCCGAAAAGTGTTAACGTATGTCCCATAACCACTCGTTCGCACTAAATGGTTTACTATCCGTCAGCCACTTTCACACTCAAAGCAGTACAAAGTTTACCTCATATCATCGATAAACCAAACCCGAAGGTCAAAACGATCAATCGAATAGGTCGGGGACTAATCGAAAAGATAAACACACAGATTCATGGTCCGTGTTTTTCCTAACCATTTAATCACCCTTGCACTTCGCTCGAAGTGCGAAATTGTGTGTTATAAATAGAATTTATAAATCGGAGAAGCAAACTTTTAATACGATTTGAAGAAATCATTTACAAAACCCGTGAATGAAGTCAAAAAGGAATCATCAAGGTCAAATATGCAAAAACAACTAATTGGAATCAATTTAAATCGATAAAAGTGAAAATCACAAACAAATAGGCATAGTGGACAAAATGAAGCAGGTCAGTCGACTGGCCTACTGCAGTCAGTCGACTGATCCACAACCCAAGATTTTTTACTCTCTGCAGTCAGTCGACTGACTGCAGGGGGTCAGTCGACTGGCTGTAGCTGGAATTGTTTTCCAGCCTAGCAAATGGAGGAGCAACTCACCCCATTTGCAACATATCGAGCAATGGACTTAAGAGGATTTTGCCAAACGATTACCCAACACCATTGACTCTGATTTACCACCAACAACCATGATCAAACATCAAAGTTATGATTTTCAAGGATTTAACTCCAAAACTCCAAAAATGAAATGTTCACCAATTTAATTCAAACCAAAGGCAAATGCATATGAACAAGGTGTTAGGAATTCATACCCAACATCGATGAAATCAAGAGAAGTAGATGTGAGTTCAAAACTCACCTTTTATCTCAAAAACAAGAAGATGGAGCTCAATAACAAGGAGAAGACCAACCAAACACTACTTCAACTCAACAAGCTTCAATCTAACAATAAAACACATATTTCCCAATTTAGGTTTAGGAAATTTTTCTGAAATTGAAGAGGAGAAGAGTTGGAGAAGATGAAGAAGAACTTACCAATGGATTCTCTTTGATTTTGGAGCAAGAATTTGGATTTTGCAAATGGATTTAGGGCTAGGAGTTTCTAATTTCCTTTCTCTTCCCCCATTTCAGTTTAAGCTTAAGTTTTAAGAAATGGAATAAGTGAATGAGAGGAGAGGGCTGAGTTAGGGTTAATTAGATAGTTAGTGGGCTGAACCCAACCCAAAACCCAATAGAAAAAGGGTCAGAATTTCACAAACTCCAAACATATCAAAGATTATACTCAAAAAGATCGCAAACGCCATTTTGGAATCAATGGAAATGGTTTCGAGTCCCAATTCGGCCGTTTGCAAAAAGTAACATTTCGGACCCAAATCCGACTAACGACGCTATATTTAAATTAAACATTTAAATATAAAATCGTTAAATATGCGGGTTGTTACAGATCTCCCCTCCTTTCAAAATTGCGTCCCCGCAATTCCTAGAGACGATATTTGTAACAACTACATACATAAAACATTCCAAAGAAAAGGAAATAAGCTCGAGATGAAAAGACGTACTCACCGTTCAAATCGAAGAAAGAAAACCCGGATAAGATCGCTCGATATACTCTCTGGTTTCCCAAATACAATCATTGGGATTAGCGGACCATTGAACTTTAACGAGCAGCACGTCCTTGTTCCGAAGGTGTCGCACCTCCGTGTCAAGCACGCGAATAGGTTGCTGTACAATAGATAAGTCCGGTGAGATATCAAGCTCTTGCAAATCAGGAGAAGTAATAACAGAATCCGACTCACGAAGACACTTCCGAAGTTGCGAGACGTGAAACACGTCGTGAATGCCAGATAAATGAGCTGGAAGTGAAACTCGATAAGCCACAGGGCCAATACGTTCAGTAATAGAAAATGGTCCTATAAAGCGAGGAGCCAATTTCCCAGTCACACTGAAACGCATAACCCCCTTCAAAGGAGAAACACGAATAAAAACAAGATCGCCGATCGAGAACTCGAGAGGCTTCCTACGGTTGTCCGCGTAGGATTTCTGACGACTCTGTGCCTCTTTCATTCTCAATCGAATAAGATCAATCTTCTCGGAAGAATGAAAAACAAAGTCCGGGCCAAGAATAAGCTTCTCCCCAGATTCCAACCAACAAGAAGGTGATCGACATGGTCTTCCGTAGAAGGCTTCGAAAGGAGCCATACCGATACTAGACTGAAAACTATTGTTGTAGGATAACTCTACTAGAGGTAGGTGATCCTCCCAGCTACCACCAAAATCAAAAATACAAATACGGAGAAGATCTTCCAAGATACGATTCACCTGTTCAGTCTGTCCATCAGACTGCGGATGATAAGCTGTAGAAAAATTAAGCTTTGTTCCCAAAGCTTGCTGAATACTCTTCCAAAAATGACTCGTGAATAAAGGATCACGATCACTCACAATAGAACTAGGAACACCGTGAAGTCTCACGATTTCCTTGACATATAACTTAGCCAAATGCGAAGCAGTTCTATTAGACTTAATAAGGACAAAATGAGCAGACTTAGTAAGGCGATCAACAATAACCCAAATGCTAGAATGGCCCGATCTCGAACGAGGTAGGCCGTCAATGAAATCCATAGAAATTTGATCCCATTTCCACAATGGAATCTCAAGAGGCTGAAGAAGACCCGAAGGACGCTGATGCTCGGCTTTAAAACGCTAACAAGTTATGCAATTGCTCACATAACTCGCCACATCGCGCTTCATTCCTTCCCAATAATAAAGACGACGCATATCGGCATACATCTTGCTACTACCGGGATGAATGGTATACTTAGAACGGTGACAGTCATCAAGAATGTCATGCCTAAGTGCAAGATCAGAAGGCACAAAAAGACGGTTCTTCTTACGAAGACAACCATGAGAATCAATGCTGAAATCTTGCAACGCCTCATCACAAGATCCAGACTCACAAAGCTGAATAAGATGCAACAATTCAGGATCACGCCGCTGACCATCGGTAATACGATCCAATAAAATAGGTCGAGCTCCCAAACTAAATAATAGAATAGGAGAATCAGAAGATGAACCTTGATCACGAATTTCACATAAAGATAAAGTCACAAGAACATCCCATTCGGCAAACATCATAGAAATAACAGCCGAATGTTTGCGACTAAGCGCATCTGCAACACGATTACCCTTACCAGGGGTATACTCGATATCAAAGTCATAAGAAGCAAGAAACTCGAGCCAACGTTGTTGCCTCATATTGAGTTCTTTCTGAGTAAACAAATACTTCAAAGATTTATGATCGGTATAGAGAATGAAGCGCTCGCCCAATAAATAATGTCACCAAATCTTCAAGGCAAGGACAATGGAGGCAAGCTCAAGATCATGAGTGGCATAGCGAACTTCATTCGGACGCAGTTGCCTAGAAGCATAAGCAACTACGCGATCCTTCTGCATAAGAACAGCACCGAGACCACTACCACAAGCATCGGTGTAGACAACAAGATCATGATTCCCTTCGGGAACCACAAGAATAGGAGCATTAGTGAGAAGTTCCTTTAATGACAGAAAGGAAGCTTCACACTTGTCGGACCAAATAAAACGAATGCCTTTCCGAGTAAGGCAAGTAAGAGGAAGCACAACCCGGGAAAAATCCTTAATGAACCGACGGTAATAACCCGCCAATACAAGGAAACTACGAATCTCATGTACATTCTCAGGCCTCTTCCAATTCTGGATGGCTTCGATCTTTGAGTGATCGACAGAAATGCCATCGGAAGATACAACATGGCCTAAGAACTTAACCTTATTCTCCCAAAAGTGGCATTTGGAGAATTTGGCTCTAAGATGATGATAACAGAGAGTACTCAAGACAATCCTTAAGTGATTAGCATGCTCAACATTAGACTTAGAATAAATAAGGATATCATCAATGAAGACAAGGACGAACTTATCGAGATATTCCCAGAATACTCGATTCATTAGATCTACAAAGAAAGCAGGAGTGTTCGTCAAACCAAACGGCATAACGAGCCACTCAAAAGAGCCATACCGAGTGCGGAAAGCTGTAAGAGGTATGCTATCCTCCGCGACTCGTAACTGATGAAAACCTGTGGCAAGGTCAAGTTGAGAAAAGACCTTAGCACCACTCAATAGATCGAACATATCATCGATCCTAGGCAATGGATACCTATTTCTGATGGTCAACACGTTAAGCTTGCGATAGTCAATGCAAAGCCTAAGAGTTCCATTAGACTTTTTCACGAAGACGACCGCAGATCCCCACGGAGAAAAACTGGACTGAATCAACTGCTTGGACTCAAGCTCCAAAAGCTGCTTCTTGAGTTCCTCATTTTCCTTTGTAGACATCCTCGTGGGAGGACGACTAACTGGCTGCGCGCCTGGAATGAGATCAATGCGGAACTCAATTTCCCTTTTGGGTGGCAAACCCGATACAGGCTCAAAAACATCAGAAAAGTCACAAGCAACAGGAATACGAGATATATCATCATCATCTCGCGAATCAAGAGAATATAAAGCCATTTCGGAATTATCCACATCCCGAAGAACAAGAGATAGCTGAGTAGGCGAATCCGGATGTCGAAGATATACAATCCTTTCCGAACAAATAATCCTGGCGTCATATCTCACTAGCCAGTCCATTCCCAAAATCATATCAAATCCCAAACAAGAAATAACTTGCAGATTCGCACGGAAAGAAAAGTCATATAAAATAATCTCAACATCATCACAAAGCAAACTAAGGGTCGCGGATCCCCCAATTGGATTCGCAATCCTTAAAGAAGTAATCAAACAAGAAACATCCAAAGATAAATCATCAACGAGCTTTTTTGATACGAAAGAATGTGATGCACCCGTATCGGAAAGAACTCGAATACTATGGTCATGAAATAAAATAGAACCTTCCAAAATAGATGAAGATATACCTTTGGGCTGAGAGGGACCTTCAGAAGCCTTAGCAGCATAAAGCTTGCTAGACTTGGCACTAGCCGGAACATTAGGGCAAGCTGAAACATGATGACCTTCCTTCTTGCAATAACGGAAGAAGAGAGGCTTAGGACAAGCTCGAATAATATGATCCGGAGAACCACAATTAAAACACTTTCGAACGAAAGGTGTTCCGGAAGACTAAGGCTGAGAGCTAAGACCACCGGTCTTCTTCTTCTTAGAAGGAAAAGGTTTCTTCTGAATTGGAAACGGCCTCTTGTTGGGGTTTTTGGAAACCTCAACATCAACATCACTATCACACTCCTTCTCGACGGTCTCTAGATGAAGCGCCGAATCAACCAACTCTTCAAAAGAATGTTTAAGCTGGAGCAACAAAGATTTCTTAAGATATTTCTTAAGACCAGAAACAAACTTCAAATTCTTCTTATAAGAAGTGCTGATGAATTCAAGACCATATTGAGACAAAGCCTCGAATGATGCAACATACTCAGAAACAGAAGATTTCCCTTGCTTCAACTCAAGGAAGCGACGGGTCAATAAAACTTTTTCAGATTCAGGAACGAACTTGAGTTCGAATCGTTCCCGAAACTAAGTCCAAGAAAGAGTAGACTCATCAATCTCGGCTACAAGAAGCTCATACCAATCAAGGGCACGCTCTTGTAATAAACTAGAAGTTACAAGAACTCTATCATGGTTGGAAAGATCCATGCGAGAGAAGATACGCTCGCACGTACGAAGCCAAGCTTGGACTTCAAGAACGGATTCAGAGCCTTTAAACGGCTTCCCTCCAAGATGAGCAAAATCACTGCACTGACGTGCAAAGGCAGACTTGCGAGGTGGAGACACTCGAGGAGGAACTGAAGGCTGAGTGCTCCTAAACAACTCCAAAAACTAATCGGCAGACATATAAACGCCATCCGGATGTGAGCCGCTGGATTGCCCAGCATCCGAACGTCGTCCCCTGCCTCTTCCAGCCATACGCTGAAGGTAAGATAAGAACAAGATTATTCACAAGGTAGATATTGCAATATGGAATACTACGGAATAAAATGCATTCCTAGACGTATTCCCAGACTCTATCTAACCTTGATGGAATAGAGAGACACGATGATTCAAAGATTTATATCACTTGTACACTTTGATGTACTGTAATATATGCATCTATTCTGTGCTTATCATATTTTGTTCTGAACCCAGCTTTGATGCCACGCTGTGACGCCCCACCTCGATACCCACGCTAGCCAAGGACACTACAAAGTAATGCCGTCAACTAACACGGAGAATAAGGCTGGTTAGGAGCGACCATCTATAGCCTTGCTCTAACTATCTATTGAATACATCGACAATAAACATACCAACCAGATCGACATACCCAATGAATACTTAAAACAAAACCATAGGTGGTTGGATCTATCAGATCAGAATATAATAACTCAAATGTAATATACATCACAGAATAGTAAATCATCATATACACATATACAGATTCATAACAGAGTTATACAATAATACATATCAAGTGGTATAGCAAACCACCATATACAGACGAGTCAAAAGAATACATATCAGAGTTGCTACAAAATAGGACTACACAAAAAGCTATGACAAAAAGGAACAAGCTGAATAGTCCATGCGGAAGCAAAATAGGCTAAGTCCAAAAGCACCTAACATGAAACATTTCGGTCTGACCCGAGTATAAAATACACGGGTCAGTCTAGCTAAACAAATCAGTTAGATAAACTGAACAACAATAAACCTGTAAGGTTACAAGGTATAACATATATCCCTAAGGGAGATAACACAATCATCCAACAAAAGATGAATCATATGATAACAAGCCTCATATCATTGGCAACATATAGAAACAAAGGATAAGAATATCCCCAAAACAAGCCAAAAGGCAAATGACAAATACCAATAAGGTATACAAGTTCCACAAGGTAAACGCTACGCATCATGCGGCTCATAATGACCAACACCGAAGGGCGATACCAAGGGAATATACATATGAATGAAACATCATAAAATTTGCTCGAGCTCAGTACTGTACAAACAAGGATCCATGAGCCCGAAGACTCCAAACCCAATATCACCCATGCGGCTCATAACGACCAACATCGGAAGCGATACTAAAGGGCAACCCAATATCACCCATGCGGCTCATAACGACCAACATCGGAAGCGATACTAAAGGGCAACAAACCCGAAGGCACAAACCCGAAGGCACATACCCGAAGGCAACAAACCGTAGTGGTGAAGGTCAGAGACCCAGTACTGGACACCACTAACTGGCAGAATGTGTCATAACTCTCAAAAAGGAATCCGAAAAGTGTTAACATATGTCCCATAACCACTCGTTCGCACCAAATGGTTTACTATCCGTCAGCCACTTTCACACTCAAAGCAGTACAAAGTTTACCTCATATCATCGATAAACCAAACCCGAAGGTAAAAATGATCAATCGAATAGGTCGGGGACTAATCGGAAAGATAAACACACAAATTCATGGTCCGTGTTTTGCCTAACCATTTAATCACCCTTCCACTTCGCTCGAAGTGCGAAATTGTATGTTATAAATAGAATTTATAAATCGGAGAAGCAAACTTTTAACACGATTTGAAGAAATCATTTACAAAACCCGTAAATGAAGTCAAAAAGGAATCATCAAGGTCAAATATGCAAAAACAACTAATTGGAATCAATTTAAATCGATAAAAGTGAAAATCACAGACAAATAGGCATAGTGGACAAAATGAAGCAGGTCAGTCGACTGGCCTACTGCAGTCAGTCGACTGATCCACAACCCGAGAGTTTTTACTCTCTGCAGTCAGTCGACTGACTGCAGGGGGTCAGTCGACTGGCTGTAGCTGGAATTGTTTTCCAGCCTAGCAAATGGAGGAGCAACTCATCCCATTTGCAACATATCGAGCAATGGACTTAAGAGGATTTTGCCAAACGATAACCCAACACCATTGACTCCGATTTACCACCAACAACCATGATCAAACATCAAAGTTATGATTTTCAAGGATTTGACTCCAAAACTCCAAAAATGAAATGTTCACCAATTTAATTCAAACCAAAGGCAAATGCATATGAACAAGGTGTTAGGAATTCATACCCAACATCGATGAAATCAAGAGAAGTAGATGTGAGTTCAAAACTCACCTTTTATCTCAAAAACAAGAAGATGGAGCTCAATAACAAGGAGAAGACCAACCAAACACTACTTCAACTCAACAAGCTTCAATCTAACAATAAAACACATATTTCCCAATTTAGGTTTAGGAAATTTTTCTGAAATTGAAGAGGAGAAGAGTTGGAGAAGATGAAGAAGAACTTACCAATGGATTCTCTTTGATTTTGGAGCAAGAATTTGGATTTTGCAAATGGATTTAGGGCTAGGAGTTTCTAATTTCCTTTTTCTTCCCCCATTTCAGTTTTAAGCTTAAGTTTTAAGAAATGGAATAAGTGAATGAGAGGAGAGGGTTGAGTTAGGGTTAATTAGATAGTTAGTGGGCTGAACCCAACCCAAAACCCAATAGAAAAAGGGTCAAAATTTCACAAACTCCAAACATATCAAAGATTATACTCAAAAAGATCGCAAACGCCATTTTGGAATCAATGGAAATGGTTTCGAGTCCCAATTCGGCTGTTTGCAAAAAGTAATATTTCGGACCCAAATCCGACTAACGACGCTATATTTAAATTAAACATTTAAATATAAAATCGTTAAATATGCGGGTTGTTACAGATCTTCTCCTCGAGTATAAATATATATATTTGAAGTTTACGAAGAATTGAAAGGTATAACGTTGCTTAGAGTATGTTAATGCAGAATATTTGAGAGTATAGTTACAAGTATATTCAAGAGAGTTAGATAAGAAAATTCGATAGTTTGGAATCAAGTTAGAGTATGTACTTATAGATGTTAAAAAGAAGCGACTGTTGACGAAGAGTTCAGGTTGAAGTGTTGCATCCAAATCTTTTTGTAGAGATTCGTAACTCTTCACAAATAATCGTGTCTTTTCAGAAAATATAGCTGTTGTAGAAATTCAATCAACTGAACCAATGGGTCCGTCGACTGGATATTCAAACGAATTTTTTTAATATATATTTGTTTATTTATGCACTGTGCATGTTGCACAGAAATTGTCAGGTCAGTCAACTGACCTACCAGTTCAGTCGACTGACCTGGTAATTTATGTGCAATTTGCACAGGTTTCACAGCTTTAAATATATATATATATATATATATATATGATTTTAAAGAAAAACTTTGATAATATATATATATATATTTACTATGCTTATATGTATAAATCATTAGGAAGATTATATATAAGCTAACATATACGTCAACCGAGGAGAGATTTTAACAAAAATGACTTAAGACTCAAAACAAAATAATATAAAAATTGATGCATCGATTTTGATGTCTTGTCTCCATGTAGTATATATTCTCTTTTTATCGTAACAGTCGTCAAATCTGTATGCTGTAGCGATAGCTTCGTGTCATGAATCAAAACCAAGTCTCAACAGGTTAAGGTTAGCCAAACCATTATGAACATCGTATTTTCTTTTTTCGCTCGTTTTAATTTACTTTTCTTCACTTTTTATTCTCTATATATGTCATTTTTGGTTCAAAAAGGTCTTGTGATGTAATAATTGTTTTAACCCTTGACAATCGCCCTACATTGACCGAAAACTATAGAAATGAACTATCATTTATATATTGGGTGCCAGTGGTGTATGGTGGTTGTTACATTTGGTATTAGTGCTTAGGTTACATGATTAACCTTAGTCGACACCATGGTCAAGTAAAGATAAGGAAGGAGTTATCCCCTAGACAAGGCCAAGAGTATGTGTGCGTGTATATATATACACACATAAGAGAGAGTACTTGTTATATATTTTGGTTTTTAAAACTATATAGTAGTATGTATAATATATAAGTCGCATGCACACATGTACCGTTGATGTAGTTTTCCTTTATGAGAGACTAATTGTTATTGTTATAGATTAAAAATGAGCTGGCATACAAGAAACACTATAAGGAACTTCGTCTCTAGAGTAAAGTATAGAGCGGGTTCGGCGGTTGCTAATCCTGACTTGTGGATAATGTTCAATATGATGATGGCGAACATTCTAAAAAAAGCCCAAGCAGTCTCTCAGAATGTTTGTTGGTTGTAGTGCTCAAGTACAGGTGTGTAGAATTGATTTCGCTAAGCTAAATAAAGACTTTGCCGATCTTGGTTGAAATCATTCTAAGGGACGGAATCATCTATGGAAGCGCATGATTGGCTGCATATCTGCAAAATATTTTTTGATGACCTTGAATTGGAAGATGCTATAGAGAGGAGTTTGGCTTCCCTACAGCTTTAGGGGAGAGCCATGAACTAGTGGAACATGATCGGAGATGCTACGCCGGAGGATTGATTTACTTAGGACTAGTTCAAAACTCGAGTTGAGAGAAAGTTTATCCCTGTGGATCAGAAGTTGGTCGTATTCAAGAAATTTGCTGATTTGAAGCACAGAGACATGTCTATCTCCGAATACATTATGGAGTTTGAAATATTATTTAAATATGGATGTCCTTTATTTAAACTCCATTAAAAAAGAACGAGAAGTTTCTTATGGGTTTGGATGACTATTTAGGGGAGAAGTAGGTGTTTATATTGATAATCCATTTAAGAGACTCATCAAGAAAGCTCTTTGCCAGGTGAATTTGTAACCCAAGCCTAAATCGGCTATTATGGTTAAGAAAGATCCAAAACTACAACAAGGCGATTGAGGCAAGAGAAAATGGAACAGGAAGAGAAATAATTTCTAGAATAAAGATGCTAAGAAAAAAGGCAAGTGAGAACCTGCTTGCTGTAATTGTTGAGAGAGAACCCACCTGAGTAAGAATTATGAAGTTAAGGGCGATAAGTGTTTCAACTACAACAAGATAGGGCATATGTAGAGGATTTGTTCTGAATGGATAAAACAGAAGTAGGTGGTGAAGGTGTATGCTTTGGATGATGTTTTCACCTCTTCGAGTACTCCCTTGATGAAAAAGAAGGGGAAGGGCGTAGTTATTCAAGGTATAATTTTCACTTATGATGTTCCCATTCATGTTTTGTTCTATACTAAGGCTTTGCATATATCTAGTGACCTGGTAGATAAATTAGAATTAAAACACAAAATAGTTAACCGACCTTTAGTAGTGAGGAACCCAGTTAGAGGCTCCACTAGCGTGCGCATGATTTGTCATGGTTTGGTCTTATCGAGTCATGGATGTTATTTTGTTTGTGAATTCTTTGTTTTGAATTTCGTTGGGTTCAAGATTATCTTAAGATGGATTGGTTAAGGAAGTAAGTGGTTGATTGCAAGATGTTATTGATAACGATTGGGGCTGTGGAGAGGTGGACAGTAATGATTGGCTCCCTACCAAAGAATGGGGTTATGGTTGGATTTCTATATTCACTCGAGGTTCCATAAGATGGATGTTATCCGCACCTATAATAAGAGAGTATCCAGATGTGTTCGAGGAAGTGACCAGATTATCCCCCTAATGAGAAATTGAGTTCCTTATAGATTTAGTGAATGATGCCAAATCGATAGTTATGACTTTAAGGCGTTTGCAGCCTATAGAGCAGAAAAATTAGAGGTGTAAATGAATGACTTATTTAGGCTAGGTTTCATTCATCAGAGCATATCTAAGTCGAGTGCACCTATGTATTTGCCTCTAAGGTGGATGTCTCTATAAGGTTATGTATTGATTACCGTAAGCTAAATAAAGTGACATGGAAGAATAAATATCCACTACAATGTATTGATGACTTGTTCGATTAGCTCCATGGTGTGAAGGTATTTTCTCAGTTGAATCTTGTGATGGGTTTTCACCAACTAGTAGTATCAAAGGAGAGTGTGCTGCTCACCGTGTTTCATATGCCATATGGTTTCTGTGAGCGATTAATTAAGCCGTTTAGGCTGACTAATGATCAGACATACTTTGTTGATCTAATGAACCGTGTCATCAAGGATTAGCTAAATAAGTTCATGCTTGATTTCGTGGATTGCTTTTTGATCTATTCTAGAATAAAGGAGGAACACATGATGCACTTAAGGATTGTGCTTGAAGCATTGAGGAAGCATAAGTTGAGAGCGAAGCTTTCAAAGTGTAACTTCTGGAGGAGGGAAGTGAGATTCTTAGGAAATGTTGTCTTTGAGTTGGGAATCATTGTAGATCCTATTATGGTGGCAGCACATCAGGATTGGAACCAACCTAAGAACGCTACTGATGTTTTTTAAAGGACTTCTCGAAGGTAGCAGCGCATTTAAATAATTTGACGAAGAAAATTTAGAATTTTTGTTTGGGACATGAAGTGCGAGCATGAGTTCATCAGTTTAAAGTAGAGGTTAACGAGTGCACTGGTATAGACCATTCCAACCGTGAATGTGGAGCTGACAGTATACACAACGCCTATAGTACTAGACTAGGTGGACTGTTGATGTAAAAGGGAAATGTTATCTCCTATGCTAGTCGATATATGAATTCGCATGAGAATTAGTATCTAACTCATGATTTGGAGTTAGGGCAATAGTGTTTTCTTTGAAAATTTGGAGTAATTATCTATCAGAAGAAAGTTTCGAGTGGTTAACGAACCAAAAATCCTTGAAGTTCTTTTTCTCCCAAAGGGATCTCAACCTTTGCTAGTAGTGATGGTTGGAATTCTTAGTCTTCTACGATTTTGACAATTACTCCCAATAAGGGAAAGGCAAACGCGATGCATTGAGTAGAAGACATGCTAGTTTCGGAGCAATGTTCCTAGAATGGAAGCGGTTGGAGTATGTTTGAACCTTAATTATACGAATCTTTTAATGGTGACAACTATATCCATATACATATCTAAAAAACTATTTTATGTAGAAACCTAAAGATGATAAATCGAAAAACAAGGAGAAACAAAGTGATCATCTACAGATCAAAGTTAAAAGTATGTCATTATCCTTAGATTCATTTGTAAAACCTCTTTAGATGATTCATATGCACACACATATCATTGGCATATGAGGTTTCCAAGCACAAGAGCCAAAGTTTTTATAAAACAAGGATTTACAAGACTAATAAAAATGTTTTATATAGGTTTGGTTGACTAAATCTATTTCGAATCGACTGACGGCAATCGACTCGAAATGGATTCAGCAATTGAACAAGCCTACCAAATATAATTTTTTAGTCTACTGTTTGCACCAAAAATTGGCAAAAACACTCAAGAGATAAATGAAGAATATTAAATGTAAATAAAGAGAATATAGAAATAAAGAAATAAGAAACCGGCAATAATAGAGACATAACAGTTTATAGTGGCTCGGCATTGTTGGCTTACGTCACTGTGAAGAGATAGCTTTATTTATCACTTTTAAACCTAGTACAAAAGGGATCGGATGAAAATACTTGTTTACAAAAGAATAAAAAGCAACAACAAAATTAAAAATCTCGAAAATGAACAATTAAGCCTGTATTTATAGAGGATGATGGTGAAATATCTCCCTGAAAATTCGGTAAAAGGGTCTGTAGAATCATAGTGGCCCATAGGAGGGATTGAATGACCCAAATCCCAAGAAATAGGTATCGAGGCCGATCCCTATGATTGGTGATTTTGGAGATGCGATCTATATGGGAGCTTCTCCATGTTGTATTAAGCTTAGACTCTAAGCCTCATGCCAATTAGATTAGTAAAACTTAAGTTATTGATCAATCATTATTATAATATGTGAGGTTGTCTGATTCTGGATGATCCCTTTGAAGGGAAGAGAGATCCCTCTTGTTTATGCCTTTTAGCATGCAACCCCTAAGGTGGACTCCTTAGGGTCCCCTCATCTTGTTCCTAAGCTTAATGTGTATTTGATTTCTGGATCTCTAGATATCGATCATTTTATGTTGAGTTGCACTATTTAGTTGTAGTAGTTCAATCCCTTTGGTTAAAGGGGATCATACCCGATCCCTTTTCTAAATTAGTTTATATTCTATACTTAGAACATTATGCAGAGAATATCTCTTGATTTCCTTCGATTGCACTTTATATTATCTTTTGTTCTTGATTTTTGGACCCCATAATCATCTCTATGGGTTACTGGCTTTGATGACAGTCGAGTTTAACTTGTCCAGTTAGTTCGAATATAGCGAGGTCAAAATGTTGGATAACACTTGCCCCCTAAAAGTATGTCTTGTGTCGAACATGACATGCTTTGAATTGAAACAAGCTAGAGTCACCGAAAAGAAATCCATCCAGTTTTCTAAATAGTCGCTATCCTTCCGTTGAATTATTTTCCCAAACTGTTGTACCTCTTTTTAATCATCATGACGCTTGATCAATTTCCAATAGTATAAATTTAGGATTGTATTTCATCAGTTGCTATTTATGTTCGATACTATAGAGTTAGCAAGATTTGGCTATTCAAATTAGTTTCATCTTTGAAAGCTTCAGATGAGCATTCAATTTCTGTCGATTTCAAAATGTGAATTTTTAGAATATACACATGCACATTCAGGTACACGTTCCTATTATTGGCTCCTGGATGTGTTTGCACACTCACAGGTTGTCATGAATTCTTATTGACTTAGATGCAACTACAATGTATCCGTATATTATTGATTTTAAATAGGGATCGAAATTTCCTCTTCTTCACTTAGGGATCATATCCGATCCCTTTCTTTTTCTCTTTTTTCCTTATTTTATATTACACGAGTACACAGTGATTAGATAAATTCCTCTTGAATAGGGATCGTATCCAAACCTATTTTCATAGAAGATACTTTAAACTTTTTTGGCTTTATGGAGAAGACAATACAGGACGGTCCCTTATATCCCATATATAAACTAGCACCTCACATTTACATCCCTCACTTCACTTCAATTATTTGTTTTCTAAACCAAACCCTACTTCCCTTTTATCAAATCGAACCCTTCTCTTCCCTTTATACCTTCGAACCTTCACTTTCCTTTGAATCGATCACCGTCTCCATTGTCCTACTTACTACCCCTTGTAATTTGACTTCATCACCAAGCCTCTAATTCAAATCGAGGCCCTACATCGATTCATATATTACCATCACCATTAACACACACATATAGGTTTTCTTAATTGCAATTCGCTTTGTCCCAATTTTGTAATGAGTCCCAGGGATTTTATCATGTTGGTGGATGGGTTAGGGTTCGATGTGTATGGAGTTGTAATTTTGGGGTTAGTGGAGTGGAGACAGATCGATATGTTTAGTGATGAAGGTATCAGCTATAGAACGACAAAGATGAGGTGTATGGGTTAAGCGAGGGATTGGTTGGAGCATGTATGTGGAGGAGAGGCATTGGTCTTGAGTGTTGCCCAAGCGATTAGAGTAAATGTTTGAGGGAAGTGTGAAAACGACTAAGTATAGGGGTCGGTGCAGATGCATGTCATAGCTATCAGTTATGGAAGTTTGAGGAGGGAACGGTGTTCTTGTAGCATAGAAGGATCAGTCAAGTTGGCTTTGGCATAAGGATCGACTATGTTGTAATATGGGAATAGAGATTGGTCTAATTGACTTGAACTTGCAAACTTGAATGAATCAATCCATATAAACCCGTACAAACAATCGAGACCAATCCCGCATTATCGAACTTAGACATATGACCATAATAGACTATTAGACTTGCATATCCAATTTTTAACTCGAAATCGAATGATTAAACTTCTAGGACTTTAATATAAACTAAAATCCAACGTATAGACCTGAATAATGAACCTCATGCTTCAATATGCCAATGGTTGATCCCGAAGCTACTACAACTATTCTACGTGAACCCCAATCGAGACGGTCAGCGATGACGGTCACTCTGGTCGGAATCAAATGTCTTGTCACTACGTTTTTTTAAATTCTAAATTGTTTACCTCTGCACTGTGCAACCTTGCATCACCGTAGTTTATAATTAGCATAGGGGGATAGGTTGATTTCTCTTATTTTGATTATCTACTGAGTTTAGTTGATATGGGCTCCAGACATTTAGGGCATTTAGCCGCACTGTCTTTAAGTCAACCTTCACAACATAATAATCTAGGTGCCGAATCGAGCTCCACAACCGTATTAGGTAAACTTTCTCTCGAACACCAAGCTGAGCAACTGGAGAGTCCCTGTCCATTAGTTGATCTTTTCTTCGTCATTCCCATCTTTTTGGTGGAAGAGATAGATCCTATCCCTAACACTTTAGAGGTTTGTATTTGTAGACGACCCAGTGGATTCCTAAGCCTCCATAATTAGTGAAGCAGCTCTTCGTAGGCTATGATCTAAAAATGGAATCTCGTTTGGAGATGCACTAATCCCGTTAAGAAATGACAAGGCCCACTTCCCCCTGAAGGGGTATACAGCATGTCATAATTTTCTGCATTGGGCCAAATTAGTGCCACCTTTTAATTCATTTATTCCAGAGATGCTAAATTATCAAGGAATAGCTCTTGCTCAGCCACGTCCAAACTGCTACTTTTTCCTTCATGATACCTTTTTATTATTTATAGATGTTCTATTTCGCCCGCCATCTCTTGTAGATATCCGGTTCATTTACAATTTTAAGCGACGGATTGGAAGTCTTTCTTATAATCTCCTCGAGCTCGTGCCTAACTGTCAAGTTCTTACTGGTGCATGGAACAAGCTCAGTGTCTTTAAGCACGAATGGTTCTACGTTCGTTGTCCACTTGGCTTTGCAAGGTGATGGTTGGAAGGTCATAAGTATTTCCTTCATTTTATTTTCAAATCCTTAAGCCCAAGTTGTATTCTGAACTAAAAAAAATACTTTGAAAATTTACGGGTGTCCATTCATGACCCGAAGATGATAATTGTTCAAGGGCAGTCTCTATGATCCGTGCCACCCCTGTCGAAGACAGGGGTCAGGGGCATTAGATCACTCATAACTGATGAGTGGTTATCCCTTTTTGGGTTATTGTAAGAGGGTCGCTGCATCAGACTCCCAGGAAGCATTGCACTATGAAGGAATGTTGTGGACAAGAAGGTGGCACTGATTGCCCGGTCGTGCCCACAATTGAGGAAGCTCAGGACAATACCCAAGAAGGCGAAATTAAAGGTGATGAAGCCAATGAGCTTGGAAATGATGATGTAGATTTGGGCAACAGGCCTGTGGTTGAATCATCACAAGGCATGCAATCTCAGGCGGTGACAAGAAAAGGGAAAGGGCTTGGGTAAAACTCCATTGGAGAAAGATTACTAGGAAGCTCAAGTTCATTATCACCTCCGTAGAAGAAGAATCTTCCTCTCAGCCTTTAGAAAGTTCTATAGAAGGATTCTCAAGTCTACCAAATCAACATGACATAGAGATTTTTGAATTGCCCAACATTAGCATCAGGGGGAGGGGGGAAACTCTCCCACTAGGACTGTTGATGACATTCCTTCTAACGGTAGAGGAGAATTCTCCTATGAGCATGGCTACAACAACTGATCTGTCAGAGGGACACTACTCACAATCACACACACTTCACTGCATGATTTCTGTCTATCTTTTATTTCATTTTCACTCATACGCTTTTGTTTGGTTTGCAGGTGCCATGTCTCATTCTTGTTCCTTTGATAACTTGAGGGGCTCCTCAACACATTATGTTTCCAATCATGGTCCGAAATCGAGCAGGAATTAAGAAAGGGGTGACAATTAGGAAAGAAGCCATCATTCAGGAATCTTCACCCTCTAAGCACAAGTCAAAATCTCAACCATCTCATCGACAAAAAGCTTAGCCCAATCCTTCTATATATAGTAGCGATTATACCTCTTCTCATGTTCCCACAGCACTTGTTCCACCTGAGCATCATTTGGGTTCATCTGGGTCTCGACAGCCTCGCGATCGCTGGTTAATCAAATGTCTTATTGTTACATTTAAGCTTGCTTCTTCTACTATAGTTCATGAGGCCATGACAACTGAACGGTTGGCCGAACTTAAGGTCAAATTTCCAAAAATCTACTTTGATGGACTAAAGTTTCTTCTTTCTATCCATACGATCCCGAAAAACATTAAAGTGAGTTCGCTTGCGTGTGTCAATGATGTTTTTATGCAGCATGAAACACTCCAACACTTAGCTGAAAATTTTTCTAAGGTGTCTATTTAAAGGAAACATGAAATTGACCCCCCTAAGCTAGAGGTGATCTATGATAAAGACATAATCAAACACCAAGCTGATGAGATCATGGAGATGGCCATTAAGTAAGTCGCGGTAGAGAAAAGTGCTAAAGAAACATCTGAAGTAGTTAATCGTCTAGTAATTGCTCATAAGAAGGAACTAGACAATGCTATTCAATGCATATTGCACTTGCCTTAGAGAAAGATGCTCTTCAAAAAGAGAAAGACACTCTGGCCCTTCGAGTTAAAGAGCTCAAGGAACTACTTCAAAAAGAGAAAGATGATAAATACACCGCTTAAATGTAATCCCAGAAATATTGTGAAGAGGTCATAGAGGCTCGTGAGATGAAAATTAAACTTGACAAAGGTATTTCTTAGATAGAGGCCATCAAAGAAGTGGCAAGAGAAGCTGGTCATCAAGAGGTCCGAGGGCAAATTGACGCCCAGTTGGAGGAAGCGAGAGAGGAAGGTAGGATGAGATCAAGGACATATTTGATCCTTTGATCTTTGAATACAATGCAAAGGTCCTAATCCACCATGACTTGAGTTTTCTTGGAGAGGGCTACCTCAGATCACTTAACGAGGCTTAGGACTATATCATTGAAATGAGGAAGAAATCCCTTGGCAAAGCTGATTTGGATAAGGAGAAAGTGGTGGGAGAGATCCTTCATAGGAATGAACCTTTAGATCTTGCCGCTGCAAGGCTATGATACTTTGATATTTTGGCACCCTATAGAAAAGGGAAAGACATCGTTGAATATTCAAGGTCCAACGCAAAAGTTCCCCTTTACATCAACCAGCCGGCGCGTCAGTTTCACTTGGCCCGAGATAGGATGATCCGGATAGACTCAGTTAAAAATCAAAGGTGCTGACTCCTATTCAAGAGGGGAACACTTCGATAATAACCAAAAATCAATCGGATGCAGCTATCCTGCTTTATTCTCCATTACTCGAGAGGTCTCTTTCTTTATGCCCAATAGTTTTGGGTTTATTCGCTTGTTCCCACAAATCTGCAAGTCTCCCAGCTCTTAGTCAACCACTGGAAAGTGGTGCCGCTATAGTGTAACAACCAACACTTACTGACATCTCAGTGGCTACTGTTATTCCAGGCCCCGATGCTTGGGTTATTGGAGCTCTTGCTAATGAAAAGGTTGACAATTAGCTACTACAGGATGAATCTGATGATGTTATGATCATGGGTGCCTACGAACACATTGATGAGCTCAGCTTGAAGGAGTGCATCGAGATGGAAGAGTTATTGAAGAAGAAAGCTAAAATGGAACCCATTGATGTGGACGTCGATGATCCAAACCTTACCCGACTTCAATTCATTCCCCTAGTGGATCGATTCCTATGAGTAACATTGCTCCCACTGAAGATGACGCTGCTCTGGCTCTCGCGTCTAAGGATATTTCTCTAAAGCGAGGTAAGAGCGATAAGGGATCAAAGAGAGGAACAGGGGAAGGCCTGAGTGGGTCCACTTCCAGGAAACTCAAGCCGGAGAAGAAACAGAAGAAGTAGCCATCATTTCGGCTTAGTTTGTACATAGATTATGTAGTTGTTTTTCTTTTCATTGACCGTGTTTGTGCGGGTGCGGCCCACACTTTTGGATAAACTTATACTATGATTTCCAAGTTTAACGTGTAAATAATTATTTTATTTTCTATTGAATTCTTATGGGAATTTTTTTTGAGTAGTAAAGCTATTACTTTTCCATTCAATGTACTTGTAATTCATTGCTCGTTGATTCATATGATAATCCATTAATTCTATCCTAAGGCTTCCACACAGTCGTGGCCTCAAGTCATACCAAACACTTGGCTCGAGCCCTAGTGCTACACCATCAAATTCAACAACCTAAGTGATTATATCCTACCCTCGGTCATGGATTATAGGAGTTAGATAATGAATGGTCGAATTCCATCCTTAGCGAATTTACCTCTTGTCGATTTCAGGTCGGAATTTATGGAATAGTGAGTGGCTGAACCGCACTCATCTATTTGTTTTTGCTAATTCCGCACTTTGGCGATAAGAGTTTATTGGGGATGTTTGAATCGCACCCCATTTGTATTTATACTCCAATCCACACTCTGGGGACTTATAATTGTTTCAAAAAATAGTCGAACCATACTTTCCTTAATTGATTGATTTGCCCCTAAGCCTAGGGTTTAACTTGGAGAGAATCGGTTGTGTTATGACCCCTTTTTGATTCATATCTGTCCCATGATTGGTGGGATTAATTTGATTATTGGAGTCAAGAAATATCCATTTCTCGTTAGGTACCCGACCCTTTGGGTTGTGAGCGAGAATCATCGAATTAACGAGATCAGACCACGTTCATTTTGTTTAATTTAATAGTGAACTTGTGTAATCAGCTGGCTCCAAACTCTGGGAATCTGCTTGGACATGTCAATATTAGTTAGTTAGGTATCATAACTAATATGCAATGCTATAGCAATCATATATATGAAGGAAATTTCAAACTTTATTTTCCAAATGGACAGAAATGACATAATTTGTCTTATTACATATCTGGAAATCAAATGCTAAAGCAAATTCAGAAATTAAATACAACTGAATGAAAAGGAATAAACTAAGTGAAATAGCATCATATATGCTTACTGTTCCACACCCTTGGGAGTGTAATGCCATCAACAGTCGGTAGCTTGAAAGTTCCTTCTTCAAGCCTATATTCAATGACGTATGGTCCTTCCCAAGTAGGATTCATGTGTGATGGAATGGGAAAAAACCATCTCAAGATAAGATCATTAGTTTTAAAGGTCCTAGGTCAGATTTTAGTTTTGTAATATCGAGCGACTCGGTCTCAATGTGTAGTTGCCCTCAGATTGGCTTCTTTGCATTTCTCCTATACAATATCTATAAATTCTAAGAGGAGATCTCTATTCGTTCTGGGGTCATAGTAGGTCACTCGATGAGAAGGGACTTTGAGTTCAACAAGAATGACCACTTCGGAGCCGTAAGCAAAGGCGAATGGAGTAGGACCAGTCGCGGACTTGTGGGTGGTTTTGTAAGCCCATAATGCTATTGGGAATTCATACACCCACTTGCCTCTATCTTTTTCCAAACGTTTCTTCAGAATGAGCTTTATGATTTTGTTTACAGCTTCAACTTATCCATTTTCTTGAGGGTTACTAATTTCCACAAATCTCTTCTCGATATGATGCCAAGTACAGAAGAATTCGGCAATGTCCAATTGGGTTCTATTATTAGTTACAATGGTTCGTGGAAGGCCAAAACGATAGATGATGTTCCGAACAATGCAGTTAATTACTTTCTTCATTATGATCGTGGCTAAATGTTCTGCTTTGGCCCATTTGATGAAGTAATCAACTGCTACGATGGCATTCTTTAAACCAGCTTTTGAGATCGGTAAGGAATCGATAATATCTATGCCTCTTATGGTGAACGACCATGGACTAACTATTCATGTAATTTTCATCAACGGAGCTCTCGGAACTTCTGGGTACATCCGGCACTTGCCGCATTACTTAGCATAATCAGCAGCATCTCGGTTGTTAGTTGGCCAGTAATACCCAAAATGGAGTATTTACTTTGCTAGGGTTTGCCCTCTAGTGTGATCGCCACAATCCCCTTCATGAACTTCCCTTAGGACTCGTTTTGTTTCATCATGAATAGTACACTAAAGCAGGGGAATGGAAAAAATCTTTGTATACATGACTCCTTCCTAAATGATATATCATGAAGCTTTGTAGAGGATTTTTCGTCTTTCGTTCCTCCATTTAGGAAGGACTCATCGTAGCAAATAATCTTTAATCGAACTCATCCACGACTTCTTCTCGGGCTTTATCTCTAGCACCCAATCAATTTACATATGGTTTATGCTTGGAGCGTCTAGTACTTTAATTGGAACCAAGCCCATTTGTTGTGCATCCTCGGCACTACAAACTTTGCCAATGAATCGGCCTCTTTGTTTTGATCCCCAGGGATGAGTGTGATGTCATAATACTCAAAGTTAGTCAATAGCTCTTAGACTCGGATAAGGTACGGAGCGAGTCATCGTCCTTTAGTTGGTAATCTCCCCTAACTTGGTATACTATAAACTGGGAATCACAAAAGATTTCAAGAGATTTTATTCCCTGTTCTCTAGCAAGTTTGAGTTCAGCAATCAGAGCTTCATAGTTGGCTTCGTTATTCATCGTAGGAAAGTCAAGCTTCAATGCGTAGCAAATTGATTGATCCTCTAGAGTTGTTAGTATTACTCCGGCTCCAGAATAACGATCGTTGGAGGCTCCATCCGTATACATTTTCCACTGGATCGTAGGGGATTCACTGCTCTCTAGGAGATCATCCGATGTTGCAAACTCAGCTATAAAGTCCGCCAGTGTCTGTCCCCGAATGGCTCTTTGAGAGAGATAGGTAATGTCAAATTAACATAGCTTGATGTTCACTTAAGTTACCTTCCAGACGTCTCAGGTCACTGTAGGACCTGTTGTAGTGGCTGGTCGATGTAGATGTTGATGGGATGAGCTTGAAAATAGGGGCAGAGCCTTTATGATGCAATCAACAGGCAGCATGCAAATTTCTACAGCTCTGGATAATTTCTTTCTGCTCATGTTTATCACTTGCTAACATTATAGACTGGTCTTTGGATTCGATTCTCCTCGCAAAGTAGTGCAGTACTTATAGCATGTATCAACACGACTAAGTAGATATACAAGTCTTCATGATCCACT
Organism: Allium cepa; assembly: GCA_030765085.1. Taxonomy (NCBI): domain Eukaryota; kingdom Viridiplantae; phylum Streptophyta; class Magnoliopsida; order Asparagales; family Amaryllidaceae; genus Allium; species Allium cepa. The sequence goes on from CM060937.1 coordinate 16,180,822, forward strand.
GGCTTTGACAAGATATGTGGTCCTTCTATGTGTTTTTCTAGAGCTTGGAACATTTCTTCCTACTACTGTGTCCATTGAAAGTTCTCTCCCCTCTTCTTATCAGGTCAAAGAAAGGAATGCATTTAACAGTGGCTCTAGAAATAAACCGTCTCAGGCAATACCCTTCTCATTTAGGCTTTGTATTTTTTGATCATCTTTATCACTTGGATGTTGCGAATAGCTCGAATTATTTTGGAATAAGCTTTGATACCGCGAGCATTGATGAAGAAACTTAAGAACATTCCTAATGCAATACCAAAGGAACATTTTAGAGGATTGATCTTCATTTTGTAATACCGAAGGATATCGAACATTTCAACTAAGTCTCTAATATGGTTGCTTGATCGTCGAGACTTCACGAGCATATCATCCACATATACCTCCATCATCTTTCCAGTTAGATCTTTATACATTCCGTTAACTAGGTGTTGATATATTTCTCCAGCATTCTTCAACCCGAATGGCATTACCACGTTAAAATATGATCGAACATCGGTAATAAAATTGGTGTGCTTCTGATCGAAGATGTGCATCGGTATTTGACAATATCTTGAGTATGCTTCCATGAAAGTAGCAATTTGTGTCCTGTGGAAGAGTCCACTAGCTTGTCAATTCTCGAAAAGGGAAAACTATCTTTTGGGAATGCCTAGTTTGAATCCAAATGGTCAATGCACGTCCACCATTTTTCATTCACCTTTCTCACAAGTACAGGATGTGATACCGTTGGATAGAGGGTGTCATGAATAAACTCATTGCTTTGAGCCTATCCATCTCCTCTTTATGGGTGGTAGATCTCTCTGGATCCATGCCATGCCTTTTCTGTTTCATCGGGACATGCCTCTACTTGATATTTAATGCATAGCTCACAATAGCAGGCGAGATCCCATACATATTAGAATGAGTCCAAGAGAACACATCAAGATTTGCTTAAAGAAAACCAACAAGCTCTTTTATCATCGAGGGGTTGAGCTGTGATCCAATCTTTAGGACCTGTGACGGGTTATTGTGGCTGACCGGGATGTCGATCGTCAGCTCAGCCAGTGCAGCCTTGGTCTCTTTAGGATCTTATCATTCCTCAGATCTATATCATTATAGAACTGACTGTACCTCCCAAGCCAAGGTTCAGGCATTGATTATCAATCTTCAGTGGCATGGATATGGAGAGACTTCTCCATACCATTTCTTTTCTCTTTTTGCTGGGCCTCTCTCAGCTCCGCTACATTACAGGAATGTTTAGTTGTCTGATCAACATGCACAACTCCTTTTCCATTATCGGTTGGGAATTTTAGAGTAAGATACCATACGACAATCATGGCCTAGAATTCAGCTAGGGCCAATCGGCCCAGAAAGGCACTATATGAAGAGTCAACATCTAAAACGACAAATGGCAACATCCGCACTCTCCTGCGGACACCTTCTCCCAACTCCACGGGCAATTCAACATAATTGATAGCATCAGTTGAAGTACCGTTAATGCCATGAATGCGGGATTTAGACAGTTTCAAGTCCTTAGCTTCCATCCATCTAATCGTAAGCCTTTTTGAAAATTATATTCATGGCCACCATAGTCAGTCTGGATCTTCCTCACTAAGGTGGGGCCGATCATGACCGAAATGGCCATTGGGTTGATAGTTGGTGCCTCCACCTTATCTGCATCTCTATTTCTAAATACAATGTTGTCTACCATTGTATGCTGCTATTTGGCCGGAGCCCCATCATCTGTAATTGAACAATACTCAAAATCCACATGCTTGATTGCGCTAGCATAGCGCTCCATTTTGTGCCAACTTTTATCAACTGGGTGTAGTCCTCTGGCTATTGTATTAATAATTAATCTTCCACCAATCCGCCTAGGCTACCCATCCCTGTGCGACGCTTGTCCTCAATTCGGATCAAACGTCCGTTGCCCTCCATTCTACAGGGCTTTAACAAACTACTATAGTTTTTTCATCGAATCAGCTTCTCGATAACATCATAGATATGTCTACATTCATCGGTGTTGTGACCATAACATTCATGGAAATGGTAATATTTTCCAGTTTGCTTCTATTTCTTCATCGATTCCTTCGGAGGTGGCTTCCTATACTACATGTTTATGCATGTAGTCAAGTAGACATTCTCAAGAAACGTGTTCAGTAGTGTGCAGGTATCATACATTGGAATCCTAGAATTTCCTTTTCTAGAATCTCTCTTTCATTCACGGTTCCAGTCACCTCCTTTCTTTTGCTGATTTGGTTTATTTTGGACATTTACTTGAACTATCCTGGAACTCTCCCTGGCTATTTCAATGCAATGTTATTCTACACTCCCTCTTCATTCAGTCCCACAACATTCTTCTTCCTAGAGAGTCTAGCTTCATCTTTCCTCAAATATCGAGCTGCTTTTACATAGAAACGCCCAAAAGTTGCAGATGGTTTACTAGCTAAGCAATCACCAAATTCAAATTCTAGGTCAATCCCCTTGTTATTGGCATCAATATTGAACGGTCATTCGATTTACTGACTTCTATGATGGTTGTATGAAATCTATCTAAGTAATCTTTTAGCGATTCCTCCAAAGTCTGGATCATGCTTGGTAGGGACATTACATCATTGGGGCGAGTAGCGTGTGTACGAAATGGCTCCTTAAATTTTGTTGCTAAATCATAACCCTAGGGGCATTCTCATAAACCACATCATTGCTATGCCAAAAAGAGTGATGGAAAAACAGCTGCATTTTGTGGCATCATCAAAAGTCCATCAGCATTCATATCCCATGAAGTGCTGCCAGGGGTCAATTTTTCCCTCGTAGGCAAGCGTCGACGGCATGCTAAATATCCTCAAATATTCCATATGTAAAATATTGTCTATGAATGGGGTATGGCTTCTTGAGATCTCCTAATCATCATTGGTCTGATCTTGGGTTTCCCTTACTAGCTGTTTGATAATATTTGTCAAGTTTGATGTTTGGATATGCGGTAGTTGGAGTCAAGTGGTAGTCATGCTCCACCTTACATGAATGGTCCGGTCGATGTCTACGGGCTATTGCATACCTTCTAGGCTTAACAACCTCTTGATGTGCGTTCGCATCATCATTATTTCAGAGAGTAACCGATTTTGTTAACTTGAACTCCAACATCCAGATCAACCGTGGTGGCTCTAGCCCAAATTCCTTCAGAAAAAGGGAAGGTTCCTCCTTTGGAGAATGGATCGGCCTCGGTCCCTATAGAGGGGTTAGGTCTGATCGATCCTTATAGCTCGGGAATAGTTATGTGTTGTTGTATTGATGCTTCTGCATGATATCCCTCAGTTTTGCAATGTCTTCACATGTCATGGTCATCTGATGAAGTTGAGCTATCCAATGCAGAATAGGGGTTGGCTCCCTCCTAGTTTTTCCATGTTATTAATCCTTGAGTTGATTCATTAGATCAATATTGGATTGAATCTGTTGGTTCAACTGTCGGCTGCTATCCATGAGCTATCTCATCAGATTTTGAAAATTGGCTCTTATGATGGAATCAGCTAGATTTTGGATATCAACTGGATTTGCAGCATTAGCATCCACTGGTAGATTGCTCTAGCCTCCTTGCTAGATGACGACATTCTCATTTCCTTCTATGTTTTGAAAGGTAGATCATGTGTTCCTAACCATTGCTGATAGTTTTCCTTAGACTTTTGCAAATCTAAATAGAAAAGATAAATTATTTGAAGATAATTCTGGTCTCTTCCTTGGATTTGTGTAACCCAAAAAAGAAAAGGGATCCAAATGAAGTTGAGAATCTTGGTTCTCCTCGAAAGCAGCAAAATATTTGCACCAAAAATTCGCACAAACACCCAATATAGTAGAGTAATAAACGAAGAATATGGAACATAAAAAGAGAGAACATAGCAATAAAGTAATAACAAATTGACAAACAACATAGACACAACATTTTATAGTGGTTCGATGTTGTTCGCTTACGTCTACTTTGAAGAGATAGCTTTATTAATCACTTTTTAAACTGGGTACAAGAGGGATCAAATGAAACTCCTTATTTACAAAAGAATACAAAGTAAAAAAGCAGAACCATATGGGCCCAAATGAGGGATTGCATGGCCCAAATCCTAAGAAATAGGGATTGGGGCCAATCCTTGTGATTGGTGATTTTGGGGATGTGATCCCTATAGGAGCTTCTCCATGTTGTACTATGATTAGCCTCTAAGTTTCATGCTAATTGCATTAGTAGAACTTGAGTTATTGATCAATCATTGTTGCAATATGTAATGTTGTCTGATTTTGGCCGATCCCTTTAAAGGGAAGAGGGCCTGTCCCTCTTATTTGTGCTTTTAGGGATACGACCCCTAGGGTGGACTCCCTATGGTCCTCTTATCTTATTCCCAAAGTTTTTATGTATCTGATCTCTGGATCTTGAAATATCGATCGTTTTCTATTGATTTTCACTATTTAGCTGAAGTAATCCAATCCCTTTGGTTGAGAGGGATCATACCCGATCCTTTTTCTAGACTAGTATATATTCCTTATTTAGAACATTCTATAGAGCATATCTCTTGATTCCGTTCAACCATGGATTTATATTATCATCTGTACTTAATTTCTGGACCCCACAATCATCGCTTAGGGCTCCTGGCCTTGATGACAGTCGATTCTAACTCTTCCAGTCAGTTCGGATATAGCCGGGTCAAAATGTCGAATAACGTTTATTAAACTTGGGTTTTGGCTCGACAAATTTAGGTGTTCATATTCATTATAATGACTACTATCCCCACTCGACCAAATAACCTATAATGGTTATTTTTTGATACAACACTTCAAAGAGGTGCGATCATTCAAGTGCTTCTCTTCGAAGAGTAATGGCTTTTCTAAATAATTGTAAAATTTCTAAGTAGGCTTTTGATTTCTCTCAATATATCCTAACTCTATAAGTAAATAACGACTTTCTATCTTGAATCCTTTGCTATTGTGAATCTATAAAGTTTCAAACTCTATATTGTTCATTCACTCAAGAATTTCTTTATACACTTCCATAATCATGGTGCACACATTTTTAATCATCAAATGAGAATATAGGAAGCCTTGTATTACAAGTCAAAATCTATATTGATTGAACACAAATTGTCAAAGTCGGCAAACTATTGTATCACCTATTCCTTCAGGCTAAGTAACGGTATTGTGGTTAGTAGAAAATCTTAATGGGAGCTTCGGGATGGGACGTATGATGAGAGGTCTGAACAAGTATACAAAGTCTGGTGTGATTGCTTTTTTACCTTATTTTACTATTTACTTTGTTTTATAGCTTAATATTGTATATACACATATATACACATTAGTCAGCCATATTTCCATCGATCCTTGTGCATTATCATTTGGTATTAGAGTATGATCATTTCATTAACTGTAAGAAAGTTTTCATTAATTGTAAGAAAGTTTTTGAAAAATTAGAAATATGGAAAGCATTTTTCTAGAGGGTCAATCAACTGCATGCCCTTCATTATTCACCGTGTCAAATTATGCATATTGGCGTACAAGTATGAGAATTTTATGAAAGCTATCAATCTTGAGATTTAGCAGGCTACTCAAACTAAAATAAATCACCTTCTAATGAAATGAGTATTTGGACGGATGCTTAAAAAATCAGGGCAAAATACAATGCCAAAGGCATGTATGTTTTTTTGTTCACTTAACAAAAATGAATTTGCTAGAGTCACGCTTTGTAAAACTGCATATGATATTTTCCGTACACTTCAAATCAAACACGAAGGGACAAAAACTTAAAAATATATTCTATTATATAAAATCAATTGACATCATTTAAAACGAAAGCTAATGGGTCTATTGTAGATATGTATGCAAGATTCTAAACCATACAACATGATCCCATGGCACTGGAGTTACATTAACTAATTTTGATTTTGTTACACATATTTTAAATTCCTTGACTATTGAATGGGAAAGAAAGCAGGTAAAAGAAGAAGCAAACAATCTTTCCCAACTCAAAGTTGAAGAATGTTAACCAACATTTTGGCAAGGCAGTATATATGCGGATATAACCTAACTTATTCCACGATTATGAAGGTCGATAGGTATAGAGCGACGATTGTAGGGCCAAGATATCAGGCACAAATAATTATATAAAGCAATAGTTGGATGAAGTTGGTAGATAAACGATGCAAGATACTTGAATTATGGATATTAGCTTGGACAAGAAAGGGATCGGAATGTTTTATTGGTTTGGGAAGTTATGGATGGATCGGTATGTTTCAATGTAGAGGGACCGGTATGGGCATAATATATAAAGGAGGGATCGGCATACCTTTATGGAGTAGGAGGGATCTGCATGCTTCATGGAGGATGGATCAGCAAACTCCATAAAGGGAAGATTGGCATAGTCAGTGGAAAGAAGAGTCAACATGGATGAAGTTATTGAGGGATCGACATAAGTAAAGGCACATGGATTGGCATAGTATATTGGAACATGAGGGATCAGCATAGCATTATGGAAGGTGGGATTGGCATGGTGTTATGGAAGAGGAGGGATCGACATGGAGGAACATAAGAACGCTCGGCAAAGGAACGGGTCGGCATATCTAGATAAACCAAGGGAATCAATTTATCTGGATAAGCCAAGGAGGGATCGGTATACTTCATAAGCTTAGCAAGGTGAAGGGATTAGCATTTTAGATGGATCAACATATTTTGAATTATAAAGAAGTGGTCGATATGGTTGGTTGCATTGGATCATCGATGAGTAAGGGTTGGCGTTCATCAATGCCCAAGTACATTCTTGCATTCAACAATCAATAACTCGAGCTCCCTTATTCCAAATGATGTGACACTTGGGGATTAAACATATTTCATCATGAAGAATCCTCCATAGGAACCGTCGCCCAAAAATCATCTAAGGAAGGGATCGGTACTGATCCCTCCATATAGGGATTTGGGCCAAGAACCTCTATGGTGGGCCCACATGGATAAGAAGGTCCTGTAGCCGAGGTTTCACCTATGAATACAGCGGGCATGTCTTTAGAAAAGGGATCTTCATTTTGCTTCACTTCATCTTCTACATAGGCTATACTCTATCGTTTTATTCTTCAATTTCATGGATTTGTAACTGTAAACAGTAGTATGAGCTAATAAAAGCAAAATCTTTGGAGGGACGTAGGACGAAGTTAGTCAAACCACTATAAACTTGTGTCTCTATTTACTTGCTTTCTTTTTAAATTTGTTCAATCTTCATAATATATTCTCCACATTAGATACTATTTATGATATGTTATTGGAAATTGGTGCTTTCACATAATTGGGTGTGGTCAATTTTGACACAATCATTTTGGTGCTTTCACTGAGAAAACTCACATAAATGGGTTCAGAAACTAGGAGTTCAGATTTTGAAGCTTGGATACTTAGAGATAGGAAGTAATGGCTAGGTAATCAACATGGAGAGTGCTACCGGAAAGGAGCCACCATCAAGGGAGTCAGGAGGCTTCCTCAAGAGCTGGAGCTAATCAAGCATCTATCTACATCACTAGGGATGAAATGGAAAAAATCATGGATGCTATGTAGGAGAGGATGCTGAAAAGGCAGGAGGCGATGATGTAGAATCTACTCCAACAAATCAGACAGTCGGGAGCTATAGGAGCTACTGGAATGCAAAACCAAAATCAGAACCAGGGACATGGGAATGGAGCTAATAGATTGAGATATGGGATACAGTAGCCGGGGGTAGTCCATTTCCATCCTAATGGGATCGACACTAATCCCTCCAAAGGGATCGGTACCGATCCCCAAAGGCTAGGGGCATGCCCCGGGTCCGGTTGATCGCGATGTTGGAGGACCTGCGATCGTTCCCATGAAGTTGGGTGTGAATCAAAATTCGGATACTCGTCCCGAGGAGTATATTTCAAAATTCCCTCGTAAACTCGAGGGGCAGCTTAGGCATGACAATAGGAGACTACCTTTGGAAGATAATGAGAGGTTTGCAGAGATGATAAGACGAGCTATGCATAGAGGATTGGTGAACAGGGATCTCAAGGATGTAAATAGAAGTCCATTCGTTCCAAATACCTGCCAAGCTAGGAATCCACTGGAGTTCAAATTACCAATGCTTGAGACATATGATGGAAAAAAGGACCCCGATGTTCATTTGACGAGGCACATGAGACATATGGAAGTACGGGGGGCATCAAAGGAAGTCATGTCATGGTGCTTTCCCTTGTATTTAACGAATATAGTTGCAATATGGGTCAGATAATTGGAAAGCAACTTTATTAGCATATAGACGGAATTGATCAAAAGATTTATGAGGCAGTTTAGGGTTCACATCTCGAGACCCATAAATGTGATCAGTTTGGAACACGGAAACAGAGGACCGGAGAGTCGACGAGGAGTTTCTTAACACGGTTTAATGCCACGGCCGCATTGATGGATCATCAAGATCCATCCATGATTTTGATGGCAGGTGTATCTGGAATTGTTGATGGCACAAAGTTCAAGGATTCACTAGTGTGGGTTCCACCCATGGACCTTGGGAAGTTTTATCATAAAGCAGAAAGGTTCCTGCAATAGGAAGATGCACAAGCAAACATACCGAAGGTGAATGTGATGCAAAGTAAAGGATCGTCAGAAGATGTAAACAAGAATGATAATGGCAAACAAAAATGAAAGATGGCATTAATGTGTCCAAAAGGCAATGAAGAGAGCCAAAATTCTCTTTTTATACGGATTTGACAAAATTTTTGGAAAGAATTTATGTGGATACTCGATGACGTCTTCAGTATCAAAGGCCAGCATGGAGGGAACCCTCCAAACGTGAACGGATAATGGGAAAGTACTGCATATTCCATGAGCTGGATGGGCACAATACAAATGATTGTAGGAATTTAAAGGATATCATTGAGGAACACGTGAGGGATGGTCAGTTACAACAATACATAAGGACTCGGGCTGCGATGGTGGAACAAGAGCAGCCACTGTCCACCTCGAACGAAAATGGCATTAGATCAAGGCATCATCATCAACTGATCATCAATTTATCGAGATGGCATAAAATAAGTAATAAACTCCACAGTAATATGGCTAAGTCACTTACATATGTATGAGATTAAGGATGGTCCCTAGGCATGCTCTGAGATGATGATTACCCGTAGTGCTCGGATTTTTGAAATTTTGTTTTCTTTTCTTATTTTTCTTCGAACTTTGGTTTATTGGTTTTACGGAATTTTATTTTTTGGACATACGGATGCTTAAATCTGGATTAATGTAATAAAAACAAAGGTCACATTTATGGCCCCGATCGGAGAGACGGAGCAATAACTGCAAGTCACGAGTCCCTTCGCTAGAGAGCAACAAAATGGATTCGTACACGGATTAAGTCCTCGACTGGGGATCGAGGCCAGAGAAGGATACTCCATGGATTATGTCCTCGATTGGGAACCGAGGTCAGAGAAGGACACCCCATGGATTAAGCCCCCGATTAGAGAATCGACGCAGGAGAATAAAATCCAATAGGTCATCGAGTATGGATTGTGCTTGGTTTGAATCCAAAGAGATCAAGGTCATCGGGTATGGACTATGCCTGGCAAGGGATAGGCCACTTCGTCGGAGAGCGATAGGATCAGCCTACTCAGATCGTCAAGTATGAATTATACTAAGCAAGGATCTAGTGAGATCAAGGATTCAGATTAGGCTAATGACCCGGAGAGGTTTATGGATTTGGATATAGACCCGTAGCGGTCTCGGATTTGGATAAAACAATCCGGAGAGATCGTGTATTTGGTTAATGAATTTGGAATGGATTCAGAATTGGATATCGACCAAGAACAGTCATGGATTTCGCTAGTGACCTAAAGAGATCGGGAAATTGGATTGGTAACAGATTGGAATTTGGATTGGGTAATATGATAATCAATGGATTATGGACTTCGGATTTTGGATTTATAACAATTCAAAACATGCGTTCCTATTGCAAGGCATGTTTTTTGGTGGGCAAAGTGTTAACCCGCCTTTTAACAAGGTAGTATATAGGCTGATTTAACCTAACAGACTTCACGATTATCAAGGTCGATAGGTATAGAGCAATGATTGTAGGGCCCAGAAATCAGGTACAAATGGTTTTACAAAGCCAGAGTTGGATGGAGTTGGTAGATAAATGATTCAGGATACTTGAAATATGGATATTAGCTTGGACAAGAAAGGGATTGACATGTTTTATTGGTTTACGAAGTTATGGATGGATCGACATGTTTCAATGTTGAGGGATCAGTATGGGCATAATACATGAAGGAGGGATTGGCATACCTTCATGGAGTAGGAGGGATCAACGTGCTTCATGGAGGATGGATCGACAAACTCCATAAAGGGAAGATCAACAAAGTCAGTGCGAACAAGAGTCAACATGGATGAAGTTATGAAGGGATTGACATAAGTAATGGTGCATGGATTAGCATAGTATTTTGGAATAGGAGGGATCAGCGTAGAATTATGGAAGAAGGTAGGATCGACATGGTCTTATGGAAGAGGAAGGATTGGCATGGAGGAAATATAAGAAAGCTCGGCAAAGGAATAGGTCGGCATATCTAGATAAACCAAGAGGATCGGTATATCTGGATAAGCCAAGGAGAGATCGGTATACTTTAGTAGCTTAGTAAGGTGAAGGGATCAATATTTCAGATGGATCGGCATACTTCGACTCAAAAAGAAGGGGCCGACGTTCATCATTGCCTAAGTGCATTCTTGCATTCAACAACCAATAACTCGAGCTCCCTTATTTCAAATGACGTGAAACTTTGGGTCAAACATATTTCATCATGAAGAATCCACTATAGGAATCTCTACCTAAAAATCAACTAAGGAAGGGATCAGTACCAGTCCCTCCTTATGAGAATTTAGGCATAGAGACCCCTATGGTGGGCCCATATAGATAAGAAGGTCCTGTAGCCGAAGTTTCATCTATAAATACAACAGGCATGGCTTTAGCAAAGGGATCTTCATTCTGCTTCTCTTCATCTTCTACCTAGGCTATACTACGCCATTTTTATTCTTGTATTTCATGGATTTATAATTGTAAACAACAGTATAAGCTAATAAAAGAAAAATCTTTAGAGTGGACGTAGGCCGGAGTTAGCCGAACCACTATAAACTTGGGTCTCTATTTACTTGCTTTCTTTTTAAATTTGTTTATTCTTCATATCATATTCTCCGCATTAGATACTATCTGTGATTCTAAATTGGTGCTTTCACATAATTGGGTGTTGGTGGTAAATTTTGATAACAACAAAGAATTAATTAGGCATGTGATGTCGTATGAAAAAATTTGCAGACAAGAAAAAACAAAATCTAGAGAATTAGAGTACAGCTTTTCATGCCGATGATGAAGACTCTGACTTAGACGAAGATGAGACCATGTTCATAACCAAACTACAATGAATCTAAGAAATTCATTAAAGCACAAAATGGCTGAAACTCAACTTCGATCAAGTGCTTCAAATGCGACCAATTCGGGCATGAAGAAAGATTGTCCACAATTAAACAAGAAAAAGAAGAAAAATAAATCAAAAAAGTTCAAGAAGAAGAGAAAAGCTTTTCAAGTTACATAGGATGATTCAGATTCCTCTTCTTTGGACAATGAAAGTGATAGTGACATGGAACAAGCAAATGTTTATTTCATGGTCATTAGTGAGGTAAATCCTAAGGTTTCTCATAATGATATTTTAGAAATCACCATTTAACTTGATGATAAACTAAAATTTGATGAAATTATATAAAGAAAATACAAACAAATTAAATAGAGCTAAATTAGAATTGGTAGCTTAATGATGGGTATTTTAGAAGAAGAACTAGAAATTTCACAAAAATCATGTGAAAGTTTAACTTCTCAAAATACCGCTTCTATTGATGAAATTAAGGCTAGCAATGTGAGAATGATAAGCTTAGCAAAGTAGTTTTAAAATCTAGTTTGGACTCGGCTAAAAATGAAGTTTTAGAGCTAAAACAAAAATTAGAGAAATTACAAATAATGGTTTGAAATTACAAAAAGGAAAGTAAAGCTTAAAAAATTTGACTAAAATATCGAAACCTTCAAGCAATGTAAATGGACTTGGATTAGAGAAAAATAAAATAGTCAAAAGAAATATAGCACTTCGTACACAAAATTTAGGAAATCTAACAATAGTAAATATTTCAAATTCAAAAATTATAGAGATTTGGGTTCCAAAACTGAATAGCAATTTAATTCGACAAATGTATGTATGTATAATTTTCTAGTAAATGTTTTTCATAGCAAAATTATATTTCTAAATGTTCCAAACCTTCTTGGGTATGGCTACCTTCTTTTACTTCACATAGAACCCTAACATAGGAAGTTGGTATTAATAAAATTTCTTATTATATTGCAGGTAACCCAAACCAAAAACGAGAAATGAATACTCGATAGTGGATGCTCTAACATATGATGGGTAATGCAAATATGTTAACTAACAAAGCATACATTGATGGATGAACCATGATATTTGGAGACAACTCGAAAGGATTCGTAGTTGGAACTAGTGATGTCATCAATCTCGGAATATCTAACCCTCCTTTGATTTCAAATGTGTTATTAGTAGAAAATTTAAAGCATAATCTTTTAAGTATAAGTCAGTTACGTGATAAAGGTTTTAAAATTTATTTTGATAAAGATAAATGTAATATATTTGACCAAAATAAAATTTGAATTTTTGAAGGTTTAAGAAAATGAAAATCTAGTTTTTAGTATGAATATAAAGCATGCTAATGATATGTGTCTAGTTGCGAATCATAATGATGAATGGCTCTAACACAAACGATTTTGTTATATTAATTTTAAATATCTTGGTCAACTGCTAAAAATGAATTAGTGAGAGGATTACCAAATATAAATTTTAAAGTTAACAATCTGTGTGATGCTTATCAATACAGAAAATTAAAGAAAACTTCCTTTAAATCATAAAATGAAATATCATCTAAAAAACTACTAGAACTACTACATTTAGACTTATTTCATCCTACTCAAGCAAGATCGATAAATCATAATTAATACGTTTTTATGATTGTTGACGATTATTCTAGATTTACTTGGACTTTATTTTTGAAACAAAAAAGTGATACTTTTGAATGTTTAAAATATTTGCTAAAAGAATTCAAGATTTAAGGGATTTAAAAATTAAAGTATTAGAAGTGATCAAGAAGGAAAATTTGAAAATGAATTATTTGAAGATTTTGTGACAATAAGGGTATTATTTACAAATTTTCTTTCCCATGAACAACACAAGAAAATGGTGGAACTGAAAGGAAGAATCGAGCGTTACAAGAATGTGTATGAACATTGTGATGTAGCAGTAGCTTACCAAAGAATTTTAGTCTGAAGCGGTTGGTGTTGCTTGCTATATAATCATGTCCCTTTAAGGCAATTAACTAAAAACACTTCTTATGAAATATTTTTTGGAAAGAAACTGAAAGTCTTTTATTTTTGAATCTGTGGTTCAAAATGCTTCATATTAAATACAAAAGATCAGTTAGGAAAATATGATCCACAAGCTCGTGAAGGAATCTTTATTGGTTATTTGGAATGAAGCAAAGCCTATGGAATATTTAATAAAATGAACTAATATAATTGAAGAAAGTTTACACATTTCTTTTGATAAAGAATTAAAAAAAATGAAAACAAAGACAAGTTTTTTTTAAAATAAAGCAAACTCATATTCTAGAAAATAATGCCAATAATGGAAATGAAAATTAAAATGTAAATACTGGTAATAACAATAATGTCTTCAGATCCCCCTAGAATTTTAAAAGACCATTATCAGAGATGTAAACACTAAAGTCACGGTTAGAAATCGGTTAAATCAAATGGGATATGTAACGTTTTCCCCGAATATAGAACCTAAAAACTATTTGGAAGCAACAAAAGATGATTATTGGATATTAGCAATGTATGAAGAACTTTTTCAATTTGAAAGAAATAACGTTTGAGAACGTGTACCAAGACCGAATGTTCAATCTGTTATAGGAACAAAACGAGTATTTAAAAATAAAGCCAATGAAAATGATAGTATAATTCGTAATAAAGCAAAATAAATTGCTCAGTGGTATAACCAAGAACAAAGAATTGACTACGAAAAAACATTTTCTCTTGTAGCTCAACTAAAAGTAGTACGAATTTAACTTACATTTGCTTGTCATCACAATTTTGAATTATAACAAATGGATGTTAAAAATGATTTCTTAAATGATTTTATAAAAGAATTTAATTGAAATTGAAATATAATTAATTAGGGCTTTATTAAAGTTGTAATTAAACGTTGAAATTAGTGCAATATTTAAATATTGGAATTAACATGGAAAATTTATTTTAAAAGATTTTAAATTCCTGTTTAATCAAGAATGGTGAAATTGTTAACTTTTAATTTAGAATTTAAAGGTGGTTAAACTGATCATAAATTAATAATTTATTTAAAATTGGATTTTTGAGCACTGTCTCGGATTTCGATGAAACCATTTTCATTAGATCCGTAACAACGAATTATTGTAGGATTTCAAGTTTCGTAGCAATCAGACGTATCGTTTGATCATGCGAGCTCGAAACGCGTGGAAATCAATTAAAAGAATTTAAATGAATATAATTTGATTTCGATAGCTAACTTCTGTGTACAATGGAATTAGGGTTTGAAACTAGTTCCATTGAGTTTAAAAATATTGAAAACCTATATTTCAATATATTGGATGACTTACTTTCATTTCGAAAACGAAACGGGCTTTCGGGCCGTTGTTATCGTTTCGACCCAATTCGATATGTTGATTCATTCTTATCCATCTTTGTTTATATAAAATAGATTTTTTTTTGAAACCTTAGCTGTCTATTCCAATTTCTGTTGGTACTACTCATCCACTCCTTCCTCCTCCCAATGGCTGACAACCCAAACCCTAAATTCCCAATTTAAAAATCAAATCGAAAATTTAAACTCCTCAAAACCTATCGAATTATATATCGTCATGAAGCTCTCGACGAGCGTAACGTACATCTATAATTTTTTTTGCAATTGAGTCTCAGTTTAGCTAGAATTGGGCGAAGAAGTTTCGACCGACCATATTAGGGTTTGCGAAATAAACAGTGGATCGTTGACTATACGACGATCGGAAGGTACAGGCTTGTAAAGGAGGTTGAGGCGAGTTGATCCATGGTCTTCATTCATCTCAAGAAGGTCAAAATTTGCAAGAATTCATGCTTGAAGAGGCGGCGGGGCATTTTCCAAGGAGCCGGAGGTGGCCGTAACTTGGCCATAAAGGGAGGTGGTTGCCGCGATTCCAAGGGTGATGGTCGATCTGGGTGGAAGTGGTCGGAGGTGCATGCGATGTGGAGTTTTTTATGGTGGCTGATGGGTCCAAGCTAGATTGTGTGCGTGCGTTAGGTTTTGGAACGAGGTGAGAGACTTACATAATTCCCTTGCCTTTATTTTTATTTAATTTTTTTTCAAATGTTCTAACTTATATAACTTTTTCATATGAATTCAGATTTGGATGGGTTTCTTCCATTGCGATCGTATTGAAATTTTGGACAATACAGAAATGATTGGGCTATATTATGAGACTAATCAAATTTTGGGCTTTATTTGGATTTTAAATCGACTAGAAATCAAAGGTGAGTGATATAACCCACTCACAAATACTAAACCTTCTTAGGTTAGTTAAATTAAACTTATGATGTGATAATAATATTATTGGTTGTTGTTGGTAGTTTAATTTAACTTATTAATTTAATTTGAATTTATGTTGAATTAAATTATCATTTAAATTAATATTGAATTTAAATTGTTAGTTAAATACCTGATAATGATAACCAGTTAATCGTTGTGATTTATTGGCTGATTTGAATGTTGATTGTGATAGATGTTTATTTGTTGATGTTTTGGATGATTGGATTTTATATCTCTGTTATCACTTTGGGTTGAAATGATACATACCCAAATGATCTTATAGATTAGAGAAAACCGTTATGGGTTTAAATGATAAACTCGAGTGATTTTATTGATTTGGAAATTATTGATTTGGGATACGGGTTGAAATGATATATACCCGAAAAATTTAACTATTTTGGGTTGCAGTGATACATACCCAATCACTTGACCATAAGATAGAAAATTTTATACATACACCGTCGGTCGGTTTTAAATTATTTTCTAAATAGTAATGTATGCTTGATTTTTGAATTTAATTTAATGATCTTATTTAAAATTTGTATTTGGAAAATTATTTATTTTATATGTTTTAAAGTTTCAAATTATAAGTTAATATGGTTTTAAATGTAAATTTAAGATTTTTACTTATAGTTTTATTTAGTTTTAAAATATATTTTTCAATGATATAAAATTTAAAAAAATATTTAATACAGATTTAAGCGGTTTATTTAATTTCAATTTAATACAATAAATTTAGATTTTATAATAACTTTAATAAATAAAAATCCAAGGAGTATTATAAGGAATTTATTGAAGTTTTGTAAGAGATTTCATAATGGATTTTTATAAAAGGATTTGTAAAAGATTTTTTACAAAGGATTTTATAATAGTTTTATAAAGAAGTTGTAAACATTTTAAAGATTTTATAAAGAGTTTTATAAAAGAATTTGTGTAAAGGGATTTGGTAGTGCTTTAAAGTAATTTATGTCGAAATTTTGTGAAAAAGGGGAAGAATTATAAACTATTTTGGAATTTATAAATAGCTTTATAAATGGTTGTAAAATATATTAATAGTTTATAAATGGATTAAGAGAGATTTATAAATTATTTTTGAAATTGATTGAAAGAAATCTTCCTCGGTATTTATGAATATATTTATACTTTTGGAATAAGTATATGGATATCTTGATATGAAGGTATAAACTATTTTCTGGATTCATTATTAAAACTGTTTTATGAAATGACCACGGTGTGAAAAAAATAACGATTGGTTGTTAAAGAAACTGGGGTCGGATATTGTCATACTCTCTACCAATTCCGAAACCACTTTACCAATTGTGCACGTGGTGGAGAATTTAGAACGAAGTAGGATGGTTTGGCGAGCACTACTGGTATGACGTAAGAACGTAGCCCTGAGTTTCGGGTCAGCTTAATATGACTAAAATCAGGAGCCTTAAACAGGCCAAGTAAGGTTGCTCCTCCGATCGGACATGCTTCTTCGATACCATATCTATTACTTTGTGATTGATTGGTGGCCAGATTCTATTTAATCATGGGAGTGTGGATTGAGGTGGGCAGTAGTCGCTACTATGCATAACCACCAGCCTGGTTCCGCAATCCTGTAGAAACCTACCATGGGTATAGCCTCATGTGCCCTGTCATATGCCTTTTCAAGCCCACTACAATTTTGGTTTGTGTCGTACCTATGGAGTGCTCCTTGATAGCCCACCGGTTTGGTGGAGTTTACATTACTGTATAGACTATGACATTTATAAAAATGTGTTAATGGGGATATGGGTAACGCCTTAATGCTATTTCAATACTTTACTATACTGATAAACATTATATATATAGTGTATATTACTACATATAAATAGTTTAATGGATCATCAGGAGATGGAAATCTTGAAACATCTCTTAAGTCATTGCACGCATGTTATACACAGGATAGAAGATGTAAAATTCTGTAAACATCTTTGAAGCCATTTCACTCATCTTTACTTATTGTTGACTTAACTTACATAAGATCTTTTAGTTCTGACTTGAGTGTTTTGTCTTTTCATTATGCTCGGGTCAGCCTGAGCATTTCATTGTTGAAGACTTTATTTCTGGAGGACGAAGATGGACTTTGATATATTATATTATTAGTAATTTTCTACCGCATCATTATGTCTTTGTTTATACTCTAATTATTGAAAAGAAATTATTTAATCAAATGTATATTACAAAATAGCTTCATGAACAGTTTATTTGATTATTATATTTTGCCATTCGTTTGTGAGATTCTGTGTTTTGTTTTTCCTTCTTTTCTATTATTTTCTTATTTGCCCCATTAACAATCCTCCCTTTTGAATGGTTTGCGTTGACGTGTGTGAGCTATTGTCGATTTAAACCATCCAAAAGGTGGCTCGTTACACATTGTGTATCATATACACATATGTGTGTACGTTCAGGTGCAACATATATAGTGTACATAGTTTAACATGTTCGTATATAAGTGTTGGAATTTACACTACAACATACATATTTGTCCCTCCATATATATGTGTGTTGTCAGGAGAGTCTTTCGACTATCTATCATCCTTTGATTCAACTTCCCCATTGACTTATCAAATTCCACCTTTGTCACCATCTCCCAAGGAGCAAATGGTCCATGCAGTATGGCTACCGATTGGTTAGTTATTTCATCATGGTGGAAAGCTCCGTCTCCACTAACTACTTCGAATCGTCTAAATCACTTTGGTGACATTACTTTCAGTATGAAATTTCCGTTAGACATTAGATAAAAAACCTTTTAGATCTAACTCATGAACACTCTAATCCACAACAAATAGCTAGACCTATGCCAAAGAAGCTCTGCTCTTAGTGAAAGCATCTTAAATGTTAGGCCAAAATGTGGCACAGTACCCCAAAACAAAATGAAGAAGACAGATCTAACTATAACCAGCAGATAAACATTGAAAGACACGTAAATTTTATAGTGATTCGGCTAATATGAGTCCTATTTCCACTTTAATTTTATAATTTTTTTAGGAAAAAGTACTTTATTATACACAAATTCATATACTTCTATAATATGCCTCGTCAAAACCTTACAACCCCTAACCAAAAATGATGCCTTGCAAGGAAAAAGAGTGCATATTATTTTCATATATTGACTTACAATGAAATACACTCAAAACCAAAAGAAAAGGGGCAATTATCAAATAAGTATAGGAGAATTAAATCGAAGAATCTCACAAAATCACCTATACCAAAATTTTACCCTAAAAAGGAAAAAAAACGAAGCATTCAAATAACTAAAAGAAAACATAACGGGGACCAACAAGTTGACTTTGACCATTTCAGTCTGACATAATCAAACCATTAAATAATCTATCTACTCTTGTGGCCAAAGAAATAGCTGCGAAGAGGAAAAGAGGAAACATCAAAAACTGTTGTAGCACAAAAATTGAAGGACATGGAAGACTAAAGAATATTTACTGGCGAAGTGGCTACGATCGTATCAGTGCTTACTACTGATTTGAGGTTAATCTAACACCAAAATCAGAAAACATAAATTATTGTCCTATGATTTTTTCTTGCTTAATGTGAGTAGATCTTTACAGTCTTTCATAATAAGTGTAGTTCTGAGCAACATCATCTGAATATCTTTGAAAATCCACGAATTTCTTTTGCACCGGATGTTCTAGATCATTTATGTGATAGCTACGCTAAAAAGTTGTTTCTAGCTTTTAGAACTGTGAATATTAGGAAGCATGTCAAAATTTTGGATAATACCACTGCTGTTAAATTACTTAATGCCTAGTTTGTGCTTGATATTGCTCCAAATTTGATTGGTATGTGGACAATTAAAGAAAGTATGATCTCTATCATCGTTATGTAAAAGACATAAGCTACATTTTAAATCTATGTTGCATTTTGTAACACCGCCTCTATACCCATATCACTCAAGAATATTATAGAGTAATATTGTCAAATAACATGGAGAATGAGGCGATGTGGTGTTTTCAAGATTGAATAATGCAAAAATAACAACATCATATATAAATAGATCACATCGTACTCTAACACCCGAAGATAATGTATATTACACATTTTAACATCTCATACAATATCCGAATTTATTTTATACATTTCAAGCCATTTAATTAAAATATACAACTATATCAATTTCTAATACAAAAGAATACATAAAACAATTGACTTTGTCCATCCATCACCTCGTACCCAAATGTATATCAGCTAAGCCTGCAATAATCCTCGATCTGACCTGAGGATTGTCGATAAAACAAACCACGAGTCAGGATATTTCTAGTTATGAGTTCATCATAACACAAGAAGTCACAAAATAATATAAATGTCACATTTCAAAGATAAAGATTGATTAAATCTATGGAATTTGAATGGATTACATACTCGGTAGGTTAAAATATAGGAACTTAATCATTTCAATGAAATCAAAATAACTTAATTCATATTAAAACTATTCAATATAACTATAGATCTGAAATAAATTCTACTACAAACCAATTAGTAGATCTA
The DNA here is from genome assembly GCA_030765085.1 of Allium cepa. Taxonomy (NCBI): domain Eukaryota; kingdom Viridiplantae; phylum Streptophyta; class Magnoliopsida; order Asparagales; family Amaryllidaceae; genus Allium; species Allium cepa. Next base: position 16,201,071 of record CM060937.1, read on the forward strand.
AAACAATTCCTATTTAATTCATATTTAACTACTTACAACTTGGAACAAATTCACAGATTTGGGTGTAATTAACATTTCCAGTCAATCTTCTCTAATTTACAAAATATGTAGATGGTGTTTTATACATTAAATTTTAAGCCTACAACTCTAGTTCTTCCTATTAGGAATTATAATCAAACAAAATACGACGACATGTTATAAATAATTTACATAAATTTCCCACTCACTTTTATTCTTCCTATATCTCCTTACAATTACTTTATTAAGTTTCATTAATTAATTTCACTAAATTGGTCATGACTATCTAAATTCTCATATTTCATCCATTTCACATTCAATGCTTATTTATTTCTAGAGTTATAACCTTTCAGCTATTTAAATTCTCATAACTCCTTTTCCATTATTTCACATTAAATGTCTATTCAACCTTCCTTCCTTTATTTCAATTATTACCATTTATTATACGTTTTATTTTAGATTCTAATTCCTTTTTAACATAGGTATTTATATGCATTTTTGTTGCAGTAATAATGATTTCCTTTTTGGGTCTAGCCAGGTTATACATGTTTTATGCATTTATTTTCTTTTATTTTTGTTTATCTTTCTAGTTACATTCATCCTTAACTAGGATACTTCTTTGTAGTCTAATCTATGAGAACCTTCCGTTTTAAAATGTTTCCCCTTAAACCTTTAGGTTTACCTAAATAAGTGATTTGCATTGTCTGAAATTACAAAGAATTATTAAATTCCCTTTTTATTTTGAAATAGACAACTTAAACTGCAGAGCGAAATTCCATACCTTAGGCATCTCTTTCCTTTTCTTTATAGTTATATTCCTCGTCAAATCAAACACCACACTTTTCAATATAAATAAAATATTAATCATGGGTAAGTAATAGAAAGGAAAATTCTATTTCAACCTGAGTATTTACTTAGTAGCCCTCCAAAAAGTAAAAAAGTTTGTAAACCCAAAAAATAATTTAGTAGCCCCATACCATTTCATAACTACTCTTCCCATCATGCAAAACGTGCTCGTGCCTCTTAACGTCACATAAAAAATTAAACGCTCTCGAATTCGTTCACCCAAAAAATTATCTTAACATAGTATACCCCTTGCACGAATTATCACCAATCCCCGTATTCGACAGCTTACGATTGTATTTGCAAAAAATTAGAAACTTTTCAATTTATTTTGAATTACCTACTGTGATTGCATTAACAATTCATTCTCCTCTTCAAAATCCATCAGCTAGTAGTGAAAAATTGAATTTTTTTCTTCACTAATTTAGAAATTAGGGTTTTAAAGAAGCGGTGATTTAGACAGTAAGAAACTAACGTAAGAAGACAATGGAATTGAGAAGAAAGAAAGTATGCAGCTTTCTAAGGGTATTGTTAGCGCCAAAATTGGTCACTAACACCCAAACGTCACTGAAAGCACCAAATTGCAGTTACAAATCACAGACATAATGTATGTACAGAGTATTAATACGAAGAATGGTTAAAATTAAAAAAAACTAGCAATAACAGTGGATTTATAGTGGTTTGGCTAACTTTGGCCTACGTCCACTCTAGAAATTTCGTTTCTATTGATATCAGAATCAATTACAGTTATAATCCAGAGTTTTTAAAGCAACAACGACAGAGTAGCCTTAATAGGGTAGAATAAGGGAAGCATAATGAAGATCCCTTTTTCGAAGCCCCGCCTGCTGTATTTATAGGCAAACCCTAGTTACTGGGAGGGAAGAAGAAGGGAAGCAGAATGAAGAAACCTTTTCTGAATTCCCGCCTGCTGTATTTATAGGCAAAACCCAAGTTACTGGGCTTCTTGAGTAGTCTGGGCCCATCAAAGCCATAGCCGAACCGACTTCATCATTATGACCGACCCCAAGCTCCGAGCATGTCGACCTAACATTGTCCCGGGAGTGACTTGAAGCGAACGTATGTAGGACTCAAAGTAACTCGCACTAAGACTCGAGGTAACGTTGCATCGCCCCTGGCCTTCAAACACCGATCTCAAATTTGTACTATGCCAACCCGGAATTCAAAGCTCAATGACTCGAAGCAGCCGACCCGATAAAATCCTTTGCTGACCCTGAGCGACTCCAACCTACCGATCCACTCCATCCTATCAATCCACACAATCCTACCGATCCACATCATCATGCCGAGCCACTTCAACATGCCGATCCCACTCCATCCTACCGACCCACACCATCCAGCCGAGCCATACGATCAAGACTGAGCCACTTCAACATGCTGATCCACTCCAACCTACCGACCCACACCATCCTGCCGAGCTGCACCATCAAGACCGAGCCACTTCAACATGCCGATCTACTCCATTGTCGATTCACACTATATCGACCCTTATACTCCCAAACCAGGCCGAACCATAGCCTTCTTACCGATCCGAACCATACGCTATATGCCGATCGTTCAAGTGGATGACGATCCAATCCCCTCCATAGGCTATGCCGAGCCTTCCTTATGCCAATAAAGATTATGGAGACCCTAGTTATTGCAGATCCATGATTATGCTAATCCAGCCTATGTCTATCAATATTTATCTAAGCCAATGTCCATCTTCCAAGGACAATGCATCGTTTATCCATCGACCATGCTTAATCCTACCTTCATACTAATTATCCATCCATTTAAACCAAATCCATGATATTCTAGCCTTGATAACTATGAAGTCGATTAGGTTAAATCCACCTGTTTACGGTCTTGCCAAAAGACAGGTTAACATTTTCCCCCAAAACATGCCTTGATGTAGGAATACGTATTTTGAATAGCTTTTCATCCGATATCCAAAGTCCATATGTTATCCATAGCCATATCTTTCGATTCATAATCCAATCCATTTTATCCAATTGCCATTGCCGTATCCTTATCCAAATTTATGACTTCTCCGAGTCGATGTCTAATTCCTATCCAGTAACCAAATCCTTATTCAATTCCACATCCTTTCAAACCCGATAACTGGGTTTTAATCCATCCATATCTAATAATCGATAACCACAACCATGACCTCTCCGGGTCGATATCCAAATCCAAGACCGCTCCGGTTCATGTCCAAATTCTTAGCTGTTCATAGCCAATATCCAAATATGTAACCTCTTCTGGTTCTTTCCAAGCGTAATCCACACTCGACGGCTTGTGTTAAGTAATGTCGTGGTGTTCCTGGTTCAGTGTCTCTGAATGCAAAGTAATGCCATGGTTTAAGTCCTAAACTGAATCCTGGTCGCACCGGATCCTTACCGAGCATAGTCCATAATCGACGACCTGAAATAGTAACTGATAGATAATATGAGGCCTAAATCCTAGGCCGAATCCTGGTCTCTCCAGAACCTTTCCGAGAAAGTCCATACCTGACGACCTTTGAGCCAAAAACCAGATAAAAGTCAATAAAATTTGAATCTAAAACCCAAATTTAAAACCAAAAATCCATATCAAAAGTCCAAATAAAAAATCAACAAAACCAGGAGGTCAAACCGAACTCCAAAACCAAAGTGGAAAAGGCAAGTGTCCAAGTCAAAAATAAAAAAAGATTTTATAAACCAGAGCTTCATGGTCTATCATCATCTTAAGCATGCCTAAGGGTTATCACCGTCCCCATACGTGAGTAAGTGATTTAGCCGTTTTCCCGAAGTTTGTTACTTATCCAAAGCATCACGATTAGTTAATGACCAAACGACCACCATTCCCGAGCCTCGCGCAATCATCGTTCAAGGTAGGCAGTGGTTGCTCCTATTCCACCACCGCATTTCGAGTTTTGATATACTGTCACAACTGACCATTCCTTACATGCTCCTCGATTATATCATTTAGATGCCTGCAGCTGTTAGTATCCTGTCTGTCTAAGTCATAGAAGAGACAATGCCTTCCCGATGCCCTTTCACGTTTTGAGGGTTCCCTCCTTGTTGGCCTTCGATAAGGAAGGCGATCCCGATCCAATTATATCCATTCCAATGTCTCATTCAGTCCTGCGTAAATGGAGAATTTTGGCTCTCCCCAATGCTTCCTCTTTCCTTTGTCCGTGTCTTTACCCGAGCTTTCACCAGACGGTTCTCCATCCTTAACCATGTTTACTTCCTTTAATCCCATATCCAAACATGCATCCTCTTATCGAAGAAATCTCTCTGCTTCATGAAAGAATTCCTCGAGATTCATTGGTGGGTCCCGTATCAATGACACCTTAAAATCTGAATCATCCCCAAATCCTAACACTGCCGCCATCAGAACCATTGATGGATCCGACCGATCCACCGAAGATACTTCTGTATTAAACTGATTAAGAAAGTCCTGAGCGATTCATTCGCCCTCTATTTAACTAACGTCAGTGTCATCACATTCTTCGGCCTTTTTATGTGAACTCGAAATTGTTTCAAAAACCTGTCCACCAATTCTGTCCATGTTCCGATAGATCCATCTTCCAGTTGTCTGAACCACATAGTAGCTATATGGGTCAAGTACAGGGGAGACACCAGGCCATAACCTCCTTTGATGCCCGTAGCACATCCATATGCCTTGTGTACCTCATCAAGTGGTCAGTGGGATCCGTTTTACCGTTGTATACTTCTAGAACGGGCGGCTTGAAATCGGGTGGATTCGTAGCCATCCTAATGTTACGGGTAAACATAATTTTGTTTACTCCCTCTAAATCCCTATTTGTTAGACCTCCGCGAATAGTTCGCCTGATGATGTCAACCAATCAAGGGTTGCCCCCCATCTACATTTCCTAATTGTCCTCTAAGTTCCCGAGGGAATTCCGGTACATACTCCTCATCACACACACCTTTATCCTTGTTGGCACCAGGCTATGTCGTGCCATCTGGTATCCCTCATGGATTGGTCCTGCATTACCTGGCGGTATGCCCCCACGTCTAGGTTCCTCCGGGTTGACAGTTGTTTGCCAATCAAAGGCTGCCCCTTGCTGAACCACTCCATCTGCTTGCTAGCTGAGTCCTTCTGATCCAGCTTCATGGATCTGAGCTTCTGCGGTTCCTGCTTATCCAAATTGTCTGAAAATTGTCTGCATCATTTTCTCTTGTCTTTTCATCAACTGCTCCTGTGTGGAATTCATCATGACCTGCATCTAGTCCCTAGTGACATAAATTAAGGCTTGATTAGCTCTAGAGGAAGCCTTCTGACTTCCCTTTTGTTGACTCCTTTCCGTCCTTGGTCTCCTTGCTGATTGCCTTGCCATAGTCTCCAGAATCTAAGTTCCTAGGCCTTTAAATCCAAAATCCAATCTTGTGGATCCCTGAGTGCTAGATTTCTCAGTGAAAGCACCAAAATGGTAGCGCCAAAATTGGCCACGAACACTCAAACACTGTTGAAAGCACCAAATTGCAGTTACATATCACAAACAGAATATATGTAGAGAGTAACATATGAAGAATAGTTAAAATTAAAAAGAAAGCAGTAATAACAGAGGATTTATAGTGGTTTGGCTAACTCCACGGCCTACGTCCACTCTAAAAATTTCATTTCTATTGACATCAGAATCAATTACAGTTACAATCTAGAGTTTTTAAAGCAACAATGGCAGAGTAGTCTTAATAGGGAAGAAGAAGGGAAGCAGAATGAAGATCTCTTTTCTGAATCCCCGTCTACTGTATTTATAGGCAAAACCTAAGTTACTGGGCTTCCTAAGTAGTCCGGGCCCATCAAGGTCATAGCCAAACCCGACTTAATCATTATGACCGACGTTAAGCTCCGAGCATGCCGACCCAACATTGTCCCGAGAGTGACTTGAAGCGAACATGCGTAGGACTCAAAGTAACTCGCACTAAGACTAGATGTAACATTGCACTGACCCCTGGCCTTCAATCACCGATCCTAAATTTGTACCATGCCAACCCGGAATTGAAAGCTCAATGACCCGAAGCAGCTAACCCTGTATAATCCTATGCCGACCCCGAGCCACTCCAACATGCCGATCCACTCCGTCCTACCAACCCACACCGTCCTACCGATCCACACCATCAAGCCGAGCCACTTCAACATGTCGATCCACTCCATCCTACCAACCCACACCATCCCGCCGAGCCACTTCAACATGCCAACCCACTCCATCCTACCGACCCACACCATCCTGCAGAGCCACACCATCAAGTCTGAGCCACTTCAACTTGCCGATCCACTCCATCCTACCGATCCACACTATTCTATCGAGCCACACCGTCAAGACTGAGCCACTTCAACATGCCAATCCACTCCACTGCCGATCCACACTATATCGACCCATTTACTTCTTGCCAACCCAATATTGGCTGAACCCTAGCCTTCCTGCCGATCCAAACCATATGTTATTTGTCAATCGTTCAAATGGACGTCGATCCAATCCCCTCCATAGGCTACGCCGAGCCTTCCCTATGCTAATCTAGATTATGGAGACCCTATTTATTGCCGATCCATGCTTATGCTAATCCAGACTATGTCGATCCACCTTTATCTAAGCTAATGTCCAACTTCCAAGGACACTGCATCATTTATCCATCGATCATGCTTAATCCTAGCTTCATATTAATTATCCATCCATTTGAACCAAATCCATGATATTCCAACCTCAATAACTGTGAAGTCGACAGTCTTGCCAAAAGGCGGGTTAACAGGTATTTTAATCTTTAAAATTTTATTTATTTTAGGGGGGTGTTGAATAATTATCCATGTTGAAATAGAATTTTCCAAATAAAAATAACCATCTTGAAAACAAATTCTAATAACTGAACTTTTGCGAACAACTTATACCAAAGAAACAACCTCTATCAATTAACTATTTGGAGAATCAAAACGAATAAATTCTTAATGGACATTTTTATTAATTATTCAAAAATGAGTTGGGAATAACATATCCAAATTTTAGAATTTTTGGAATTTTATACAATTAACCATGAATTTCTAATCAACAGGCGTTTGCTGTCCGGATCTGATAGGAAAAGTTTGCAGAAATCACAATATTTAACACATAAAAACTAAATGAAAATAAATGAATTTGGAATCGAGGTGCTGGAATATGTCAGGAAAAACATATCAAAATTGAGAATTTTTAAATTTAATATGAATTAACTATGAATTTTATAGTGAAGAGGATTATAAAACATAGAATTTATCAAAACTCAACCACATCAATAAATATCACCACCAATCATGTTTTCAACCTTTAATCACAAGACATTTATAATAAATTGAAATAAGTGTATATGGAACTCATCTGGAAAATTTGAAGCTAAAATAATTTGATTTGATACCTAAAATTACTCTTTGAACAAGCATCTTTCCATTGTTTATAAACCAGAAAACATACCTCAATCTATCAATTCTTTCACCATCCAAACTTGATCAAAATTGGAATTTGACAACTTGTAGCAGTGTAAATAAGTGTTGAGAAACTTTATTTAAATTTTCATAATTTTTTGATATTCATTTGATTTTAAAATAGAGGACGGTTTGGTTTTCAAAGACAAGAAGGAGAATGAATCATGAATTGTGTTCATGAAGTAAAATGAACTTTCTAGACTTAGAATAATCTAGATTTAGATTTTCATGAAGTGAATTTGTGCTTGGGCCTCTCAAAAATTCTAACCAATTTTATTTCAATTTATTTACTTTCTTATTTAATCACTTTACTAATTATATTTTCTTCACTTTAACCACTTTCAAAAATTATTATGCTTCATTGATTTATTTTACCACCAGCTTACTTTTTCTAACATCATAAAACATTTTTTTCAGGAATTATTTCACTATATTTCTTATTACTTAAGTCAATTATAAATTAATTACACATCAAAAAATTTAAATTCAACTTCTCGAAATCTTGGGTTGTTACAGACTCCTCCACTTAAGAAAATTGTGTTCCCGTAATTTCTTCCTGAGAGAAATCTATAATATTTATATAAACACATATACTTTTCAAAATATGTATATACATACATTCAAAGCCATATCTTTAAAAAATTAAGGTAGTTTTCAAACATCACTTTCCAAAATAAATGTAATTATAATGGATTTCCTTTTCTAAATTACTTCACAAAAGATTTTCAAAATCAAGGTCTACAATTGTGGAGTTCTTTTCAAACACATCATGGAATATATATATATATATATATATATATATATATATATATATATATATATATATATATATATCCAAAAATACGTTTTAGATGGTGGATGTTTCTAAAAAATTAAAATATACACTATTATCAAAGATTGTGCAAAATCATTGTCCACATAAAATCTCACTTCCAAATCATATATTGCACATTTCAAATATTTGCAAACTTATTTTCACTAAATATTCTGAAATCCACCTCACCAAAATCATTTTTCAAAATATTTCCCCATTACATTCAAATTTGTCATTTCAAATCATTTTAATTTTTTTTCCAAAATTTAAAAATCATCTTCCAAAACTAGGAAAAAACAACTATTAATGGATAACTACAAACTACTACTACTATCCAGTCACATTTGGTGTATGGCCTTATGACTACTATCCCCGATAACTACATCCAAAGGCACTCCAACATCGTAAAAACCATCATAACTATGGCGAGCGCAATAACATCTTGGTATCCAATGATAGCAATCATTTCATGTTCCTTTCCAAAACATTCTCATAAATCATTTTTCACAAAAATGGGGAAATAGTACTTTTTGCAACACACATTCAAAAGGAATTATTTTTACCGAAATCCATTTTTTTCATCCAAATCGTTGTATTTCGAAAACATTGTAAAATGGCATAACTTCCAAAATATTTTTAAACTATTTAACAAACAATCATTGAATTTTTAAATTTCTTTCGAAAAATATTTTATATTGCTTTTAGTTATGCCATCATCATACTATAATTTTCAAATAGTTTGAAACAAACTTTCCGAGACTTATACCAAAATTTTCCAAATCACTTGAAATCCCTTTATACAAAATTTATCCCTCATTTTGTTTTCTAAACCATTCCACCACTTTAAAATTATTTCCAATTTCTGCAAAATTTTGCAAAACATTTGATACATGTTTCTAAAGCCTTCTATAATCACTTTCTTTCAAATTTTCTCAAATTACCTATGAAGCACCAATTTTCAAAAACTTCCAAAATTTATAACTCATAAAACTTACTTCAATAAGCAAGATCTTCATTTACAAAATCAAACAAATTATATGTAATCACGCTTATTTTTAGAGATTCAAAAGCATTTATATATGAAACTACAATAACCGTTACATAAAACCCGGATAACTTTCCTAAGTCCTCCTTCTCTAAGGTCAAATTAGTCAATTAATTATACATGGCTATTACTTCTCATTTTGTCCATTCACGTTCATTTTATTTCTCAAATCAAAATAAATGCAAAAACCCTGATAGAGCCAGCCAATAACCAAAAAAAGAGAAATTTTAACATGAAGCTAAGGATCAAAAGCCAGGGAGGATTAATCAATAATAAATCTCAAATTCCTTATCAAGTTTAAGGTGAATAATAATCTTACACCATATCTATTTTTGTTCTATGATTACATTGTTTTGGATTTATGATTTATTTTTGTTTTTGTGATAAAATGGATGATGATATGCATGAGTTATATTATGATGATTTGTTTTAATTCATAAGCATATGAATTTGTACGGTTTTAGAAAAAAAGCCGAGAGTCTATGATTTCAGATTGCCATGGAAATTTTTTATGTTAAGTGAAACATGATTTTAGAGATGGGTTTTAATTTTTAGAATTTTCCACGCTATGGAATTTTATTATGAATTTTTAATGAAAAATGTGATATAATTGGGTTTAAAATTGATTTAGAGAATCTCAGGAAGATAATTTCAAGAAAATTAATATAATTGGGTTTAAATCCCAGTTCGAAAGGTATGTATTCAATGTTCTGAAAAGAGGATTTTGGTTTCAAAGGAGGCTATCCAGAGGTTTCGAAAGAGATATTTTATGATTTTAAAACATAAACTAATCTCACTTTAAAGTAATAACCATGACATAAATAAAGATTTTGAAATATTATTCACAATTTATTAACCCATAATTGTATTTTGGGGAAATGGCGGAATAAGCAGTTAGGTTGACCCAGTAGTGAATATATAACTTAACAGATGTTAAATTTTTATTTAAAGATATTGGCAGGAGACAATAGGTTTACAGTAAGCCTATGAAAGCTGTATGATATTGACAGTGGCTAACATGTTCATAGCCAGCCCATGAAAACTATGATTTGACACTTTTAGGGGCCAATACGTTTGGAGTTAGCCCATAAAAACTATATCTGAATTAAAATATTGACAGTTGGTCAATAGGTTCCTAGGTAGCCCATAAAAACTAGGATAAGGGAGAGTTATCAATAGGATCTTAGTGACATGAAAACTATGAAATTGAACAGATAGTCCATAAACATTTAACATGCTAATAATTGAGATAGATAGTCAAAAATGAATGGGGATGAGTAATCCAAATTTGATTTACACGTTTGCATATCATCGTAATGATTTGAAATACTATGTTTTAACCATTGTGGATGCAGGAGCACAATATAGGGTTTATAAATGTTTTAGGATACTAGTAAGGGGAAAACCCGTTCCGCTAAACGGCGTGGTCTCACTAGATATCTAAATGGTTTGAGATGGCAAATTATTATTCATACCAAGCTTTATGTCTGACTCGAAGTTTTTATTTTTCTCTTAAACTCTCGGGTACTCAATTAATTTTTAGTAGGTTGAGATTTAAGGTTTTTAGGTGTTTATAGACGTATAAAGCTTCCGAAGACATGCAGGAGGCAAGCTTTTTATTAGAGTTCTTTTATTTCCGCTGTATGTTTGTTTGTAAAGGAAAAACTTTTTTAGTGCCTTATTATATTCTCTAATTTCCCAAAGGGACATCTTCATATGTCGCTCTTGGCTTATTTTGTAATAATTATTTGTTATCTGGACTTAGTCTGCGAACTGGGATTATGTAATCAATTTGGAATGTTTTGAAATGAAATGTGTAATTTGTTTGCTGTTTAATGTTTTTTCCATATTCTTATGTTTTCTATATATCAATGGATCTAATATTGCCGTATTTGGTAGTCGAGAATTAATAACCATGGATGACTGCAGCATGCGTAGCCTTTAGTTTTGGGCCTCCAAGTAGAGGGATGTTACACATTTCCATTTGTAGATTCTTTCCTTGGCATTGATTTTATTCTGTCTGGCTAACATAGCACATATTAGCATTTTAGGTGCACTATTATTGTCCCAAAAAATATTACACCAATTATATTCAGGTATCGAGTTCTAACATGCTCCCAAGAAGATTTTATATAAAAGCATCTACTATTATTAGGTAGCCAAAACCAGAAATCCTTGACATTAGTATGAAGAGATTTGATATTCTAGATTGTTTGAACAATGGTGGTATGCAAACTATTCAAGTTTCCTTCATTCATTATCACTTAGGAGATAAGAGACATGTTTGTTGGGGCCACGATTGTTTACAAGTTACGGCTAACCTAATCTATCAATAAGAGATAAACCATGTATCCAAAGATCATGCCATAGATTATTGTCTTCGCCATTGAAAGTTTTCCTGTCAATCAATCCTTTATACCATCGTCTTGTTTTCAGTAAAGTTTTCCATGTGCTGGTAGAATTATTATAAATCTGTATGACCCATAAATTCTTATTAGCACAATATTCATTATGCATCCGTTTAGCCTAGATACTATCCCCTTGCAAGTAATTCCAAACCAGTTTACTTTGCCATTGGTTTTGCCACATCATCTAGTATCCTAATACCAAGTCCCATTTCAGACTTAATTCTACACACTGAATCCAATGATGTGCTGTGTGACTTTGATTCCATATGAATTTAGAGAAAATAAAATTTCGTCTGTTTATAATGGCTGGTAGAAATTAGCAGAATTGCATCCAAAATTGTACTATTGGATAAATAATTGCCTTTACTAATTATATTCTTCCACTTATATTCAATTGTCTCTAGATCAATGATTGAACTTCTTATTTATTTTATCAATAAGTGGACCAAAAACTCTGGCCTTTGTTGTAATACACATTAATAATAGGGATGAATATGCTAAATACGAAAGGGCATTATTGTAATCTGCACTGCATAAGGAGTCTACAAATATGGAGTTTGATTGTATTGTAATATCTATCCCAATTCAATAAAATTGTTCTCTCTCTCTAATGGTCTCCATTCTCTTTATTTTGTAGCACGTTATCAACACGAACTTTCTGTATACTGCATTCTCAATATTCTGCATAGGAATGCGAATCAATTATTGTTCTCAACCTGTTCACCTTCAAAACTTCCAACTCTTCAAAACTTCCAACTTCTCAACAAGTAATTATATATTAATTACTCTGACTGTTCCACTTCTGACCATTCCAATTCTAAGGCTATTCATATTCAAACTCCTATTATATATTGGAGCAAACGAGTCTTTTATAATATATCTACATACGTTCTATTTCTTATTTCCTTTAAAACAGCAAGCAGGTAAAGGAATTGTTCTTGCATTTCTTTATAAACTCGTTACTTTTCCTCTCTACAAAAAGGTAATTGTCAATATTATGTTTTTTTTTGATAAAACTGTCTAGTTTGGGGTTCGCTTCTATATTTTTCAGGTCTTTTCTTGTATCACTCTTATTTTAATTCTTTGGCTTCTAAATTCAATATTTTTTTTTCTTTGCGGATATGTTGCCAAATAAAATTCAAAAGTTTGTAATGGAATATACGCAAAAGCTAACTTTCCTTTCTTATATAATAAATACATGAAAGTTGCAAAATCCAAATGTTTGGTTTTGTTGATATTTTTTTTTGGGGTACAGTTGTTTGATACCATGAATGAAGACTTTCCTTTTTTTTACTTTTTAGCTGGAAACAAATAAATAGTGAATGCTGATGTGGCGAATATATTCACCTTATGCAATTTATTTTATGAACAGTTCACAAAATGGCAAACATCGCCAAGCTTGAATTTAAAGCTTTGGATATATCTGGAGACAACTACTTATCATGGATACTGGATGCTGAGATTCATTTGCAATCTCAATGCTTAGAAAATGCAATTTAAAAAGGCAATACTATGTCCCAGCAGGACAAGGCAAATGCTCTAATATTTTTAAGACGCCATATCCATGACGATCTAAAAACAAAATATTTGACTTAAAAAGACCCTCTCCACTTATGAACTCCCTGAAGGAGCGTTATGACCACCAGAAGACGGTTATACTTCCAAACACTAGGCAAGAGTGGTTGAACCTGAGGTTTCAGGACTTTAAGTTTATAAGAGAATATAATACTACAATGTTTAGAATCACTTCTAAACTGAAATTATGTGGAGAAAAGGTGGATGACGCACAAATGCTTGAAAAGACTTTCTCAACATTTCATGCCTCGAATATACTCCTACAGCAGCAACATCGAGAGCGTCATTTTACAAAATATTCTGAACTTATAGAATGTTTACTAATTGCTGAACAAAATAATGAATTGCTTATAAAAAATCACTCCTCAAGACCAACTGGTTCAATGCTAATTTTGCCCACTCTGGAAGAGGTAGTGGTCGAGGTCGAGATAGAGGACATGGTCATGGACGTGGATATAACTCTAGTAGAGGAGGTTATGGTGGTTTTAAAGGTTACAAAACCACCAACTTTAAAAAGCAACAAAAGAAAATTGAGCCTGTAAAAAACAATGATTCAGCTTCAAAAAATAAAAGGCACTATGAGGAAGTTTGTTATAGGTGTGGACGATCTGGTCACTGGTCACGTACATGTAGATCATAAGGAAAACAGTTGAAGAATATCATCGCTCGAAGAATATTGAGGCAAATAATGCCGAAAAGTTACCTGAAAACACTAACCTGAAGTTAGACGATTTCTTCGAAGATGACAATGGAAATTTCATTAATGATGAAAATCTAAGTGCAATGATCAATGATATGACCGAGTTGATCAATTAGAAATATCTTGAAGTTTGTTTTGTGGATTTCGTTTTATTTCATTATCTTGCATCAATAAATCAGTTTGAAGTTTGTGTTCGTTTACTTGTATTTCCCTTTGCAGTTTTAGTTAAAAATAATGTGTAATGTGGATGTTGTTTTTTAATTAGTAGCCTATTTTAATCATATTACTTTGTTTGTTTACATTACATTTATTTATGCATACAACATTTTTGACTAATTATTGCCTTTAATTCTTAAGGTATGGAACGCCATTTGGGTGATGATATACGCTTACTAGATAGTGCAACTACTCATATAATTTTGAAAAACCAGATGTTTTTCTCCGAACTATCTGAAAATTTCTCAGCTAAAGTCTCCACTATAGCTGGATCTGCTAATATAATTGACGGGTCCGGAAGAGCCCATATAATATTACCAAATGGTACGCATATCTTTATTCAGAATGCATTATACTCAAGCAACTCTAAAAGAAATTTGTTGAGTTTCAAAGATATAAGAATGAATGGATATCATATTGAAACTATAAATGAAAACAACAAAGAATATCTTTGTGTTATTTCTAGAATTGAAAGCTAGAAGCTTATCCTAGAAAGATTTGGTACAATTTCAACTGGTTTATATTTTATAAAAATTGGCATAGTTGAATCTCACTCTATAAACATGAGCCAGAAGCTCACAAATACAAAGACATTGATTCTTTGGCATGATCACTTGGGTCATCCTGGATCAACTATGATGCGTAAAATTGCCAAAAACTCAAATGGACATGATTTTTCAAACCAATTGAATATACCAAGTGATTACTTATGTGCCCCATGTGCACAAGAAAAATTAATCACTCGACCTTCATATAGTAAAATCACATCTGAATCTCCAACATTTCTACAAAGAATTCAAGGTGATATATGTGGCCCAATCCACCCTCAATGTGGACCATTCAAATATTTTATGGTATTGATTGATGCATCAACTCGTTGGTCACATGTCTGTTTACTTTCTACAAGAAATTTGGTATTTGCCAAGCTACTTGCTCAAATAATAAAATTGAGAGCACACTTCCCTGATCATCAAATTAAATCAATTCGACTAGATAATGCTGGAGAATTTACTTCACAAATATTTGATGATTATTGTCTATCATTGGGAATTGAAATTGAACATCCAGTAGCTCACGTTCATACTCAAAATGGTCTAGCGGAATCATTAATTAAGCGCTTGTAACTTATTACAAGACCATTGCTTATGCAATCAAAACTACCCGTTTCAGCTTGGGGGCATGCAATTTTGCATGCATCGAAATTGGTTAAAATTAGACCAACCGCTTATCGTCAGCTTTCACCATCACAGCTCTTAACTGGATCTCAACCAAATATTTCACATTAAAGAAAATTTGGTTGTGCTGTGCATATACCTATTAATCTCCCACTTCGTACTAAAATGGGTCCTCAACGACGGTTGGGAATTTATGTGGGATTTGATTCTCCATCGATAATTCGTTACCTTGAACCCCTTACAGGTGATGTTTTCACTGCAAGATTTTCAGATTGTAAATTTGATGAGACAATCTTCCCGCCGTTAGGGGGAGGAAAGACCGTTCCAATAGAACGACATGAAATATCATGGAGTAATCCATCTATATTTTATTTGGATCCACGTACAAAACAATGCCATTATGAGGTACAAAAATTTTTGCATATTCAAAATATTGCAAATCAATTGCCAAATGCATTTAGTGATACTGCAAAAATAACTAAATCTCACATTCCAGCAGCAAATGCACCAGCAAAAATTGATGTCCCTGGAGGATCAAAAGTAAATATAGCAGCAAATGGATCTAAAGCAAGACAAAAACGTGGAAGACCAATTGGTTCAAAAGACTTGGCGCCTAGAAAAAGAAAGTCTAATGAAAAATCATCAATTAAGGAACCTCCTAAAGAGGTTATAAACGATCAAAAGGATCACTCAAATGAAAATCCCAATTCTCCTAGAAGTATGGAAGGAAATATTATCCCAGAAGAGATAAAAGAAGACTCCAACGATAAAATGGTACTTAATAATAATGAGATCTCAATATTTTATACGAACTATGGAGAAATATGAGATCGAAGTAAAATAATAATTGATGATGTATTCTCATTCGCAGTAGCTACTGAAATAATTGAAAGTCATGACCATAATGAGAATAATGAGAATGACGATAATGAACCAAATAGCATAAATGAATGTCGAAAAAGCCACGATTGGCCAAAATGGAAAGATGCTATCCAAGTGGAACTAGATTCACTTCAAAAACATGGTGTATTTGGACCAATAGAGAAAACACCAGAAAATGTTAAACCAGTAGGTTAAAAATGGGTATTCGTTAGAAAACGAAATGATAAAAATGAAGTCGTGAGGTACAAGGCACGACTTGTCGCACAAGGTTTCCAGCAGAGACCAGGTTTTGACTTTAAGGAAACTTACTCCCCTGTTATGGATGTCATAACATTCCGATATTTGATAAGTCTTGTAGTTTTTGAAAAACTCAATATATGATTAACGTATGTTGTGACAGCTTATCTTTACGGTGAATTAGATACCAATATTTACATGAAAATCCCAGATGGATATAAATTGCTTGAAGCAAAATCAAAGTCCATGTACTCATTAAAATTAAGACGGTTGCTATATGGCTTGAAACAATCTGGAAGGATGTGGTATAACCGTCTTAGTAAATATTTGGTAAAAGAATGATACGAAAACAATCTCATTTTTCCATGTGTCTTTATAAAGAAATCGGTAAAGGGATTTGCTATCTTAGCAGTTTATGTTGATGACACAAATTTGTTTGGGACTCCAGAAGAGATTGATGAAACAATAAATTATTTAAAGTAGGAATTTGAAATAAAAGATCTTGGCAAATCTAAGAATGTCTCGATCTACAGATTGAGCATAGTACTAATGGCATATTGATCCATCAATCAAACTACATTGAGAAAATTCTAAAGCGTTTCCAAATGGATAAAGCATGACCACTTAGTACGCCGATGGTTGTTAGATCTTTAGATATTAAAAAGGACTCTTACCGTCCAAAAGAAGAAGATGAGAATGTGCATGGCCCGGAAGTGCCATATCTTAGTGCCATTGGTGCACTACTATATTTGGCCCAATGCACAAGACCAGATATTGCATTTTCAGTAAATCTTCTAACAAGGTACAGTTCAAAACCAACAAAAAGGCACTGGAATGGTATAAAACATATCATGAGATATCTTTATGGAACGACAAATTTGGGTTTGTTTTACTCTAACTCAGGCAATAATCCAAATTTAGTTGGCTATGCTGATGCAGGTTATTTTTCTGACCCACATAAAGCAAGATCACAAACTGGATATGTGTTTAATAACAGCAATGCAGCAATTTCATGGCGATCTACAAAACAAACATTAGTAGAAACATCATCCAATCACTCTGAAATACTAGCACTACATGAAGCAAGTAAAGAATGTATTTGGCTGAGATCACTAATTGAGCATATTCGAAAAAGCTTCCAACTTCCATCAGTAACAGAAGGGTCAACCATTATTTATGAAGACAATGCAGCTTGTGTAGCTCAAATTCAAGCGGGTTACATTAAGGGTGATAGGACGAAACACATTTCTCCTAAATTTTTCTTCATACATGAGCTACAAAAGGGTAATAAGATAGAAGTGAAACAAATCCAATCCTAAGAAAATCCGGCGGACTTATTCACAAAGGCGCTTCCAAAATCAACATTTCAGAAGATGGTGTACAAAATTGGTATGCGTCGGCTGCATCAACAAACTAATTGAATAATGCGTTATAATACAGGGGGAGCGTATGAAATACGCTATAATGTACTCTTTTTCCTTCACTAATATTTTTTCCCACTGGGTTTTTATTAGTAAGGTTTTAATGAGGCATTATCTTGATTCAAAAGTATCAACCCTCATAGTAACACTATAAAATTTATGTTACTTAAAGATGAAATCATGTTGTACTCTTTTCCTTGTTTATGATTTTTCCCCACTGGATTTTTCATAACAAGGTTTTTAATGAGGCAATTACTCTTATCATCTTTACATACGCATATTCAAGGGGGAGTGTTGTAATATACATTAATAATAGAGATGAATATGCTAAATAAGAAAGGACATTATTGTAATCTTCACTGCATAAGGAGTCTATAAATATGGAGCTTGATTGTATTGTAAGACCTATCTCAATTCAATAAAATTGTTCTCTCTCTCTAATGGTCTCCATTCTCTTTATTTTGTAACAGCCTTTAATTTATTATGCGACAGAGGTATTCCTAATAATAGAAAAGTTTCAATTTCCACCTTTAAAATATCAGCAATTGCTTGTTTAAAAATTGCCTCTTTACTGAGAAATAAAGATGATTTATGCTCATTCACTGTCAGGCCTATTTTAACCTCCAAAATATGCATGACTTTTCTAATGCAATAAGGATAATCTGTTGTTGCCTTAGCCATATTTAAAATATCATCAGCATAAAAAAGGTGTTTAATATTAGGCTGGGTTTATGAATTGGTATCAAATTCCCTTGAATATGTTATAGCTCAAGTAAAATTGAAAGATATTCCATAGTTATTGAGACCATATAAGGTGATAAAGGGTCGCCTTATCCCAAATCCCTATTACTTTCATGACCATAAGGTGAAACCATTCAATAGAATAGAGAAAGTTGAGGTTGAGATGCATTCATAGATAAGATTCGCATATTTTTGAGTTAAACCCGTATTAATTAGCATATAATGAATGAATCCTTTGTTTAACTTGTCATATGCTTTATGTAAGTCAATTTTTAGATATAGATTGCTTGAATTCTTTTTGTTAAAAGACTCTACCATTTCATATGCTAAAAGAGAAATTTCAATAATTATTCTACCTAGGATAAAAGTGTTTTAATTTATGGAAATTAATTCGTTAAAATCATCTCGTTGCATATTAGGTTATCTAATATCTTGTAATTAAGCAGATAAAAGTATGATTTATTTCTTAGATCATTTTTCCGGAGTCTTGAATTACAATCATAACATTACACACGTTTTTATTTGATAATTTTGGCATTTATACCATCTGGTCCAGGAGTGCTATTATCATCAATTTGAAATAATACATTTTTGACTTTTTCTTATTGAAATGGTGTGTCTAGATGCTCTATGGAATTTATAGTTAGAATTCTTTTATAAACAAAGCCTAAAAGTTGGTAATTAACATGAGTGGAATTGAATAGGTCTGAAAAGAAAATGATGGCCTCTTATGCAATGCTTTTTGATGCTGATACCAGATTTTCATTTTCACCCAAAATAAATTTGCATATATTGGCATTTTGGGAATTCCCATTTTATTGTGAATACTTTTAGAATTTTCAACTCCCAGAGTTAACTAATTTAATTTCATCCTCTGAGAATTTTCTATAGCAAATTGCCTCATGATATTTGAATTTGAAAGATGCTCACTTTTTTTACTATATTGCGTTGCTAGATCACAATTTTTAGAATTTTGAATAAGTTGATTGTAGATACTATTGGCTTCATTGTTGATTCTTTCACAAATTTGTTGACAACTCTCTTTAGATTTCAATACTTTCAGTTCCTGTTTATCTATCTTCAATTTGGTGAGAAGAACAAACAAAGCATTTCCCTGAACATTGATATTTAGAGCTTAATCAACTATTTCTTTGTAATCTGACTTTAATCACCAAGAGTTGTTAAATCCAAAGGGGATTCTAAATTACATAGAGTGTGAGGAGAAATTTGATTAAAATCATGGTGCGGTCACTCAATGAGTTAGACCCAAAATAAAGACTAAATTGTTGGAGTTTGTCTTCACAAAGATTATTAGTAAATACCCTATCAATCATACTATGAATAGAGAATTAATACCACCTTGCCATTTATAAAAATTTCCTGTGAAATCAAGTTCAAACAAATTAGCATTAATGATGCATCTCATAAAGTCTATCCAACCCAATGAATTCTGAAAACCATTATTTAACCTGTCATAGGTGGATAACATGTCATTAAAATTCCCCATAAGAATCCATGGAAGATTAAATTGATTAGCTTCTTAATTAATGTATTGCCACAACACTTTCCTTTATTCTGCTGAATTAGAAGCATAAATATCTGTACATATCAAGCTAAGTCCGACAACATTATGAAGAATACATGAAATTTATTGTTCATCTAAAATCTAAATGCATAATAATATTAGACCAAATAGTCGAATCCTAAAGAATTAGAATCCTACCTTTCTGATTAGATGTATTATTATGAGTAAGTTCCAACTAGTCCCTAATTTATACACAAATTTTCAATGTTCTCTGTAGATAATTTACTCTCAATCAGACCAATAAAAGAGTGTTTGTTGTAATTTAATAGCTAAAATAGGCTATGTTATTTTGCAGGGGAATTTAGACCATTGATATTCAAAACTAGGAATTCCATTAAAAAAATTCAGAAGGATTACTACAAATTTCAAGGTGAGTAAGATCCCTTGTTTGCTTGGTTTTTTCCTTTTTTACTTTTCTTCTTCATTTGCAAGACTAAATTGTGCCATGCAGTGTTTTCAAAAACATCTTGCGAAATGGAAGCTTTGAATAGAAATGAGGATTCTATAGAAATGGATTTCCTTGAATCTTTCATCCTGGTTAAGTAAGACTTTTGAGACTGGGAATCTGACTAGAATTTAAGCATGCATCACTTAGATTGATATGTATAAAGTCGGACCATGCTCCTCCGTTCTGAACTAAAGAAAATTGGTGGATGTCATTTTCAGAATTAACAAGACTAGTAGAATTTCCGTTTACTATTGTGGAACATTATCTGTGGAACGATTAGTAGGAACCAAACATTAGCTTTAATATTTTTGTCCTAATCAACTTTATTACAATCAATGTTCATTTGAGCAGCTGGGGGGGTTTGTATTTTGATCATTTTTAGGCATCCAGACTTTAGTAAATTGACATGCATTCTCTATGTGTCTGAAACATGGGCAATTATGGCATTTGGGGGATTTTCGTTTACACTTAACATCTTGCATCAAAAGTTGATCAAACTCATTTAATATAGAAATTCAATTAGGGTATGTGAATAAACTTGAAACTTGCACAAAAATGCGAGCTAATGCTATTTTATTTATCCCTTTGGTGAACTTATCCATTTTGATAGGATTTCCCAATGCATGAGCGAAACGACTAATCCATTCCTCGGTTCAATGTTCAAACGGTAGATTTGGAAGGCGAATCCAAATCATGATTGAGTGTAAACTTTCTTTATTTAAATGCATCTCCACAGTCCATCTTTTCATTATCATTAGATTCCTATCATAGAAACATGGTCCACATTTTGACGACCATTATAGTCCCCCTTGTTATCGAGTTTAATGACATAAAATTCGTTTTATTTAGAATAGATGGTAAAATTACCATAAGGTTTACAAACTCTCTGAATATATGCTTCGAAAAACAAGTAATGCAGCTTGGAACCAACAATATAAATAATGATTGTGTTATCCTAATGTTTTCTACCAGCGTTAATGACATCCATATTCATCTTAGCCTATTGAAGCATGTTAAATTCATGTGGTTTAATTTTTTTTAAAGTGGAGCATACATGAATTTTTTTAAAGGGTGGCTTCTGGCTGTTAAATCTATCATGATATGGATTCATAGTCCCGAAAGACTTTCCAATAGAATGGTTCGGCTTGGGGTAATTAGCAGGGGATGCAAAGCCTAGAGGGCCTTTGTTGTAGGAGGAATTAGGTTTAATTTGAGGTTGGTGGCACCAACTCTTTGGTTTGACAATGATGAAACCATCTTCATCCATAATAGGCATCGATTGCCAAAGGGGGAAGGATAACGGTCTAGAAAGGGATGTCAAGAGGCGAATCTGGAGAGAGTGAGGGCTGGCGGTTGGGAGAGCACGATGAAGACATGACTTGGGTTTCCCTATATAGAACACCCCTAAGAAAATTAAATTATGGATCTTTTTATCACAAATACAAGGGATTTATAATTCCAACCGCCTAGAATAGCAAGGAGTAGCCTTCTTGTAATGACCCAGAATTCTTGATCTCCAAAATTCCGGACAGTTAGGAAAAGAAAAGAAGAGATAGAAGAAGAAAACAGAAAACAAGACACAGAACCTCACATTCGCAGTGAATCAAATTATAATATCATAAAATAACTTTAATACAGAGAAGTTGTATCAGTTAATTTACATTTAATACATCAGAGTTTCCAATATTCACAAACACTGTACAATTAATATTATATATTCCAGACAATATACACAGCGGAATACTCTCCGTACATTCCTGCCATCCAGCTCGCCTCTTGAGCTCCAGAACGTCCTTACCTGAAAGTTATAATACTCGGTCTGACCCGAGCATTACATCAAAGTAACACCCGGGTCAGGCTGGAAACCAGCGTGAGTAAACTCATCTAACAAGAAATTCTAATGCAAAAACATACTTAAAACCCGGGTTAACTCGTTCATCACTAGAAGATCACAACTTGCCATAGACAACACTTATATTCATAATCAACTTCTAAGTATCTTTACTTAATTTTAAATGGGCCAAACATTTAAATTAATCACATCCCAGCCTATTGATTTCACATACCAAATCTATAAAAAATCATAGTAGGTTATTCTTCGAAGTGGTTTCGGGTACTTACCGATGCTCGACCCCGCTCTCTTCGAATTCAATGTCATCTTAAATCCAGTTTAAGTGGATACATTCAATTTAAATACAAGGTACATAATTCACACAACAATTCATTGTCAATAGATAATCCTACAATATTATTGTTCAATCTATCATATCATACCATAATACATCACACTCAATATCATAGATATTCAAAACCCAAGTCGTCCATTATCATTCAATCATCATAAGCAAGATTTAATATACATATACATAATTCCTAATTAATTTAATTAATCTCCAACTAAAGTAATTACCAACTTTAATCACTTGGATTACTTAAACCATGCCTACTTAACATTAATTAATTACAACCTAATTTATTTACCATTCTAAAATCATCCATGTTAATTAATCATCATTGATTAATTATTCTTTAATTACACTAAGTAATTGATTCCTAATTAATTACTCAAAGTAATTAATGCTTAATTACTTCTCTTAAGTATTTATTATTAATTAAATCACTTTTAGTAATTATCCATTAATTATTCCCCTTAATTAATGATATTCAGTAATTGTTCTTTAATTACCTTTATTATCATTACTAATTAATTTCATTTAGTGATTAACCCACAATTAATAACATTAATAAATCAAACCATTAAATTGATTACTCAAATTAATTAAACTTTATTAATTATCATAAAAATAGTTAATTATTTCCTTAATTGATTACATTAATCAATTAACGATCCTTTAAAACTTTAGATAATCAATACATTATCTAGATCACCTTTGAAACATTAAACGACTTCTTTAAACAAAAATTTTAAAGTATTTTAAAACTTGAAGTCTCGTTTAAATCTTGCTAATACCTTGTTTTAGATCCTGGTTTATATTTCTTCAAAAACTTATCCATTTTTGTTAACTCTTAAACTTGACTAAACATTACTTTGGAATTTGATAAATACTTAAGCTTAGAAACTTTTTTTTAACTATGTACCTTATTATTTATAAAATTGCTTCACTTCCCATTATCAAAGACCAGCTCATAAACAATACCGAGCCTACCAAATAAAACTCGAGCAATACTCAAAAAATCACCGAGCTTGCCCCGTGTCTCTCGCGTATCCAGCCCCTCGCTTCAACACCCCGAGTCAAAACAAATCAGTCATGAACTAAACCCCACAAAAATACTTCATTCCAAACTCAATACCCAGCCGTGCCCAAACCTGGCACAAACGTGCACTTGTGCACGTGCATGTTGGTCAAGCGCTTCTCCGACCAACCCTTGGCTCCTCAACCAGTCGTCCACAACCCCTGCTAGTGCTCCGACCACCCAGCACCATTTAACTCGACGTGAAACGAAATCGAGCTACTTCGAACCCACTGGAACCCATTGCTTCAACAAAACTTGTCCTGCCGACGATCACTCCGTCCACTGGAGGCTCCACAGTTTTGGCCACAGCATCGCCAAAGACCTGAGCTCTGTTTCCCCTTCGACCGAACTTCCCCGAAGTGTTATCGACGGCGCGGTAGTCGAAATTTCAACCTCAACCCAAAACTAGGGTTAAACCCTTACTTCATCAAAGCTCCGCCACAACTGTAGTCTAAAAATCCTAGGTCCATTTATGCCAAGACCGTCTTCCTCAAAGCCACCTCCGGTAGTGGTTTCGATTCCCTAAAGCGATACTGATCACCAGAAATAGTCAATACCCAAAAAAGTTCAACTCTTGATTTCTTGAGATTTACTGCCTTAAAAATCATGATTTAACTTTTGAAAATCCTAATTTTAGATAACATTTCAGATTTTAATCCTGAAACAACAAATCTTTAAGGTCGAAATTTGAAGAAGATTAAGATTTTTACTACAATACTCCATTACAGATAAACTATCATCAATTCTTACCTAAAATATTTTTACAACTTAAATCCTATCATTTCTAACAATGTATGTTCAAACATCACAAACACATAACAATCAAAAGTAGAGCAGTTGATTTTTTTATTATTAAAATTTTAGGACCTAAGCATAAAGAGCAAAGAAATCTTTTGTTCCAGGTATGCAAAACAACTTTCACACTCAAATACACATGCAATCTTGTTTAAACAAATCAAGCAAACACATATCATATTCCGTTTTAAGTAAATGCTACATGCATCCAGATTTTGACCGGTTTAATTCTTTAAATAAAACGGTTTACTCACCTTTATGTTGTACAGAGAGCAAAGAACAGAGGCTTGTTTTTAAAATTTCAGTTTTGAATATCCTTCGAATTGAACCAGATCTGCTTTGATCTTACTTTGATTCATGCTTGATTTTGAGGTGATCAAATCTTCTTTTGCAACATAAATTTTTGAACTGAATTTGCTTTAAAACCGTATCTGAAACTTAATTTGCTTTTGATGTTAATCTGGATTGGATTTCCTGAGTTGATTCTTGCTTTTTTTTCAGATTATGAATTTGTGAAGAAATCCTTTTTTTTCAGGTTTAAATGTTTGATTTGTTTAATTTGTCTCAGGTCTGAGTTTCCTTACTGGTTTGTTCTTTTGTTCTAAAAGTAGGAAAATAGAAAAAGAAATGAAGAAAGAAAATTTAGATGTTTATATTGGTTTTAGTTAGAATTATTAAAAATATAAAGAAAATAAAATAGAAAGTGACATTTGTTAAATCACTTAACATTTGTTAATCTATTGATGTATTTATCTTACACTTGTTTAAAAGTATTTTATCTTCACTTGTAATTTGCATATTATAATGTATTAAATTTCTTTATTAACTCTTTTATGTACTTAAATTATATATATATACACTTTATTTATATTTTTAAATGTTTCCATAACATTTTATATTAAATTTTTATTTAGTAACAACTTTCCTTAACTTATATATATGATCTTTAAAAGAAAATAACAAACTATATACTAATAAAATCATATACATATATATTTTATATCCAATCTATTTAAAATATTTATTCTTTGAATTCAAATTTAATTAAAATCAACTCATATATAGATATATACACTTAAACATACCCATATTTAATTTGTTTGAAAATAAAGAAAATTTTTCTATTTATAATTTACTTATATATATATATAAACTATCATTATTATTTGTTTTAAAAGAATAATTTGTCGAATTTTAAAAAAATTATATTAGGTGATTATCAAATAAATATTTATCCAGATATGAATATTTATTATCAGATTTATTTGTTTAATTTATAAATTAGTATTTCTAATAATTAACCCAGTTAATTATCAATTAACAGCTTACTCCAAAATTCGGGTTATCATATTCCTCCCCCCTTTGAATCTTTTCGTCCCCGAAAAGTAACGAAGCCAGAATTTATAAAAATACTTATACTAGATAAATTATTCTTTGATCATTTTTAAAATACTTCTTTAAAATCTATATAATATTACAAAAATAGTTTTTATAAAAATACTTTTATAACTCGATGTTTCTACAAGTTCATCCTTGTTCTTATATAAATTCGGTCATATGTTGATCAGGCATAGGACTGAAAATCAATAAGTACTTGGTAAACCCGTTTTCCACACCCAGTGAAAATATTTGGAAAATAATTTTATTGAAGATATAGAAAATATTTTTGAAAATAGAGGAAACATCTTTGGTGAGAATGCTCTGGAAATCATCACCCCCATCCATGGTCGCAGTTACATCCTGGGTTACGTTGCCATCGCAGCAAAAGTCCATGTAACTGTAGGCACTCCACGCCCCTCGATTACGCATTGGAACCCACAACAGATCGCAGTTACATTCCAAGGTTACCTTGCCATCACAACAAAAGTCCATGTAACTGTAGGCATCAGCGCTCTCGATTTTCGCTGCCAAAAATGAAACTTCTCCACTTCCACATAGGTCGCAGTCTACCGATGTAAAATCAAACGCAGACTGTTGGCTCTCAGCGGCACACACGACTTTCGCTATGTTTCCATAAGTCACAGTCTACCGATATAGAATCAAACGCAGACTGTTGTCTCTCAACAGCACACACGACTTTCGCTATGGTCTGTAGTAGATCGCAGTGACATCGAGTTACACTATCGTCACAGCATAACCCAAGTGCCTCTGTAGGCATCAACGCCATCGACTTTCCCTACACACTACACATAATCCTCAAGAACTAGTTTTGTCCGGACTCCTCACATGATCAACTTTTGAACCTCCCCCTTTAAGGCTCAAGGCAGTACCAACCTATGGTACTCCTGAGAAGTTCATTTCAAGGAAGCGCCTTTTTCTCCAGAACCATTTTCAAAACACTTTATACTATACACATATAGTATCTTCCAAATCATATACCTAGTATGAATTCCATATAAATCTCCTTTTCACAAAATCGATTATCCCAAAAATCGATAATTCTCAAACTAGGCTTTCCAAATTCCAATATTGATTTTACTCAAAAATCAAAAGCCCTTCCAAATCCAAATGTTCCGAAAACCTTTTCTCAAAATCATTATCATGCAACCCTTTATATATATCCTTGAAAAATCTTTGGATTATTTCTGAAACAACCCGCAAATCCGTACCCCTTGAGTCAACACTATTCTACAACAATCAACTCAAGTTGTGCAGAAATACGAACAATTTGGGTTAAAGAAGAAGAGGTAGAAGAAGAAAATAGAAAACAACAACAGAATCTAACCATCGCAGTGGAATAAAATATAATAGATAATAAATTATTTTACTCAAAAATCAAATATCTCTATTTATATATTACATCATCAGAGTACATCAATCATAGCTCAACATCAATATCATGCAATGGATACACAACAACTCAACACAGCGGAATATATACATAAACAAGTACGTAAGTACGTATTGTCATCCAGCTCGTTTCCTGAGTTCCATAGCAACATCCTGTATCCTATAATACTCGGTCTGACCCGAGCATTACAATAAAATAACACCCGAGTCAGTCTGGAATACCAGCGTGAGAAAATCACACCCAATTTGATTATTAAAGTTTTCAAAAATCCTTTGAAAGCAAAAGCATCTCGTAAGACCACGCCATAAATAAACATGTCAAGTTTTTACCTTACGATAGCTAAAACACTTTTTATAGAAATCCTCTGATATTATAATAGGGTCTATATACAAATACTTATAAAATAGCCGAAATTGTTACATCTATTAAATTCCAGCTACTAGCCACATAGTGGGTAATACAAACAAAACTCGTACAAGGCTCGTAGGGAGAATGGATTTCCAACCAATGACTAGGCACAGGGGTACCACCTGTCACAGTACGGGGCCTAGATCACCGTACCAAGGACCACTCCCGATCCCCTGCAACACAAGGCCGGACCCATCCCTTACTGAACAGTTCCGAATAAGATTACCCCGCGGTTGGGATCAGCAACCGCCCACTAAGCCGAAATAAAAAGGGACATCTAGACAGGGATGACCTCACTCTCCAGTGGGAGCTACCCACGAAGCCTTGCTACATATCTCCTGATTTTCAGTCATTCCCATTTGATGAGGCTTGAGGCTAAGCGTTACCTTTTAAGAACATATCCCTTAGAATGCCCATCGTCCACCTGACGATGTTTCGCAAGCATTCATCCGTACAAGTCCGTCCCGGGTTCGAACGGAACCGAAGGCACTATTCCTACTACATCCATTTTGGAAATATTCTCAGGAATAGTAGCGACCTAGCCCTTGCACTTCACCGCTCCATCTTTGACTCCGAATCGTTTTCACGAAAACGTACAAACCGGATCGAAGTGGTTTTCGAGAAATTAATCTCGATCCCGGTCTCTTCGAAACGATTAACGCATTTGTCCAATATTGGTAGTCGGTGATTTAACTTCCAATTAATATTCACAAACATCCGTCCAACAATAAATAATTTCCCAAATTATTTATTAACCTCAAAATATCTTCACAAGATATATTTCTATTTTCAATCCTTGAAAACAGTTTCAACACCATCTTTCTTTCCAGAATAACTTTCCCAAATATTTTCTATCTCCTCTGAAGTCACCAAGCACAAAACTAGATTTCTAAAAAATAATTTTAAAACACTTTGCTTTGAAATGTATAATTTTTAAACATTTAAATTAAAACTACTTCAATAATTTGTTAAAAATACATACCATGTGAATACTTGAAAATAAGGTTATTTAATAAAATATAAACTAGATTTTTCACTTTGAAAATAAAATACTAAGTCACTTTCTAAGTAATTACTACTATAATAGATTTGAGAAAATACTTACTTTTAAATTTAAATATTAGAGATAATAGATTTTCCAAAACATACCTTTTCAAACAACTTTAAAACCTTTAATTTATATTTTAAAATTTGTTTTAAAAATGTACTTGGTTATCCAGGGAGAATCTCATTTTCAATCACTTAAATCAATTTTCCAAATTGATTCCCAATTTATTCCATTTGAAATAAATTTCTCTACTTATTAGTTTCTCTCAAAATTCATTAATTATGACCTTATATTTATTATTATTTTCCGTTTGATTTTATACCATTTAACTGAAATATACCAATTTCAGTTTCTTCCAAATTTCTTCTTTATTCTTTCCAAAATCTTTAATTTTAAGTAAATGTTTATTCTTTTAAATTAATAACACTAAAATTTAAG
This sequence comes from Allium cepa, assembly GCA_030765085.1. NCBI lineage: Eukaryota > Viridiplantae > Streptophyta > Magnoliopsida > Asparagales > Amaryllidaceae > Allium > Allium cepa. The sequence goes on from CM060937.1 coordinate 16,230,376, forward strand.
ATTCATTAATCTTTTGATTATTCAAATTTCCCTTACTAAACTTAAAATTTATTTATTAGAATTTTAAAAGAGCACTTTATTTCTTTTCCAATTGATTTTTAAATTTATTCAAATTTTCTATAATTATTTTACTTACAAATTTACTTCTTTTATTATCTTTCCAAATCCAATTTATATATTTTTGGTAATTCATCATGTCCAATTATATCCAATCGAACCATAACATTCAATATTTCAGTACAACTCATCATAGAATATAAAATAATCACCACAGAGAATGTTAAATAATTTAAATAAATGTCGAGGGATCCAGTTGGATCCCTCCAACCTGTTTTCCCCGCATCCACAGATGTTAGCACAACATAATACACCCATTCCAAAATATCATACTATAACACATAAATCAATTCAACCATTCAAACAATTATTTAAATTTAATCATTAAATTTTAAATTTAACTGAGTGAGATTAACTCACCTTTCATTTTTGCTTTGCAGTCTACTTCAATATTTGCCTTGGTTTACGCGATTTGACCTTGAACAAGCATTATAGGATTTTATTAATATTTGAACTAATTGAAGAAATTCCCCTTTTCTAAATTCATTTAACTAGAGATTTAATTTTAAACGAATGATTTGCCCTTTAATAAAATATTTTTACCAACTAAAAATTAAATATACTTATTAAACAAATTAGTCACTATATATGCAGATATTAAAACAGAACTGCTTCCATTCATTCATTTTTTTCATACATCCATATATATAAACATTTATTTAATTAAATTAAAAATAAAACTAATACCTCACGGAAAACGAACCCAAGCGACTACCTCGCTGGCGCCAACCAGTCCCAATTCGCGCACGCGGCCGATGATCCAAACCCTAACCAACTCGAGTCGCCGTCCTCACCGAGAAGATGCGCCGCCTCCACCTGCCAATCTATTGCGTCGCGACTTCTCAAATCGCGATTCGATAGTGATGCCGACACGAGACCATCACGCATTTCAATCCCTAACCCTAGGTCACAGCTCACGAAATCGCCCAACACTCGCGCCTCCACTAAAGGCGATGTTCGAACTCGACTTCATTGAGAACGTGGTTAACTTAGTGTACGAATTCGAACGAGAAGATTTTGATGAGGACGCCATTCCCCTCTTTTTTTTTTAAGTTCCGAGTACTTTTTTCTCTCTTTCGTGAGTTTAACTAAAGGTAGGGGAAAAGGAGATACGATTGAAAACGAAGGCACGTTGCGTGATGTGAACGCCTTGCGTGCACAAGCATTTTAGCATGTTGGATAAGCTTTTGTGTACAGTGATTTGAAGTGTTCAAGAAAATTCTGATGTGAATTGCTAACCAGTCGGTTATACATAAATTATTTAAATTTTAAACGTTCTGAAATCGTCCCTCAAAATTTCGAACTCCTATCGAGGCGTGCTGTTAGGCGTTAATAATGTTATAACCCTATTTCGAACGCAATGGAAAAGGTTTCAGGTCCAAATTCGATCGTATGGAGAAGATAGCTACATGAATCAAATTAAAGTATTTAATTTTCGATATTAATTCTAGTGCGTTTATATCTCGTACGCTCACATAACAACTCTGATTATCACGAAAATTGAAATCCGATAATAATACAATATTACGGATCCAATGGAACTAGTTTCGTCGAAATCCGAGACTATGCCTCGGAAGGCTGTTTTTAATTTCAATTTAAACGATATATTTTTAAAACTGAACAAATCGGTGTTAAATTCAATTTAAAAACCTTGATTATCCTCAGCACTATCAATATAAATTTTATAAGCCTACAAATTATTTTTAACAGGCTTAAAATTCCAAATTCAACATTTTACTCAATTTCAAATTATTCTATTCAATAAATCCAATCGCCAAATTCAAACTGATATTTGAAATCCAAGTTAAACTATCTTGAAAATATTTAAAATTACTTAAATATTTCAATTTCAAATGCCTAAAAATTTCCGGGTCGTCACATTCCTCCCCCCTTAAAAGAATTTCGTCCCCGAAATTACTAGTTAGGAAGAATGATCCAATACTCATTACTATTTTCCAAACCAACAGTTTAATCAACTTGCCATAACATATCTTTTATCAAAGACCCACTATTACTTCAACCAACTTCCCTAAACCTTTCATAGTTTTCAAATAACTTTACTTATTCAACCCTTCAAATTTAAATTTAAATTCAAATTTAAATTATCAAAATTTTCTCAAAAATTTTCTAACTCTCTAAATTTTCGAAAAAATTTCGCCAGCGTCTCCTTTGCGCGGCTAGCTCGGTACTACTACAAAATGGCTCTACGGCCTCCCAAATCCAAAAAAAAAAAACCAAGTGGCTTAATCAAAATCCCAATCAAATTTCATATAGAAATTTAAATACATACCTTTTTGTCGAGCATTTCAAATTTATCTTCTTGAAATCAAAAACCAATTCTCTTTTCCTTTTTATAATACCTGCATAACCTGCTTAGCACTAATATCCAATCACAACATCCCAAAAACATTTATCGATTTCCTTACCAAATGTCAATATTCATCCAAATATCAACTTAGAATATATTTGCAATATTCAATTTCCAATTAAGAATTAACCATTCCTTACTTAAGTTAACATAAGCATGTTATATGTTTCTTTCTTTATTTTCATCTTACCACTTTAGTTTATATCCATTTCTATCCACATCGATTCTTTCATTTCCATACGAATTCAATTTATCTTTAACTTTAAATATTGAATTTTATTTTCCATTTATAACTAATTCATGTCTTTTTTTTAATTAGTTTCATTTACTAACTTATTTCAATTTTCCAGTTTAAACCTTTGTCGTTAACAAAATTTTCCAAAAATTTTCAAAAATTTTCTAACTCCCAAAATTTCCGGAAAATTTTGGCAGAGTCTCCTTTGTACGGAGGAGCTTTTGCAATTTGACAAAAGATATAAATATATATACATCGACCCACACTGTCGGAAAAATCAAAAATAGTTCATATTTCCTATTTATATTGCGTAGGCGTACCTTATTTAGCATTTTTAAGCAAGTAGCTTATTTATTTAGACGTTAGCGCAACCAAATCCAGCCACACGGCTTCCATGTACCTGTACTTACTCATATTAAACATGTAAGTACCAAATATATGAAGTTTAACAGCATATCACTTATTTGCAATAGTTAAAACATATGAATTCTAAAAGAAACTCATACCAAACATTTTTCCGTAAGCAATTTATATAGTTCCATATGAATCCCACTATTCCAATTAATTTATAACCATTTCATTCAATCTGAATGGCTTAAAAACTCAATCGCTTGCATTTAATCTATTATTAAGCAAACTGATCTCATATTTAATTCAATTGCTTTCAAAATCAATTTATTTTACCCTTACCAATTCATAGAATTTTAATTACTGTCATTTACATCAAACGACAATTTATTCTATGCAATCTGATGAGATCTATGTGAATAAACAAGTATTTATGTTTTATAACCAATTTAAATGGATTTCAACTCACTTTATACTTAATTCTATTCCATTTTTAAATTTATTCACAATCCATATATTCTCATTTTCATTGCATTTCAGATTTGAACCCATTCACTTACATTTCATTTTATTAACCAAACTAGTTCATTCAAAACCATTATCAATGGTGGTTCATCCTCATTACCCATTAAATTTTCTTTCATTTTAATTCATTCACACCCATTTATTTAGCTTGACACATTCCAATTAAATTTTATTCTCAACCCAATCATTAGCGTTTCATTTAACACTATTCTATTTAACTTGAAAACATTCGATTGTTAATATTGTCTCCAAGTTATTTCAATTCCTTAACATTTTAAATGGTTTATAATTATTTATTTAAGAATTCTTCATTCCATTAAATATTATCGGCAACTCACCGAATTTTATTTCAATTAAAATCCATTTTTACTTGACTTAAATCCAATCCACTATTATTAAACTTAATTTTAAGTTGAATTCAATTCAACTCCTTTCCATCTTTTAGCTTAAGTTTATTCACTCCAATTTATACTTAAGCTCATTTTGTTTCAAGTAAATCTTTCTCTTCCATTCAACTTAATTCTATCTCCACCAAATCTCATATTAAATCTACAATTTCATTTGATTGGTTATTATAAAATTTAACTTTCCAGATTCAACTCATTCAATTGATTACATTGCCATTTCCAATTTATTTCCACTTAGTTGGATTTTATTTGCAATTCATACCATTTCTATTTTAATCCAATTTCATTTTTATTCGATACATTTTTAATTATATTTAATTTGTTAACACTTCAAGTCAAATTTTAATTAATAACTCAAATTTTGATTCTACCATTCACTTTTAAAATTACCATCCAATTTTATTAACTAACCATGCAATTTTATTCTCAATTCATTTAATTAATTGCAAGGCCACTTTCAATTATATTTTCTTCATCAACGATTTAAGTCGAAGTTGATTTATAACTTGAGTTCTATTTCCAATCTCCATTATTAGCTTACAATTCAGCTTCTATTTAACTACATTGAACTCCATTTACACATTTCATTATCTAATTTATTATCAATTAGTTCTTCCCTTATTTATAATCCAACATTTGATTTTAAATCTCAAAATCTCTTCATTTAATTCTCTTAAGTTCAAATTTATTTTATAATATTTTATTTTTCAATTCATCAAAAATATTTATTTTGGGTTTTCTATCCCACTTTTCAAATTTTATAAGTCACAACTTATTATTTACACTATTCTATTCATTATAGTCTTGAATATACTCTTCTTTTATTTTTAACTCAAGTTTTACACTTATTTATAACTCAAGCATATTTTTATTCCATGCATTTTTAATTCTTTTACAAGTTATTCTGATTTATTTATTCCAATTCCAATCCTTATCCAATTTATTTTCCATTTATTCAGGTAAGAATTTCATTCCATTCATTAATTCAATTGAATTCTTATTCCAATTCAATTTAATTTTAACTCAGATTTATTTAACCCAATTCGATTTCAACTTAATTCGAATACAACTGGATATTATTTTCAGCTTATTCAATTAATTTCAATCCAGTCAAATTTTTATTTCCCATCCAAGCTTATTTCATTTTTTAACTTGTCACTTAAAGTTAAGTTCCCAACATTCAAAGCTTATATTTCCTTCCTGATTTAAAAATCATCTTAATCTATAAGCTTACAACTATCTCATCGGGATTTTTAAACACTCGACTTTTGGGTTCAAATCATTTTGAAATCTTCAACATCTCAAATCACATTTCTCAAAAAATTTAAACCAATCCTGGTTTTATTCTCAACAAATTTCCCTTGAAATTTTGAAAAACAAACAGGTTTTCCTGAACAAATCAAATTGGCAGTAATTCATCACTTAGAAACTCGAAAATGAACATCGATGATGCTGCAGTAATCACCGAAGTTATTTTCCAGCGACTGAAGTGAATTCAATGCTATATCCCTTTCCAAAATTTATTTAAAACAATTTCCTTTCAGAAATACCCCAAAACAACAATGCTATCATTTATCTTCAAAATACTTCCTAATCTCCGGGATTTAAATTTCCAAATCCTGCTTAAATCAATTTTAACTATAATTCATCTGCATAGCTTATGCTCATACAAATACTCATTCGATGATAATAATTTACCCACGATGATAATAATTTAATATTATTCTTCCTAACATCCAAACAACTATATATTAGCCAAAATAATGTACAATACTTTTATTTATATCAAAATATACTTTGGGTAAAATTATTTCATTTACTTATATTTAAAACAATACCGTGTCAATTGTTCTATTCAAGTGTTTAGAAACCCCTTCGATACAGTTGCGCAGACCGTGTCGACGAAGGTTCATATGCCACTCAATAAATCAAACTACACAATATTAAAACAATTCATATTCACTAACAAATACGCGCTCATATCTATTAATATGCTCAAACTCATTCTAGAGTACTATAGACTCTATTTTATGAGTAATTCCCACCAGAGCCAAAGTTATCACGAACCTCGCTCTGATACCAAGTGAAACGACCCGCAAATCCGTACCCCTGAGTCAACACTATTCTACAACAATCAACTCAAGTTGTACAGAAATACGAACCATTTGGGTTAAAGAAGAAGAGGTAAAAGAAGAAAATAGAAAACAACAACAGAATCTAACCATCGCAGCGGAATAAAATATAATAGATAATAAATAATTTTACTCAAAAATCAAATATCTCTATTTATATATTACATCATCAGAGTATATCAATCACAGCTCAACATCAATATCATGCAATGGATACACAACAACTCAACACAGCGGAATATATACATAAACAAGTACGTATGTACGTATCGTCATCCAGCTCGTTTTCTGAGTTCCATAGCATCATTCTGTATCCTATAACACTCGGTCTGACCCGAGCATAACAGTAAAATAACACCCGAGTCAGTCTGGAATACCAGCGTGAGAAAATCACACCCAATTTGATTATTAAAGTTTTCAAAAATCCTTTGAAAACAAAAGCATCTCATAAGACCACGCCACAAATAAACATGTCAGGTTTTTACCTTACGATAGCTAAAACACTTTTTATAGAAATCCTCTGATATTATAATAGGGTCTATATACAAATACTTATAAAATAGCCGAAATTGGTACATCTATTAAATTCCAGCTACTAGCCACATAGTGGGTAATACAAACAAAATTCGTACAAGGCTCGTAGGGAGAATGGATTTCCAACCAATGACTAGGCACCGGGGTACCACCTGTCACAGTACGGGGCCTAGATCACCGTACCGAGGACCACTCCCGATCTCCTACAACGCAAGGCCGGACCCATCCCTTACTGGACAGTTCCGAATAAGATCACCCCGCGGTTGGGATCAGCAACTGCCCACTAAGCCGAAATAAAAAGGGACATCTAGACAGGGATGACCTTACTCTCCAGTGGGGGCCACCCACGAAGACTTGCTGCGTATCCCCTGATTTTCAGTCATTCCCATTTGATGAGGCTTGAGGCTAAGCGTTACCTTTTAAGAACATATCCCTTAGAATGCCCATCGTCCACCTGACGATGTTTCGGAAACATTCATCCATACAAGTCAGTCCCGGGTTCGAACGGAACCGAAGGCACTATTCCTACTACATCCATTTTGGAAATATTCTCAGGATTAGTAGCGACCTAGCCCTTGCACTTCACCGCTCCATCTTCGACTCCGAATTGTTTTCACGAAAACGTACAAACCAGATCGAAGTGGTTTTCGAGAAATTAATCTCGATCTCGGTCTCTTCGAAACGATTAACGCATTTGTCCAATATTGATAGTCGGTGATTTAACTATCAATTAATATTCACAAACATCCGTCCAACAATAAATAATTTCCCAAATTATTTATTAACCTCAAAATATCTTCACAAGATATATTTCTATTTTCAATCCTTGAAAACAGTTTCAAAACCATCTTTCTTTCCAGAATAACTTTCCCAAATATTTTCTATCTCCTCTGAAGTCACCAAGCACAAAACTAGATTTCTAAAAAATAATTTTAAAACACTTTGCTTTGAAATATATACTTTTTAAACATTTAAATTAAAACTACTTCAATAATTTGTTAAAAATACATACCATGTGAATACTTGAAAATAAGGTTATTTAATAAAATATAAACTAGATTTTTCACTTTGAAAATAAAATACTAAGTCACTTTCTAAATAATTACTACTATAATAGATTTGAGAAAATACTTACTTTTAAATTTAAATATTAGAGATAATAGATTTTCAAAAACATACTTTTTTAAACAACTTTAAAACCTTTAATTTATATTTTAAAATTTGTTTTAAAAACGTACTTGGTTATCCAGGGAGAATCCCATTTTCAATCACTTAAATCAGTTTTCCAAATTGATTCCCAATTTATTCCATTTGAAATAAATTTCTCTACTTGTTAGTTTCTCTCAAAATTCATTAATTATGACCTTATATTTATTATTATTTTCCGTTTGATTTTATACCATTTAACTGAAATATACCAATTTCAGTTTCTTCCAAATTTCTTCTTTATTCTTTCCAAAATCTTAAATTTTAAGTAAATGTTTATTCTTTTAAATTAATAACACTAAAATTTAAGATTCATTAATCTTTTGATTATTCAAATTTCCCTTACCAAACTTAAAATTTATTTATTAGAATTTTGAAAGGGCACTTTATTTCTTTTCCAATTGATTTTTAAATTTATTCAAATTTACTATAATTATTTTACTTACAAATTTACTTCTTTTATTATCTTTCCAAATCCAATTTATATATTTTTGGTAATTCATCATGTCCAATTATATCCAATCGAACCATAACATTCAATATTTCAATACAACTCATCATAGAATATAAAATAATCACCACAGAGATTGTTAAATAATTTAAATAAATGTTGAGGGATCCAGTTGGATCCCTCTAACCTGTTTTCCCTGCATCCACAGATGTTAGCACAACATAATACACCCATTCCAAAATATCATACTATAACACATAAATCAATTCAACCATTCAAACAATTATTTAAATTTAATCATTTAAATTTTAAATTTAACCGAGTGAGATTAACTCACCTTTCATTTTTGTTTTGCAGTCTACTTCAATATTTGCCTTGGTTTACGCGATTTGACCTTGAACAAGCATTATAGGATTTTATTAATATTTGAACTAATTGAACAAATTCCCCTTTCCTAAATTCATTTAACTAGAGATTTAATTATAAACGAATGATTTGCCCTTTAATAAAATATTTTTACCAACTAAAAATTAAATATACTTATTAAACAAATTAGTTGCTATATATGCAGATATTAAAACAGAACTGCTTCCATTCATTCATTTTTTTCATACATCCATATATATAAACATTTATTTAATTAAATTAATAATAAAACTAATACCTCACGGAAAACGAACCCAAGCGACTACCTCGCTGGCGCCAACCATTCCCAATTCGCGCACGCGGCCGATGATCCAAGCCCTAACCAACTCGAGTCGCCGTCCTCACCGAGAAGATGCGCCGCCTCCACCTGCCAATCTATTGCGTCGCGACTTCTCAAATCGCGATTCGATAGTGATGCCGACACGAGACCATCACGCATTTCAATCCCTAACCCTAGGTCGCAGCGCACGAAATCGCCTTACACTCGCGCCTCCACTAAAGCCGATGCTCGAACTCGACTTCATTGAGAACGTGGTTAACTTAGTGTACGAATTCGAATGAGAAGATTTTGATGAGGATGCCATTCCCCTCTTTTTTTTTAAGTTCCGAGTACTTTTTTCTTTCTTTCGTGAGTTTAACTAAAGGTAGGGGAAAAGGAGATGATTGAAAACGAAGGCACGTTGTGTGATGTGAACGCCTTGCATGCACAAGCATTTTAGCGTGTTGGATTGTAACGCCCCGCAAATCCATACCCCTTGAGTCAACACTATTCTACAACAATTAACTCAAGTTGCACAGAAATACGAACCATTTGGGTTTAAGAAGAAGAGGTAGAAGAAGAGAAAACAAAATCAACATCAGAATCTAACCATCGCAGCGGAATAAAATATAATAGATAGTAAATAATCTTTACTCAAAATCAAATATATCTGTTTACATACATTACATCATCAGAATACATCAGTCACAACTCAACATCAATATCATACAATGGGTACACAACAACTCAACACAGCGGAATACGTATATAAATATACAAGTACGAGAGTACGTTTCGTCATCCAGCTCATCTCCTGAGCTCCACAGCATCATATCCTGTATCTTATAATACTCGGTCTGACCCGAGCATTACAGTTAAATAACACCCGAGTCAGTCTGGATTACCAGCGTGAGAAAATCACACCCAATTGATTATTAAAGTTTCAAAATCCTTTGAAAACAAAAGCATCTCGTAAGACCACGCCACAAATAAACATGTCGGGTTTTTACCTTACGATAGCTAAAACAATTTTCATAGAAATCCTCTGATATTATAATAGGGTCTATACACAAGTACTTATAAAATAGCCAAAATTGTTACATTATTAAATTCCAGCTACTAGCCACAAAAGTGGGTAATACAAACAAAACTCGTACAAGGCTCGTAGGGAGAATGGATTTCCAACTAATGACTAGGCACTGGGGTACCACCTGTCACAGTACGGGGCCTAGATCACCGTACCGAGGATTACTCCCTTCATCCCCTGCAACACAAGGCCGGAACCATCCCTTACTGGACAGTCCCGAGTGAGATCACCCCGCGGTTGGGATCAGCAACCGCACCACTAAGCCGAAAAATAAAAAGGGACATCTAGACTGGAATGACCTCACCCTGCTTGGGTGCTACCCACCTAACCTTGCTGCGTATCCCCTGATTTTCAGTCATTCCCATTTGATGAGGCTTGAGGCTAAGCGTTACCTTTTAGAACGTTTCACTTAGAATGCCCATCGCCCACCTGACGATGTTTCGCAAGCATTCGTCCATACAAGTCCGTCCCGGGTTCGAACGGAACCGAAGGCACTATTCCTACTACATCCATTTTGGAAATATCCTCAGGATTAGTAGCGACTAGCCCTTGCACTACACAACTCCATCTTCGACTCCGAACATGTTTTTCGCACGAAACGTACAAACCGGATCGAAGTGGTTTTCGAGAAATAAATCTCGATCCCAGTCTCTTCGAAACGATCAACGATTTGTCCAATATTGATAGTCGGTTATTTAACTATCAATTAATATTCACAAACATCCATCAACCAATAAATAATTTCCCAAATTATTTATTAATCCCAAAATATCTTCTCGAGATATATATTTCCAATTTTCAACACCTTTTGAAAACAGTTTCAAAACCCGTTTTCCCTTCCCAGGGTACATTCCCAATTATTATTTCCATTGGAACGCCAAGTACAAACACTTAAGTTTAAAATAATTTAAAAACATTTTTTTATAAAATATACTTATAACTTTTAAAATTATAACTTAAATATTTTATTAAAATAAATATACTAACAAAATATTTTGTATAAGACAATTTATAAAATATAAACTAAATTTCCTCTTTTAAACTCAATACCAAGTTACTTTATATAGTTATTTCAATAATAGATTTAGAAAATTATACTTGCTTTAAAAATTTAGATCTAGAAATAATAAACTTTCCAAAACCTGCTTTTTAAAACGATCTTAAAAACTTTAAATATTTTTGAAAACCATAGTTGGCTATCCAGGGAAATCCTCTTCTGTTTCCCATTTCTTAAAAATAAATCACCATTTATTTTTAAACAAATACCCATTCCTTTAATAAATTCCTACCTTGAATTTATAAAATATCCACCGACATTTTATTTCACTTTATAACCTAGTCATAAAGTCCCAAAATCTCTCTTCACTTTAAATTTAAATTTCAACACCTAAATCAATTTTACAATTGATTTCCATTTACTTTACCATGAAATAAATTCTCTTACTTCATTTATTTCAAAATTTTATTAAACTTTAGATTTAATTTCCAATTTATGTTTTAAAATCTTTAAACTGAAAAATACCAAATTCAGATTCCTCAATTTCCTTTCTTTACCTTTAAATTTAATCCTTACATTTAAAATAATGACTTTTATTCACTTAAGTTCCAGAATTTACTATTCCTCTGTTAATTCAATTTCCTCATATTCCATATTTTGTTAGATTTTAGAAATCACTCTATTTTATTTTATTTTCACTTCATTATTCAATTTATTCCAATTTATTAGAATTATTTACTTAAAATTCTACTCTTTTATTACCTTTCAAAATCCAATTCCATAGATTTTGGTAACTCTTTAAACTGAGTTATTCCATCCAACCATACTATCCAATATTCCAGTTATCCATAAAACAATCACAGGATATCAAATATTCATCACACAGAATATTAAATAATCTAATAAATTTGAGGAATCCAGTTGGATTCCTCCAACCTGTTTCCCTGCATCCACAAATGTTAGCACAACATTATTTACTAATTTCAGAATATATCATTCGATAGCACATCAATCAATCCATTTCAACCATTCAAACAATTATTTAAATTTAATCATTTAAATTTAAATTTAAACTGAGTGAGATTAACTCACCTTGATTTAATTGTAGCAACCCTTCCCAATCTCGACTCGTTTCAGTACTTTTTGACCTTGAATAACAATTGCACGGATTTTATTAATATTTGGATAGATCGAACAATTAATTTCCGTTTAAATAAATTTATTCTTTAACTCAAATAATTTAATCTTCGACTAATGATTTACTTCAACAAATAATTAAATTTAAACTAATTCTCCTTTATAAAAATCTTTTAGTAAGTAAAATAAATCAATTAAGTTTATTAAACAATTTAATCTCCATCATGCATCAATTTAAAAATTAAACTAGTAAGTTTATAATGGATATAGGCATTTTATTTCTCATCTAGTAACTATAAAAGTATATTTATAACAATATCCTATATAGATCTTGAAAAATCAAACTTCCTACAAATTTCTAGATTTTCCAAAACTTTATAATAATCTTTCCGTTTTACAGTAAGTTATTAAAATAGGGGTGTAACTATATACTTGTATTTGTATTATACACACAGGAAAAATTCAGAGTTTATTTTATTTTATACATACATGTATATATATATATATACCTCTCTAATATGTATATGAAATAAAATATCTTCACTGTCTCTCTTTTTTTTTCTGATTTACATATACTCATGTTAAAAATCAAGTTCAAATAAATAAATAAAACAAAATGGAGGATACCTCACTGCAATCACGACCTTCCCAATCGAACAGTGAATGTTGCGATTGCTACTGAGAATCGCACGCCACCATACCCCTTCCTCCAGTACGCCTCACCCACAAACCCTACTCACTGCCTCGAAGGAGTTCGCAGCCATCACCCAACAGTCCATCAACGATCTGTCATCGCGACTTCATCATGACCTCTGACACCACTCGGTCCCACCGGCAGCCACCACACTCGAACCCTCGTTCACCTCCATCCCAGACGAACTCCACCTCGACCTCGTTCCAGACGCGTCGTTCCAATGCCAGCTCGAACAAACTTCCAATGACGCCGCCGCTATCGCAAAATCGACTCTGCTAGCCGTCCACGACCACAAAGCCGAACCCTCAAACGCAGTCGCGAGGTTAATCGCGTATCCCAGCCCTCGCGCCTCGAGAACACCAACCAACTTCCCTCGTGGCCCTACGCAACCACCTGAAGCTTGCTAGAACACGTCGCGATCTGACCGGCAGTGGGAATCGCGAGTATCCTTTGAGCATCGAACGAAAGAATGGAGGAAGGAAAGATGCCGCTCAATTTCTGCGAAAGGGGAAATTTGTGGTTTAGGGGAGGGTATCGGTTCCTGAACGAATTTGAGTTGAGGGGGAAGCCAGGGTTTCGATTTGTTTTACACAGGAGGCAACCATTTTTTTTTAAGTTAGTTTGTTCTGAGAGGAATGGAAGGAGACGTAATGATTTTAAAACAAAAAGGAGTGGCTTGCTTCAGAAGATGGTCGGCTACAGTAGATATGAAGTGAAATGAAAGAAAGTAGGCTGAAGTGATAAGGAGCAGCTGATGTAAAGGAATAAAGAAACAATATTATTAAATTTTCCGATTAAATTTCCAATGCGTTTACTTATCGTATGCTCACACAACAACTCCTAATACTACGAAAATATGAAATCCGATAATAATTCAATATTATGGACTCAATGGAACTGGTTTCATCGAATTCCGAGACTGTGCCTCGGAAGGCTATTTTTAAATTCAGTTAAACTATATATTTTTAAAAACTGAACAAAACATGTTTAAATTCGATTCTATCACTTTTAGTATCTTCAGTATTATCAATATAAATTTTACGAGCCTTCAAATTATATTTTTTTTTTAAACAGGCATAAATTTCCAGATTCAATAATTTACCCAATTTCGATAATTAAATTCAACAATTAATTATCAAATGAATACTGATATTTGAAATTAAAGTTAATAATTAACTTTTGAATATTTAAAATAAATTAAATATTCCAATTTCAAATGTCTAAAAATTCCGGGTTGTCACATGGATAAGCTTTTGTGTACAGTGATTTGAAGTGTTGAAGAAAATTCTGATATGATTTGCTAACCAGTCGACTATACATAAATTATTTAAATTTTAAACGTTCTTAAGTCGTCCCTCAAAATTTCGAACTCCTATCGAGGCATGCTGCTAGGCGTTAATAGTGTTATAACCCTATTTCGAACGCAATGGAAAAGGTTTCGGGTCCAAATTCGATCGTATGGAGAAGATAGCTTCATGAATCAAATTAAAGTATTTAATTTTCGATATTAATTCTAGTGCGTTTATATCTCGTACGCTCACATAACAACTCTGATTACCACGAAAATTGAAATCCGATAATAATACAATATTACGGATCCAATGGAACTAGTTTCGTCGAAATCCGAGACTGTGCCTCGGAAGGATGTTTTTAATTTCAATTTAAACGATATATTTTTAAAACTGAACAAATCGGTGTTAAATTCAATTTAAAAACCTTGATTATCCTCAGCACTATCAATATAAATTTTATAAGCCTACAAATTATTTTTAACAGGCTTAAAATTCAAAATTCAACATTTTATTCAATTTCAAATTATTCAATTCAATAAATCCAATCGCCAAATTCAAACTGATATTTGAAATCGAAGTTAAACTATCTTGAAAATATTTAAAATTACTTAAATATTTCAATTTCATATGCCTAAAAATTTCCGGGTTGTCACAATTTCAAACTTGTATAAAACCACTTTTATACTTCAAATATTTTTCAAAAACCCTTTTCTTTTGGAAATAGATTCAACAAGGGGAGGTTTATCTTATATAACAAAGATATGTAACTTTGTTTACTCCAAATCAAATGTTCAATGATTACTCTATAAAGTCACTTACCAAATTACTTACTTCCATAAAGTAAATTTCTACTATAGAAATATCCAATTTCTACTTTATTTCATCATATATTTCACAAAATATATTTTTCCCTTTGAAAACCATTTTATAGTTCTTATCCACAAATTTTCAATATCAATTTCATTCAAACCCGTACGATGTACTCATATCATCCATGCGTAATATCAATCTGATCGCTTACTCGATCACACAATTTCACTTCCGAACTAGTATCGTCCACCCGACTTCCTAGTGTGGACTCAAATCTGGTTTCTTGATCTGAAACCATCATTCTCTTTGCATAGTCACAACTATGATAGAGAATATCCAAAATCAATCAACAATCCATATCTAGGTTCACCGTCGAAAATCGAGTGAAAAATCCCAACTCGGATCGATATACTATCTCGAAATTCTGTGCTCGAATCTGGATCAAATCATTATGCGAATAGAATAATGTACGTATATCCTACATATTTGTCTCCATTGATTATTTGCCAAATCAATTTCCTTTTCTATTCACATTCTCTTAAATTATCATCCACTTACTCACAATTCTTAAATCCTTATTTGGATTATCACTTCAATTCTTATCTCAAATGGATATTTAACCATAATAGTTCGAACTCTGTCCAGTTTAAATTTAGAAGATAGCTTGATTTTTTTTTAAATAGATAAGTAGTTGAAAAATAATTATAAATTTGTAAAATATCTGTAAAATAGTTAAATAATGATAAAATAGTTATAAAATAGTTAAACGGTTATAAAATAGTTGGAAAATTGCAAAATAGTTTAAAGCAGTAATTAGATTATAAAAAGTTGTAAAATAGTTAAATAGTTCCAAAAGTAGTTGTAAGATAAGTATAAGATAGTTTTGGGTTTTAAAAGGAAAAGTTATATATTAAATAGTTAGGAAAAAAGATTTAAAACAGTTTAAGTCAAAATTATTTATTTGAAAATTGTCCGGAGCCAAACTGTTCAATTCCCAATCTCCATTCTCATCAATTCAATTTAAATTTCCACTTCCATTTAAACTGAGTCAATTTCAATAACTTCAATTTCCATTGGACTTGATTTAACCCCAATTCAAGTTAAATTATCCTCAATTTCTTTCCAAATTCAAATCAAATTCAATTTGAATTTAAAACTATTTAACTTTAATCACAAATCCAAATTATTTAAATCAAATTTCAATTTGAACTAATTTCAAATTCAATCTCACTTCAATTTCAAATCATTTCAAATCAATCCAATTCAAATTTTCCATTTGAATTTTATACTTATACATCTTCAATCATAATTTCAATTAATTCAAATAAAATTCAATTTGAACTAATTCAACTTAAATTTCAAATTTAAACCATCTCGAATCATATAAATTCGAGTTAAATTTTTAAATGTTGATTTAATCCTTTAAATAAAATCAACCTATATCTTTAAACCATTTAATTCTGAATCCAAATTCCATTTTATCTTAATAATGGATATATTACCACACCCTATTTCTTTATTCATTTAAACAAATCCAATTCACAGTTTAAAAATTATTAATAGGATAATATTATCCAAATTATTTTAAAACACCCATACATTTCCAATTTCCAGATCTCAAACCCATTTTGAGATCACACAAACTCCTAATTCAAATTAACCATTTAACTTCCCAAATTAAATCCCAATTTCATATTGAAATTTCCTAATCAGGTTGTTCATTCAAACTTATTTAACTTCCTCTAATGTTAAATTTCAATTTATTTAATCGAATCAACTTTTCCCAATTTGAATTTCCATTCAAATTTTAAACTTCACCTTAATAATCTTCCCACTTATAAGTTTAAAAACTTATCACTTTGGGTATCACATCCCATTCCAAATTTAAAAGTCAACATTTAGGGTTTATTTCAAATTATCTTTGGTATTATGTATATCCACACATATATACATATTTACTTCCTTTACACACCAAGTTATCCTTAAATTTTAAACCACCTTTGGTTTTTAATTCAAAACAAATTTCTTTAAATTTCAAACAACTCTTGTTTGAAATAAGATTCTTTCGTTAAAATATCATTATTTATTATCTCTTTATCACTTTGAATTTTTTTTTCAAATTTCTGGACCTGGATTTAAAATTTAGATCATCTTCAATTCCAATTTATAAGTCATACTTACTCAAATGTTTTACTTTCTTAAACATTTCATTTTGCTTACTCATTAACACACATTTCATTATTATCTTATTTTGAAACTCTTTCCCAAATTCAAGATTTTAATTTTAGTTTGAATCCATTTCAAACTTATCTTTATTTAATTTCAATTTGGTTGTATTTCTATTACCACTTAATTTAATTCTAATAATTTAACAACCAATTATCTTAATATTTATTAGAAATAAATATTGCTTTATATAACAAAATATATTCTTATATAAGATCATTTAAAATCTTTATATAAGAAAATAACAATTACGCTCTCATACACACACACACACACACACTCAACTCATCCTAGGATACCATTGACCCTATCCTTGATGAGTAATCCCAACAGAGCCAAGGTTCTCTCTAAACCTTCAGCTCTGATACTAAATGTAACCACCCAGAATTTTTGATCTTGAAAATTCTAGACAGTTAGGAAAAGAAAAGAAGAGATAGAAGAAGAAAACAGAAAACAAGACACAGAACCTCACATTCGCAGCGGATCAAAATATAATATCATAAAATAACTTTAATACAAAGAAGCTGTATCAGTAAATTTACATTTAATACATCAGAGTTTCCAATATTCACAAACACTGTACAATTAATATTACATATTCCAGACAATCTACAATATACACAACGGAATACTCTCCATACGTTTCGGCTATCCAGCTTGCTTCTTGAGCTCCAGAACGTCCTTACCTGAAAGCTGTAATACTCGGTCTGACCCGAGCATTACATCAAAGTAACACCCGGGTCAGGCTGGAAACAAGCATGAGTAAACTCATCTAGCAAGAAATTCTAATTTAAAAACATACTTAAAACCCGGGTTGACTCATTCATCACTATAAGATCACAACTTGCCATAGACAACACTTATATTCACAATCAACTTCTAAGTATCTTTACTTAGTTTTAAATGGGCCAAACATTGAAATTAATCCTATCCCAGCCTATTAATTTCACATATCAAATCTATAAAAAATCATAGTAGGTTACACTTCGAAGTGGTTTCGAGTACTTACCGATGCCGACCCCGGTCTCTTCGAATTCAATGTCATCTTAAATCCAGTTTAAGTGGATACATTCAATTTAAATACAGGGTACATAATTCACACAACAATTCATTATCGATAGATAATCCTACAATATTATCATTCAATCCATCATATCATATCACAATACATCACACTCAATATCAGAGATATTCAAAACCCAAGTCGTCCAATATCATTCAATCATCATAAGCAAGATTTAATATATATACATAATTCCTAATTAATTTAATTAATCTCCAATTAAATTAATTACCAAGTTTAATCGCTTGGATTACTTAAACCCTACCTACTTAACATTAATTAATTACAACCCTACCTACTTAACATTAATTAATTACAACCTAGTTTATTTATCATTCTAAAATCATCCATCTTAATTAATCATCCTTGATTAATTATTCTTTAATTACAATAAGTAATTGACTCTCAATTAATTACTCAAAGTAATTAATCGTTAATTACTTCTCTTAAGTATTTATCATTAATTAAATCACTTTAATCCTGAAACAACAAATCTTTAAGGTCGAAATTTGAAGAAGATTAAGATTTTTACTGTAATACTCCATTCCAGATAAGCTATCATCAATTCTTACCTAAAATATTTTTACAACTTAAATCCTATCATTTCTAACAATATATGTTCAAATATCACAAACACTTAACAATCAGAAGTAGAGCAGTTGATTTTTTATTTATTAAAATTTTAGGACCTAAGAATAAAGAGCAGAGAAATCTTTTGTTCGAGGTATGCACAACAACTTTCACACTCAAATACACATGCAATCTTGTTTAAACAAATCAAGCAAACATATATCATATTCCAATTTAAGTAAATGCTGCATGCATCTAGATTTTGATAGTTTTAATTCTTTAAATAAAACTATTTACTCACCTTTATGTTATAAAGAGAGCAAAGATCAAAGCCCTATTTTTAAAATTCCAGTTTTGAATATCCTTCGAATTGAACCAGGTCTGCTTTGATCTTGCTTTGATTCATGCTTGATTATTGAGGTGATCAAATCTTCTTTTGCAACATATATTTTTGAACTGAATTTGCTTTAAAATTGTGTCTGAAACTTAATTTGCTTTTGATGTTAATCTGGATTGGATTTCCTGAGTTGATTATTGCTTTTGTTCAGATTTTGAATTTGTGAAGAAATCTTTTTTTTAGGTTTAAATGTTTGATTTGTTTGATTTGTCTCAGATCTGAGTTTCCATACTAGTTTGTTCTTTTGTTTTAAAAGCATGAAAATAGAAAAAGAAATGAAGAAAGAAAATTTAGATGTTTATATAGGTTTTAATTATAATTATTAAAAGTATAAAGAAAATAAAATAGAAATGACGCTTGTAAAATCACTTAACATTTGTTAATCTAATGATGTATTTCTCTTACACTTGTTTAAAAGTATTTTATCTTGTTTACATTGTAGTTTGCATATTATAGTGTATTGAATTTCTTTGTTAACTCTTTTATGTACTTAAATTACATATATATACTTTATTTATATTTTTAAATGTTTTCGTAAAATTTTATATTAAATTTTTATATAGTAACAACTTTCCTTAACTTATATAATATGATCTTTAAAAGAAAATAACAAAATATATACTAATAAAATCATATACATTTATATTTTATATCCAATTTGTTTAAAATATTTATTCTTTGAATTTCCAATTCAAATTTAATTTAAAATCAACTCATATATAAATATATAAACTTAAACATACCCATATTTAATTTGTTTGAAAATAAAGAAAATTTTCTATTGAAAATCTACTTATCTATATATATAAACCATCATTATTATTTGTTTTAAAAGAATAATTTGTCAAATTTTAAATAATTATATTAGGCGATTATCAAATAAATTTATCCTGATATGAATATTTATTATCATATTTATTTGTTTAATTTATAAATCAGTATTTCTAATAACTAACCCAGTTAATTATCAATTAACAGCTTACTCCGAAATTCGGGTTATCACACTTCTTATTGACAAATTTGGGTTGAGAAAGAAGATGAAGAATAGAATGGTCAAAAGTCCCCTCGAAGTTGTTATTGGCTTTATATTTATATAAGAATCACCCAACGAAGCGTACAATCATGAAATACTAGTTCACACTTCAGATTTGAGAAAGCAAGAAGGGAGATGAGGTCCCTAGAATGATAAAATCACCCCGAAACTAACCCGATTACCGTAGTACAAATTATTCAGTCTTCTTCAACTTCATCTTCTTGCTTCAATTCATTGAGTTCCAAGCACTTTAGCCTTAAAAATCAAGTTGTTGCCGAGAGGTCAAGACACCTTCAATACTTGTCCTTTTCTTTAGCCTTTTTGGGATTGTTCACCCACTCCTTAAAAAATGGATTACCGGATGATCACTTTATCCACATATACCTTGACCATAGCTCTAATATCCTCCAAAGCGTGTAAAATCATGTCAGTATCTTGAAAAGAGATCGGCACCGACTACTCACATAGGCATATTTCACAATCTAACCTCTTGAAGCTCTTCTCACGATCATCCTAAGCTTACCTCCAAGTCCATAAACCACTTTGTCTTCATCCTAACGTCTAGATTTGTTTGAAAACTGCTTGGTTTTAAAGCTGGATAACAAATGGAAAAATCAAATGGATAAATGTTTCTACATGAATAAGAGAATCGACGAGGCATTGATTTATTATCATAAATCAATTACTTCAACCCTAAGTAATAATCTCTACATAAATATAGTCAGTCTTTAGAGATTAATATCATCCTCTCAAGTTGTATTTCTTCAAATTTCTTCTTTTTAGCCTCCATCATCAATCTTGTAATTTTCTTTCCTCAAAAAGTAATTAAATATCCTTCTCTCCAAGTGGTTGTACACAATCTTCCGATAATGGAATCATTATAAATCATATGTGTGATTTTCTTTTCTATTGTTGCATATATAATCTTTGATTGCTTAATTTAGGATATTTTTTTCTGTTTGTTCTACCTCACTATCAATAATATCCTATCATTTCTTATCCGATTGGGTTGTTGATCCAAATTTTCCTCAACACACAAATACACACACATAGATGTGTATATATATATATATGTATATATGTATGTATGTATGTGTATGTATATGTATATATAAAGTATAAGTATATCATTATATACTTAAGTGTGTACAATGTACATGTGCAATATAATATAAAAGGCAAGCAGGGTTAAAATGGTCTCCTACCATTATATCAAAGTAAAAAGGAAGGATACATACACAACACGACAATAATCACACAAGACTAAAACAAATAGAAAACAATAGGAGAAAGGGTAGGAAAAGAAGTAAAAGGAAAAAAACAAGACCAAGAACAAATATCGTCATAAATTCTCTCTAATTACATTACATTACAGTCACTAAATGTATAATTCTTAATCATTTTATCGCATTTATGTTAAGATTATTTTCTTTTAATTTTTCCACATCAAGGTTAATATTCATTAGATTGAAGCATAGAAATATGATCTCACACACATGCACACACGCGCGCGCGCACACACACACATATAGGAAGACTCAATGGCACCACTATTTCTAGCATCCCTTTGGCACCACTATCATATCTTGAGGTTCACTATTCCAAAATGATACTTGTAAATGTCTAATCCATATACAAAGGGCCATCTCTATAAAAAATGAGACTATTTCAATATTTGCAGCTTTTCAAAAATCACAAGTCAATATTCACCATTCAAAATTTATTTTAACCGTTAAATTTAAACTTCAAATATATTTTGCTACATGTACTCTAATGAGCCCAAATTTTATTGATATGGCCTTTAGTATAAGATGAAGATAACCACCAAATTTTATAGCACTTGAAAAAGTGTAACTCAAGATAGGACAGAGATGCTCCAAAATGGGGATGTCAGCGAACCTTCTTCATATACACCTACATGCATATATGCATACGTACGTATGTACATACAAACATACATACACATACATACATACATATATACATACGTATGTATTTATGTATGCATGTATGTATGTACATCGTACATGCATACACACAAGCATATACACAAACATGCATACACATATACACAAACATATGCATGCATGCATGCATATATATACACACACACAAACATACATACATACATACATATATATATCTGTGTGAGTGAGCGCTCGCGCTCGTGCACAGGTATGTACAATGTATGCATGATGTATTTATGTATATCCCTTTTTTCACATTTCTAATTTTAGATGATTTTTTTTACAAATTAATTAGCATAATGAAAATAAAATATTTACACATCGTATTTTATGACGAGTGCTTTGACTATTTTTGGGATTGTATCAGAATGATCAATCATTAAAAGGTGAAATAACGGACTAAAAATTAAAATGTGACACCCTACCTCGAGACCCACATTAACAAAGAGCATTACTGGGTAATACTATTTGCTAATGCGGAGAATAGGGTTGATTAGGAGCAACCATCTATAGCTTTGTCTTAAACATCTACTGAATACGTCGATTTAGTGCTTTATATTTTTTTTTCTTTCTCAAATGGATCGACATATTTAATAAATGCTTAATGCAAAATTATAGTGTCTAATGGATCTATCAGAACAAATATAACAAAAGAATGTATAATACATCATAGAACATCAACAAATATATATATATATATATACACACACCATGCACACACATATATACATACATATACATTGATACATCCCAATACAATACATTATGATACATCATGAGTGGTTCGAAGACCACACTGTGTAAAACGAGTCAAAAACAATAGATACATTTCATAGTAAAGCAAAAAGATTGCAAAACTACGCAAAAAGATTACAAAACTACGCAAAAAGATTACAAAACCACACAAAAAGAGATAAGCTAATATCCAAGGCAGAAGCATCAAGTAAAGTCCAAAAGCAGGTATCTAACCTGAAACAACTCGATCTGTCCCAAGTATAAAATACACAGGTCAGTCTATCTAAAACATCAGTTAAGTAAGATAAGTGATAATATGAAGCATAAGGTAAATGTGAAGTATCTTCTCGAATGAGAAGAAACAATAGTAAGAGCATGTCACTGCTACCAATGAGTTAATTCAAAAGCATAAATAATCTTGAAAGAGATAACTCAACATTAAAAAACTAAACATAATCATGCCTCATATCATCGGCATAACCCCAAAAATAACAATAATGGTTTCTCTAAACCCTATCTCCTAAATAGGAGAAATCTCAAAACTTAAATCTCGCCAAAGTGGCAATCACAAATATATTCTCAAAATAGAGAAATCTCAAACTCCAAACACACCAAATAATGGCAACACATATATCTCCAAAAGGAGATTAGAAATCCTAAATAAACACCAAGTGTTGGCAAACCCAAATCTCAAATATAGAACTCGATAAGGAGTTCAACTTTCCAAAGATGTAATCGCCATATATAATGCCTCGAATGACTCAATTAGCCAAATATGTAAAAAGGCGATACACTTGGAAAATCACAAATAATCAATGAAATCATCTCAAAGATATAGCATGTGCATATGGCCGAAGCCCACCAAGTACTATTCTTCCAAAATAAGGCACCACGACTCAAATGGACAAACATCCTGAAGGACAATATCTGGAAGGACAAATACATCTCGAAATATAAACATCTCGAAGGACAACATCCCAAAGGACAAATGTGTCACAATGACAAAGTCTCAAAGGACAAATGACCCGAAGGTCTAATACTAGCAAATACGTATTTTAGACAAATGTGTCACAAACTCTCAGATAGGAACCCAGAAGTATTAATGTGCGTCCATACCACACGTTCGCACTTAACGGGTTTCAAACCGCTAGCTAATGCCACACCAGGAAGCAGCAAAAATATTTGCCTCATCTCATCAGCAAACACGACCCGAAGGTCAAAAAGATCAAACGGACAAGTCAAGATTTAACCAAAAAGTTAAACACAGGTGTCCCATACCACATGTTTTACCCAATCGTTTAATTCTCCTTCTCATTCGCTCGAATAGTACAAAAACGTGCATTTATATATAACATAATCAATTTGAGAAAACAATCTTTGAGAATTCCCTTTTATAGAGAATATATAGTTTTTGTAGATTGAAAATAATTTTAAAACATTATATAATAATTATTTCAAAAGCCAATTTATTTTAAAAATAATTTAAAGTTATTCCAAAATTATTTACAAAAATCCATGCTCGAAATCAAGGAACTGATATTCGAATTTGTCTCAAAAATGATTCATTTTGAGTTACAAATTCTCCAAAATTTTGGCTAGCCTATTGATAAACATCATAGCCATGAAACACATTCGGAATTATCACAAAAACAAGTCACAAATGCAAGAAAATGAAGATGGAATGTAGGCAGAACAAAGAAGAACACATAGGAGATAACAACAGGGAGAAGGCCACCATAGGTTGACCCTAAGGTTGACCTAAGGGGATTTTGGGTCGACCTATAGGTCAGCACGGGGAAGTTTGGGGTCGACATTCTAGTCGCGATGTTGTGCAGGTGATTTCCAGCTTCGTATTGATTTTGCAGAGCACTTTTTAGGTATGAAACAAAAGAATTTTGCATTGAAATTTTACATACTTGATCTACAACACATGAACCATCATCAGAAGAAAATTCGGTAGCATTTCGTTGTCAGAATTGAGAGAAAATGACATGAAAGTAGCAACCCAAATCAATTTATCATAGAAACAAAACAACTACAGGAATCAGTAAATAGAGGCTAAATATTGCACAGATTTTGGCTTTTGAAGCTTTTCTTCAGCTAGAAATTAAGAGTTACTAACTCACCTTTGCGATATGAAGATCGAACTCGAAGAATTCAGATAAAAGTTGTGAGCTTTGGCCTAGTATATGCTTAAAGAACCTAAAAATTGATAACTTACAGACTGTAGTACAGAAAACACAAGTTGCAGCCAATTCAAGTTAAAAAAAATCAAGAATTGATGAAACCATTTTTGATTTTAAAGTGATTACCTTATCTTATTGTCTATAATTTGATTAATCTCAGCAAAAGAGTTGAATAATTGAAGATTTAGGCTTAGGGTTTAGGAGAGGAGATAGCTTTCTCAAATTTTGTTTCTTCTTTCTATTTTCTGGTTAAAGGAAAAACGTACTGTACGTACATAATTTTAAGAAGAAGAAACTTATTTTCTCGGTTAAAGTAGTAATGGGCTCGACCCAATTAGGAAAAACAACTAGACTAGCCTAATAAAAATCTAATTAACACCAACACTTTTATGTTATTAATCAAAACATCATATTTAAATAGGATTTCAACAGAATAAATCAAACAAACATATTCTCATGTTTAATAAAACATTTTACAACTAATAAAAAGATAATTTAGTTATAAAAATATTTTTTATTATCAAAACTCTCATTTTTCAATAAGTACCCAATTTACACAAATAATTACACAAAACTCTATTTGTAATAGCAAACATTGCATAAAAGTCATTTTCTTGTGTAATAAAATACATCAAAACCATTTTTTGTTATCCCGCCTTTTGATCAAGACCCAATTATCAAAAATTGGCTGAAAAGGATGGATATCAGGATTGGAGATTGGTTGGAAACAAGGCTATGATCGATGTCGTCAAAATTTGGCCGAGCTCCAATCAAGGCGGGATCAATTGGGAATGATGATCAAGGCTAGGAGGTGCTACGTTTCAAATTTTAGGTCAACCGGAGTTCGTATGCTCGAGATATGGATGGATCAATATTGAAAGAGACTGGTTTGGTATCGATACTATTCGTATCCCTACATTTCATATCGATGCCCATTGATACAAATAAGATGTTCGCATAGATCAGAAAGAAAGGTTAAGCGATTTTCGACTCGATGGCTGTGGACTCGGATTGAATAGGTTGGCGCATGATGACTTGTTCGATTCGAGGCTGTCCGACTCATTGTCTTCGTATCCATTCGGAAGATGTAGTGTGTATCCTTGCCACGTTCGTATCCATGAAAAACCATACTTCTTATCCATCCTCTCGTACCTTCTTCGTATCGATCCTATCGCCTAACGTTACTTCGCATCGATCAGCACGTATAGGATCGATATGAAGTGTGCAATTGGCACCGATACGAAGCAGTTGACACGAATTCATGGATACGAATAAGAATGATACAAACTAATGGATGCGAAATAATGAATTCGAAGCATGTTTTGGACACAAACGAAAAGCAAGCATAATTTTAGGGAAGAAGAATTCAACTCAGCGTGAAAATGGGATCGAGCCTTGGAAATAGAGCCACGTCACCAACGAGAATGTGCATGGTATCGATACGAGCCAGTATCGATACGAAATTGACCGATACGAACTAAACATCTCAGGAACACCCTGATTCGTATTGATCATAACTTGCAATCCACGAATTCAAATGCTTTGAAATTTTTACAGGATCTTGCGTACAAACTAAAGAATGTTCATGCCAAATTTCGACTCAACTGGGTTAAATCTTGATCGATACGAAATTCATTCGTATCGATCAAGGATCGAATCGAAATTACCTAGGATCGATCGCGTGGGCCCACTCACATGCTAGAAGAAGTCTCTTGAAATTTGAGCGAGATATTTGCATCCTACGCCTATAAATAGCATCTCAGAGCCTACATAAAAAGGGGATCTTTTGGCTATCCGACGTCTAGACTCTACCGGAAACATCTTTTTACAACAAGTCTGCTGTTGTACTCAAATTTCATCCTTGTAAACCGCTGTAATCAGCTGTAACCAGTAGGGAAAGTCAATAAAAGATTAACTTTTGAAGTGGACAAAGGCTGAAGATAGTCGAACCACTATAAATCTTGTGTCTCTGTCTATTTCTTTCCTTTTTAAGTTTGTTATTCTTCATTTTTATTCTCCACATTATCAAGATCTGTGATCTGCGGTTACATACGCTGATTTGTGATCATACATTGGTGCTTTCACGATATTTGTGGTTTGTGACCAATTTTGGCGCAAACACTTTGGTGCTTTCACTGAGAAAAGCTAACTCATGGGCTCTATCACTTTGAATTTAGGACTTAAAGATTCAGCTATGAAAAGGCAATCAAGTAGAAGACAAAGAGCGGAGAGAAGTCAACATGAAGGAAGCTAGGAGGCATCATCAGGGGCTAATTAGATTTCGGCACCAACGACGAGAGGGAGATAATGTTGGGAGCTATGCCCAAAGAGTTTTTGAAAAGACATGAGGAAATGATGCAGAACTTCCTCAGACAGTTTGGACAGGTAGGGACAACTGGAGTTGCTGGAGTTCAGATTCACGGAGCCGGAATAGAAGGACCTAATAAGCAATCTGATGGAGTAGCTCAGTAAGGCGCAGCCCCTAATCAGCACACAACTGCTAATCTGGATGGATCCAAGCTCAGAGGCACACCACCTGGCAATGATGAACCGATCCTTGAAGGAACACTAGGTAATACCACACGACCAGATGCTGGAAGGAATACATGAGCGCATGATAAAGAGTACGTGCCAGAATTCCCTTGGGGACTTTAGGGGAAACCCTTGATGGACAACACTGGATTGGCTGAGATTATCAGGCGAACTATTCGTTGAGGATTGACGAAGAAGATCTGGAAGGAGTAAACAGGAGTTCATTTACTAGTGACATCAGAATGGCTCGGAATCCGTCGGAGTTCAAGCTACCTACGCTAGAGGTATACAATGGCAAGGCTGACCCTACTGATCACTTGACGAGGTACACATAACACATGGATGTGGTGGGGGCATCGGAGGAAGTTATGGCCTGATGTTTCCCTTTGTACTTGACTGACGTGGCTGCTATGTGGTTCAGACAGTTGGAAGAGGGATCTATCAGAACATGGAAAGATTTGGTGGATAGGTTTCTGAAGCAGTTTCAAGTTCATATCAAAAGGCCAAAGAACGTAATGACACTAACATCGGTAAAGCAAAGGAAAGAGGAATCGCTCAGAGCTTTCTTAACTTGGTTCAATCCAGCGGCTGCTTTGGTGGATAGGCCGGATCCATCGATGGTTATAATGAAAGCAGTGTCAGGAGTCAGAGAGAATTAGGATTTCAAAGTGTCTCTAATACGGGACCCACCAATGGATCTCGGGGAATTCCTTCACGAAGCTGAGAGATTCCTTCAGCAGGAAGATGCATGATCAGTTATGAAATTAAAGGAGGTGAACGCGGCTGAGGATAGAGGGCCATCCAGCAGAAGCTTCGATAAAGATAGAGGAAAGAGGAAGTTGGATGATGAAGCAGTAAATTCTAGGAAGCAGTGGAGAGAGCCAAAATTCTCCACTTACACAGGATTGAACAAGACATTAGAGCAGATATTCATGGAGACTCGAAATCGCCTTCCCTACCAAAGGCCAGCAAGGAGAGAACCCTTGGAAAGTGAAAGGGCATCAGGAAGGTGTGAAAAATTCGGATTACGGATCTTAAGGCTAGAATTAACACTAGAGGGAAGGGGGGTGAATAGTGTTTTAGGGAATTACTAAATCTTTTTGATTTTATATTAATTTGAACACAAATGTATGCAATATTCAGACACAGATATGATCACAGAATTAAACACAGACGCAGAAATAAAGTAAAAGCAATAAAGAAAAGAACACACCGGATTTTATACTAGTTTGGAGTTACCCTACATTCAGTCCCGCACATAAGTACAGATTTCCTTTCAAAAACAATTGTTACAATTACACCCTCGATTTCAAGGCCACAAGGTACACCACTCCAGATTCACAATCCTCTGGGTAGAGATACTTGATTTTACGGGCAACAAGTTCACCCAATTGATTTCACAAGCTACAATCACACCTTTTCTTGCTTGATTGAGTTCATAGGCTACAATCACACCTTTTATCACTCAATTTATTATAAAGAAGCCTATAACTCTGAATAGTACTGAGATCTTGTTAAGATAGTGATAGAGAATCAAACTAGAGATGATCTAGTTAGATTCAATGGTGATTTCGGCAGAGTAATGGCAAGAATGTATATAAAGAAATGTGGAAGAAGAGGAGTGAAATTGGAGAAAATATGAATGAAAATTCATTTAAAACTTCCCATATTAATAGTAGAACCATAGCCATGTCCATTCTTGAAAGTAAATGATGTATAGACACTTCCTTTGAAATTCAAAATTTCAAAATCAATTGCAACCTTGTCGACAGGGGTCCCTAGGGGTTGTCGACAAGCCTATGGTATTTTTAGCGATTTGTTTTTCTTTGAAAATAACTTCTATCTTTTATTAAAACTATTTAAACTTTACAAATATGCTTAACTATAGTTAAAATACATAAATAAGTATAGAGAATAGTATATATAAAATTTTACTATAATTTAATATTTAAATCTAAGTATAGATATTAAAAGTTAAATATATTATTATTAAAAGATAGTTTAGAACCAAGGATAATTTTATTTTGAAGATAAAGATTATTTTGAGGCTAAAAGTATTTTAAAACCAGGATAGATGTTTTTGATTCTTTTAAAAGGCATGTTTTGAAATAATTCTGAAAACAAGATATAATTTTGTAAAAAACATTTGAATAAAAGTTAGTGGATACAAAAAATGTTCCACTAGATTTTTCATAGGTTCCATCCTACTTAGGGTTCCATCCCTTTAACGGGCTCGAAGTGGATTCCATTCCACAAATAAATTGGATTTTAAGATGCCAGTGCTTTTCTGAGAGTTTTAACAAAATTTCTAACTAAATTACTTATTATTGAAATCTTGAACTCTTGATAATCTTGATACTCATGAGTCTACAATCTTGATATCTTCAGTTTTGAATCTCTATACTATACGGTTTTCATTCTTGATACCTACATGGTTAAATCCTGCATATACATATATATATATATCTAAACTGTAATGTTAGTATTTATATTATAATCTTATTCTAAGGTTGTTGTCATCAAAAACATCTTCTCAAGGACTAACAATCTCCCCCTTTTTGATGTGACAACCTTTGTTTATAAAATATTACTTCTATCCTAATAACTCCACCTAAAACTAATAACTCCCCCTTAATCTATGTCTAGCTATCCTATTTTATACTTCTCCCCCTTTGTCATCAACAAAAACCATCCTTAAATCGTAAAAATAAAAATCTCCCCCTTAAACTAATACTAGAACAAAGTATAGTAAATGAATTGTGAAAGACAATAATATAATTATATTATAATTATTCAGTACATAAATATTTATTAGTATATTTCACACAATCCAATCAACACTCACATCAAATCCAATCTTGTCAAACAATTCAAACAAA
Source organism: Allium cepa (assembly GCA_030765085.1). Taxonomy (NCBI): domain Eukaryota; kingdom Viridiplantae; phylum Streptophyta; class Magnoliopsida; order Asparagales; family Amaryllidaceae; genus Allium; species Allium cepa. The sequence goes on from CM060937.1 coordinate 16,260,989, forward strand.
TCAATCAAATCAAACAGGTCAATTAAGTCAGTTAAGTCAGACAAGTCAATCAAAACATAACAAACAAATCAAAAACTAATAATCCTATACTATAAGACAATACTACAAACTCCTCCAAAATAAAATAGACTTGTTATATATACATTTATGCAATATGTAGTTTGTAATGCAGTATGAAATGTATGACATATGCAATGTAGCATGAGATAATATGCAAAATGAAGTGCAACTTGTGATGCAAATGATTATGATATTTCATGCATTGTAATTTATGATGTAATATGCAATGAAATGCGATATGAAATAGGATGCATAATGATATGTAGTATGATATAAAATGATAACTGAGTAAAAATAATAATATGCAGAATGATATGATGATATATATCATGGTAAGAGATATTCAGATTATAAGATAAACATAAGTGATAAGAAATATCTAATTAACAAGCATATATATATATATATATATATATATATATATATATATGTCAAACTATTTATTATAAATCACTTCAACCAAACAACGGAAATACACACCAATTACTAGACTTAGGTTAAGGAAACTAATGAGTGTGACAGAAAGAGCTGTAAAGACAAGGGTTTAAAGGTAATAAATGGTATTAAATCTATAACATATTTATGAAAGGTAGTAATCAAATTTAATATAAAAATCAAATTTAGAAATATGGACTTAAGCTATATATGATCAAATATGATTTTTATAAAATTAATAACCTCCTTATTTAATTCTTTTAATTTTTTTAGCATAACTGTTTGTCAAACTTCTATGTTTATAAAATACTTAACTTACTAATTAGAACCTATATATTAAATTATTATTGTTTTAAATATTTATAAACATGTTTAAACACTTTTGAGTTAAAAAATATCATAATCAAATATGATATATCAAAGACTGAAAACTAAAATAAACACATGTTACATTAAGGCCTCTTACATTAAAAAAATTTAATCAATTATTAAAAAATATTTAAACACGAAATTAATTTTAAAATATTTTAATATAAGTTAGAAAATAACTCTAAAAAGAATAGAGAAAAATACTTAGTGTAAATATCGATTATTTTTTTATAATTTAAAGTTTCAAATAGAAAAGACAGCATTTCATAGAATGCTATAAAAACGTATTTGCAGCGTAATAGAAGCAAAGACAGCATTTCAGAAATGTTATCTAAAGTTCTAGGCCTGATTTTAACATGATTTTGCACTAATTTTACGACTAGATATTGACATATAAATAATTGATTTTTTTACTCAATTTTTTTGTAGTATTTAATTAACAAAAAATAATAATGAGAAAACATGTGTTAAGACACTTGGCATTATGCATGTAAAAATGCTTTTTTACTTAGTATAGTTGTAATAAATTAGTAGTAAGATTGTTGTTTGAAAGAAAACATAAAAAAAACTTTAAAAAAAAATTAGACTGATATATCGAAATTTATACTGTGGTGTGTCGATATATGGACCTAAATATCAAAACTTATAAAAGAGATAAACTTCTATACCTAACTAAATGCATAAATATATATATTCCTAAATGCAACAAAAAAGATGAAATAATGGTAAAGCGTACCAATTTTTGCACTCCATCTTTCTAACTTTGTTTTTCTTCCATTGTCATCAACCACACATTTATATCTTTTAGATTTAACGACGAGATCTGTTCTACTGCCATGGGCTCGTTTTTCTGATCAGCGTAGTATATTCATTTGCCGAATTTGAAGACCGTATGAGAAAAATACAAATGATTTAGTAGATTGACCAACTTGGCGCCAAAAATTTGAATTTGAGTTTTGAATGAATGGACACTTCAACCACTATAAATAGGCCAAGCAGTCACCGCTTTTCATAAAAATTCCTCCTCCTCTTCTTCTTCTTCTTCCCGTTTTTCTATATACTATCAAACGTCTAGAAGGCATATCTCCTTCGTTTCTTAACGGAATTGGACGAAAACAGCGGCAAATCAAAGAGGAAGGCAAGGGCTACGATCTAATAATTGTTTGTTGATGAATTTGGATGGTATTGTGGTGCAACATGCCGATCAGTAGGAGAAATGTAGAAAATCTCATACATATTTTTTAGTTCTGGATAGTCAACTTCAAACTGTCATATCTCACTCAATTTTGATCGGAATTTGATGATCCACCCATCAAAATGACCATGAGAACAAGAAATATAGTCTGGTTAAGGAGTTGGGACAAAACAATCAAATCTCTGGATGCAAGTTGAAGAATACCATTGAAGTTTTTGCTTTCATTTTCCTCTTTGTTCACCAAAACTTCACTTGACCATAACTTGGTCATTTCTTAACAGATTCACCACGAAATCAGTGGCATTGCGAAGCAGATGGAGAGAAGTACAATATCAAGTCAAGTTGTAGATGAGAACCAAAAGTTTTGTATTGATCTGGTACCCATTTCATTGTCGATTGCCATTATATATCCATTTGTTCTTCTTGATCGATGAATGATTATCTAGTATCTTTTAACCAATGGTCATTAGACAGAACTTTTCTCCTGCAAAACAAAATAACTTTTTAAAGAATGAAGTGAGTTTTCAAAATAACTAAATATAGTTTTAAACAACGATATCATGATGATTTTGTGACATATTAATATGAAAATATTGTTAACAATTTTATAAAAAAATTGCCATTTCAAAATTTTTTCAAAATTTAGGATTATGAAAACTTTGAAAACCTTGCCCCGATACCAAATGTGAGAAATCCATATTATGTATCTTAAGGCGAAAATTAACACTGTGTTTTAAGGAATTACTAAATCCTTTTGAGTTTATATTAATTTGAACACAAGTGTATGCAATATTCAGACATAGATACGATCACAGAATCAAATACAGATGCAGAAATAAAGTAAAAGCAATAAAGGAAAGAACACACCGGATTTTATACGTTACCCTATGTAACGACCCGTAAATTTGATCGGTTTTATTAATGTTATTAACTGAAATTTTGAGGAATTTTAAACGATAAAATTTTGAAATATAAATTTTACATTTGAAATGCGGCTAGTTAAATATAGCAACTAGTAAATTTCCGTCCGAAAATATGGAAGTTTATTTCTTGCGTAAATTTATTTTAATTTAGATCAGTTGGTAATCGATGAAAATAAAATGTTTTCAAAACCTAAATATTTTTACATAGAAAAATTCTAAACCATCTTCTAAGCAAACATCATTTTTCGTTTTTCAAAATTCGGACTTCTTTGGCTCCATCGATCTTATTTTTTTGTGTTTTTCTTGCATTTTTCCGCTAGTAGAAAATTCGAATTTTTATAATTCAACTATACCCCTGATATCTATATACCGTTTTGATCGTCTCGTCGTGCTGGTCTCTACGATATATTTATTCGGGTACTTTGGAGTTCGAGACATGACGGAGTCGGTGAACTGATCAATCTAACGGTTCTTTGTTTTTGCTCTCTTTTTGCCTTTCCATTTTCCTACCGTAAACTAACAGCCATTTCCTTTAATTAATTCTGAAAAAATACATGGCTTTTCAACATTTTGCATTTAATATTTTTCGGTTGCCATTTAATTGTTCATTTGTTTCAACTTATACCCGGTTGCATCTGTTCACTTTCTCATTTACATCTATTCACTGTCCTTCTTCTTCTGCTCTCTCTATCTCTTTCATTTCTTCCACCTTAATACATCGTTCTATATTTTTTTCATATGAACTGCAGCAACAGATTTAGACCAATGCCACCCTATCTGTGCATGCACGCACAGTACCTAACCATGCACTGCATCTCAGATCCACGTGCTCCATCTTGTCGCTGCAACTCCACATGCAGCCGAGACCGTGAGCAACCCGTGTTGCCTCTACCCATGCAAGTGCCGCACATTCTCACTTTCCACCATCAGCCATAGCCTCTTCCCCGCTTTCTTCCATCGCTTCAAGCAGCACCTCCGCCCAACACTTTTTGCCACAATCAACACCCGCCTCCAGTCATCCCTCCTCCTCGCGCATCACCACGCCACCGCCCGCACCTCTTTCTCCCCTCTGACCTTGCCTCGCTGCCGAGATCCAGCTCATCTCAGTCCATGCGAGGTCACATCATCTCTGGCCGAAGCCTTCATCTAGCGCAGCTAAATATAAGGTGATATTTATATTCACTGTGTCCTATGTTCTGTTTGCTTGGGAACTTTAGATCTACCTACCTATATCTATTTATAGTTGGGTTTATAAAGTGGTCTCTGTTTTAAATGAGCATGATCTGTTGTATATCAAACTTTTGGTTATGTATATATATGGTTTCGATGTTGATGTGTCTATATATATATATATATATATATATATATATATTGCTATTTGTATGGTACGCATGTTTTATATATTATATTATTTTCTATTTTTTGGTATATCATGTCCTAAGTTTCAAACGTATAAAGTTATGATAATAATATATATGATGCAGCATAATTTTAATATGTGGCTTAAAGGTATATGTTATTATTTTTCATTAAAAGCTATTCATAGATGTTTAATACACGTTTACTTTAAACAACGATTTTGAAATGCAAATATCTTTAACATGGGTTCAAAATTTATATATTAAAGTAGGTGAATATCAGACGGGTTATTATATGTTGTAAGGTATATATCTGGAGATACATGTAAGGTGCAGTGCTTTGGTTCATTGCTTTCTATTCGAAATTTGTTTTACAGTTGTTTTATAGGTTACTATATTTTAAAGTAGTATTGTAAGGGTTTAAAATATATATATATATATATATCTAAGCATATATAATATAAAGTAGTTTTCGTTTGCAGCTGAATCAGTTATGTTTTCTTTCTAAAAAATTTAGATGTGTTGGTTTGTATATGTTTATTTCTTGTGTTACACATACAATTTATTTCAGTTTGTACCTAAATTGATATACTGGCAGGATTAGTATTTTGATATATTGTTACATAAGTTTATAGAGTTTATAGGTATTTAAAATAATATATAATTTATGCTAGTAAAACCTTACCATTTGCTTTTGCATACCGTTAAATAGATGATCTGTAACAAATGTGTTAGTTAACTAAACTATTTATATATTGTTAATGTCTTGATTATCAGCGCAAAGCAAATATATTATAAAAGTAATATTATATTGTTTTACGGGTTATACAAGTATGACCGGTCAGTGTATATATATTAGTATGCATTTGTTAAAGTATGTATTTAGTTAAGATGTTGTTATATGATAATACATTAAGTGGTGTACATATATGTGACAGCGTATTGTGCGCATATCTTGTTTATTAAATCCTAGCTGATTGTATATTTATATAAGTATTTTTGTTTATAAATGTTGATTTTAAAATTTTTTTTGTACAATATAAGTTGCGCAATGAATGGTTATACTAGCTGTGATCTGGGTTTATAATTTAGATTTTTGAATTTTATAACAGTGCAGATATGTTGATATTAATATTTGTGTTTTATTTGAATAATAGAATTTGAAATACATTTACATTCAATATAAGTATATTGGAATTTAAAATATGATTATATTCATATATAAGTTATGTATAAATTCACTGATACAAATTTTATCTGCATCAATCCTATTCTGATTTGATCTATTTCGTATCTATCAGTTTGACCGTCAAATTCATGCCGATCCTGCTTTGCTTGGATTCGCAATTCAAATTTCAGTGTCCGTATCAGTGTGCGTATCCGTGTCACCTTCTGTATTCTCTAGCCTCGAAAGGTGAGCAATCACTCACGATTAATGTTCTTTTATTTATTAAATTTGATTTCAATTGAAACGACAATTGAAATATGCTGTTGTTAGTTAACTACACTATTATATATGCTATTTCCTGTATCAGTTCACCTGTGACATCTGACACCATTATCTGTTAATTATACGATGATAATTCCATTTGGTTGATAATTGATTGATTGTTGTTGTTTATATCGGATGTTAAATTGTTGTAACGTATTAAGGGATAAATATTATGAAATTGAATTTGGAGTAGGATAGTTAAAATTTTGAATCAATATATGTGTTGAATTTGCTTAGCTAAATTTGTGTAATGCGACCCTTTAAATTTTAGATAAAAATTGACACGTAGAATTGGTTAATTACACCTTGAACCATTGAATGTATGGTTGTATATGTTGATGTAATATGAAATTGAATGACTGATGTCAAGTGTAGACCCGCATAAATAGTAGTGTAATAATCTTTAATCTACATGAAATGATAGTGTAGATTCTAGAAATAATTATATTAATTCGCACAAACAACAATGTGGATTAATATGATTATTTCGGGATTATTTGAATTAATTATTGGATTGTTATTGATCGTTGTTATTGCTTGTTTATTTTGACATCATCCATGTTATCACACTGCAAGTTCCCTTTGCTATGCTTTGATTTGTGAATTGAATTGGAAGCGGGTTGAAATGATAAATACCCAAATTTAACTTTGACTTAGGATAGAGAATTAAATAAACCCAATTGGTCAATGACTTGAAATAAAATAAAGATTTTATTTGAATATAAGGTTTTGAAATAAAATTGAAACGTAAATTTTGATGAAAGGAAAATGTTAATATTGAAATCTGAAACAAATATTAATGTAATAACTGATGAAAGAACGTTGTTTCGAAATGAATTATTTAACAATTAAATTTGGAATTATTCATTGAATTAAGTTTGAAATGATTTAATAATTAAGTTTGAATTTATAATCAAGTTTGAATTATTAAGTTTGAAATTATTAATAATTAAGATTGAAATTATTTAATAATTGAATAAGATTGAATTATTTGATAATTGAATGAAAAAAAAATTGAAATCTTTGATAAGAGAAATTGAAATTTTGAATAAGTGAATTTGAACTTCGTTAATAAATGAAATTGGGTTTCTTTATTTATTAAGTTATGGAAAATTATTTAAGTAAGTTAATAATTAAAATTAAACTTCTCGAATATGTGAAATTTTGTTTCTTTATTAATTGAGTTTTGAAATTTGGAACGAAGTCAATAAATGAGTGAAAATTGAATTTCTTTAACAAGAAATAAAATGTGATTTATTGAAATGAATGGGATTTATTGAAATTAACGTAAGACTTGTGATTTAAAGGATTGATTTGGCGAATTTAATTTACTTCAATTTGAAGTTTTGATATAATGAAGTTGAACGTAAGTAATTGATTTAAATGAATTGGAATTTAAATAGAAGTTGTTCGAATGACAAATTTACTTAATGAATATTGAATGTAATAGATAAATGAATTTAAATTTATTTGAATGAAAATGAAACCATTTTAAATGATTTCAGAATGAAATTTATATACGAACTTGAATCAATATTTGAATTGTTTAAATAAGAGTTGAACTCGAGTTAATAGATTTTGAAATGGAAATTTAGAAGTTTTGAAACGTAAGATTTGGAAATTGATTTAGAAAGACAAACGGAATGTTGATTTATGAATTGAAATTGATTTGGTTTGAAATTTATTAAACGACCAATCGGTGTAATAATTACGAAAGTTATTAAAGAGACCGGAATCGGTTATGGATATACTCTCTATCTAAACCGAAAACCACTTTAATAACTATACGCGTAGTGATGATCCAGAATGAAGTGGTTGGAATGATGTACGTGATGACTGAAGAAAGAGAACGAAAATGGATAGCCTTGACACTTGTGTCAAATTGGAAATGACTAAAATCAGAAGCCGTGCCGGGCCAAATGGGGTTAGCCACCTCGAGCGAACACACTTCTTCGATACTACTCATTACTTGTGATTGATTGGTGCACCCTCGGAATTTCAGGAGTGTTGTTTCGCGGTGTTGCGATCGATGCGGTGATGCGTTCTCACCGGTCCGGATCAGGCGAACGGTAGTTTCACTATGTTGGGTATAGCCTCATGTGCCTTGTCATACTTGTATCCCTATATACGCAACCACTACGAATTTGTTTTGTGTTATACCTATGGGGTACTCCCTGATATCCCACTAGTTTACGGTGGAGTTTACAGTGCTGTATAGACTATGACATTTATATAAAATGTGTTAAGGGGGATAATGGTAACGCCTTAACACTATTTTGATACTTTATATTACTGATAGACATTATCTAGTTAGCGTACACTACTTCATAGTAGATAGTTTAACGGATCCTTAGAGGATGGTGATTCCAACATCCTTTGAGTTACTTGTATTTCGATTGCTATTTCACTTGAGTTGGATTTATTAATATGAGAATATTAATCCTGACTCGAGTGTTTTGTGTTTTGCTTTACGCTCGGGTCAGACTGAGTGTACCAGTATTCGAGGCTCACCTTTGGAGTTGGAGCTTTGCTTGAAGATCCATCCATCTAGTATGCTTCCAGTATTCGTTGATTCCAGTGATGTATTCTGATTTGTACTTGTTGTATCGTATTTCTCTTTTGTTGTAAACTCTGATGTATCTTATATATTTATATAGTAGCTTCATGAACTACTATCTCTTTTACTTCCGCTGCATATTATTACTCTGTGTCTGTGATTCTGTGATTATTTATTTACTGTATATCTGAGTTTTGCCAAATTTAAAATTAACAATTCGGTATTTTGAATTATTCTAGTCCGACATGTGCGGATGTGAATAGTCCAAAATAGCGGGTCGTTACAGTTGGTATCAGAGCATTTGGTAGCTCTAGGCAAAACTTAGTATATATGGTAAATGTATTTACAGAATCACTCTCATTCGAGTTTCAATCTCTTCCTTTTGACTCAATTCCCTTGAATTTTGGAACGTTCCCTCGGTTTCGAAATTCATTCTCGTCCCTCACTATTCAAATTCGTCTGAATTCTGGAGTATCCCATAACTCCACTTCGAATGATCCTTATAATGAATCGGCGGTCTCGCCAAGCTTCAAATGATTTATAAAGGGGTGAAACTTCTTTACAATAGACATCGACTTACCGGAGATTTCTGTGTCCTCGATTTACGAAGCGATCTATCTTCCGCTATGCTCGAATTCTATTTCTTGAGATCGAATGTTGATTTACCTCGGAATTTAGCATCGATCTTATTCTTGAAGTTACGGTCGACCGGCTAAGGTTGCCCGTGAATTAAATAAGCTTATCCATCTCTTGATTCCGTTAATTGAATTATCTCATCTTCTATTCGAACTTATTATCAAATCAAAATTCTCTTTGATTTGATTTCTATCAAATTTGAATCTCTATACTTATATTAAAAGCCATTATTATATCATCGAGCAAGAAAGTGTATTTGTAAATTAATACTAAAATGTTTTATATATATATTGTGTTGTTTGAGTTGTTGATGTTGATTTGGGTTTCCGATCGATTCGTCTGATCAACGCTATCGATAGGATTTCGAAAACACTTGAGCAGAGAGAACTGACACAATATTGTTTTCAAATTTGGTAAACAAAGTAGTTTGTATGATTATATTATACATAAATATAAGTTTTCTGAAATTAAATTGTTAGTGAATTTGTTGTCAGAAATGATAATATTTGATTTTCATTTATTGTTTTGTAAACCATTGACTATTGCATAATATAAATAAATGGATTTATAAAACTTAGTTATAATTTGATTTGGAATTTGAAATGAATGTAAATCAAGAATTTGAGAATTTGATTTCCGGTGATTTCAAACTTTGATTTTAAATGTTTTAAAGCGTATAGTATCTAAAATATTTTTGAATAGAAATCATTTCAAAGAAATATTAGATGTTTAATAAGTGCTCTTCTCTTTGTCGCTGGAAAATAATTTCGGTGATGACGGCCGCATCATTGACGTTCATTTTCGAGTTTCTAAGTGGAGAGACGAATTCGTATCTTTGCTTCGGTTTTGTTTTGGAAATTAAATCGATTTAAATTTCTTAAGTATGATTTGATTTATATATATAGGTATGTAATTTTAAATTGAATTGATATATATAGTATATACATAATTATCTCTGAAATGGTTTGAAATTAATCGGAAATAAATTCTTAAAATTTTGATTTAAAGATGATTTTCAATGAAGCCAAAAGTTTTGACTAAACACTTATTTTGAAATAAGTAAATTGTAAAATTTTATTTGGATAATACTCAAATTGCATTATATATAACTTGCCTAAATTTTCAAAGTTAATTATGTAATTGAATATTATACAGCAAAATTGATATCAAAGGAAATTTTAAATAAATTCAAGTAGTTATAATAAGTGTAAATATACTTAATATATATATGATAAAATATATTAAGTAGAATAAATTTAATAATAATTTGGAATAAAGAGTAATTAAATTTGTCAAATAAAATATGATTATAATAAATGACTATTCAAATTTATGATCTTTGAAATTGTTAATTTAAGAAAATTGGATAATATACAATATAAATTGTCTTTATAAATAAAATGTGAGTACGTATAATAAATGTTATTCACTTAAATTTTAATTATAAAATGTTATGGAGATAAATAGAATAATAAGTTAAATAAATAATAGGTATGATTAATAGAAGAAAATTTTGTTTTGAAAGTAAATAAATTGAATTAAATCAACTTAAAGGAGTATCTTGAATTAATTGAATTTAAATCGAATTTCATTTGAAAGAAACCTTTTGTACCTAACATTAATAAATGAAAAATCAAATCAATTTAATGAAAAACTTGAATTTTAAAAAAAAATGTTGGATATAAATTTATTTAAATTGAAATTTATATGGTTTAAATTAATTGAATATTATATAATTCAAGTCTATTTTCTTTTGATTGTTTCTATTCTCCTACCTCCTTCCTTTTTGGGGACGAAAAGTTTTGAGTGGGGGAGAATGTAACGACCCGTAAATTTAACCGGTTTTATTAACGTTATTAACTGAAATTTTGTGGAATTTTAAACGATAAAATTTTGAAATATAAATTTTACATTTGAAATGCGGCTAGTTAAATATAGCAACTAGTAAATTTCCGTCCGAAAATGTGGAAGTTTATTTCTTGCGTAAATTTATTTTAATTTAAATCAGTTAGTAATCGATGAAAATAAAATGTTTTCAAAACCTAAATATTTTTACATAGAAAAATTCTAAACCATCTTCTAAGCAAACATCATTTTTCGTTTTTCAAAATTCGGACTTCTTTGGCTCCATCGATCTTATTTTTCTGTGTTTTTCTTGCATTTTTCCGCTAGTAGAAAATTCGAATTTTTATAATTCAACTATACCCCTGATATCTGTATACCGTTTTGATCGTCTCGTCGTGCTGGTCTCTACGATATATTTATTCGGGTACTTTAGAGTTCGAGACATGACGGAGTCGGTGAACTGATCAATCTAACGGTTCTTTCTTTTTGCTCTCTTTTTGCCTTTCCATTTTCCTACCGTAAACTAACAACCATTTCCTTTAATTAATTCTGAAATAAATACATGGCTTTTCAACATTTTGCATTTTATTTTTCGGTTACCATTTAATTGTTCATTTGTTTCAACGTATACCCGGTTGCATCTGTTCACTCTCTCATTTACATCTATTCACTATCCTTCTTCTTCTGCTCTCTCTATCTCTTTCATTTCTTCCACCTTAATACATCGTTCTATACTTTTTTTCATATGAACTGCAGCAACCGATTTGGACCAATGCCACCCTCTATGTGCATGCACGCACAGTACCTAGCCATGCACTGCATCTCGGATCCACGTGCTCCATCTTGTCGCTGCAACTCCACATGCAGCCGAGACCGTGAGCAACCCGTGTTGCCTTTACCCATGCAAGTGCCGCACATTCTCACTTTCCACCATCAGCCATAGCCTCTTCCCCGCTTTCTTCCATCGCTTCAAGCAGCACCTCCGCCCAACACTTTCTGCCACAATTAACACCCGCCTCCAGTCATCCCTCCTCCTCGCGCATCACCACGCCACCGCCCGCACCTCTTCCTCCCCTCTGACCTTGCCTCCCTGCCGAGATCCAGCTCATCTCAGTCCATGCAAGGTCACATCATCTCTGGTCGAAGCCTTCATCTAGCTCAGCTAAATATAAGGTGATATTTATATTCACTGTGTCCTATGTTCTGTTTGCTTGGGAACTTTAGATCTACCTACCTATATCTATTTATAGTTGGGTTTATAAAGTGGTCTCTGTTTTAAATGAGCATGATCTATTGTATATCCAACTTTTGGTTATGTATATATATATAGTTTCGCTGTTGATGTGTCTATATATATATATATATATATTGCTATTTGTATGGTACGCATGTTTTATATATTATATTATTTTCTATTTTTAGGTATATCATGTCCTAAGTTTTAAACGTATAAAGTTATGATAATAATATATATGATGCAGCATATTTTAATATGTGGCTTAAAGGTATATATTATTATTTTTCATTAAAAGCTGTTCATAGATGTTTAATACGCGTTTACTTTAAACAACGATTTTGAAATGCAAATATCTTTAACATGGGTTCAAAATTTATATATTAAAGTAGGAGAATATCAGACGGGTTATTATATGTTGTAAGGTATATATCTGGAGATACATGTAAGGTGCAGTGCTTTGGTTCATTGCTTTCTATTCGAAATTTGTTTTACAGTTGTTTTATAGGTTACTATATTTTAAAGTAGTATTGTAAGGGTTTAAAATATATATATATATATATATATATATATATATATATATATAAGCATATATAATATAAAGCAGTTTTCGTTTGCAGCTGAATCAGTTATGTTTTCTTTCTAAAAAATTTAGATGTGTTGGTTTGTATATGTTTATTTCTTGTGTTACACATACAATTTATTTCAGTTTGTACCTAAATTGATATACTGGCAGGATTAGTATTTTGATATATTGTTACATAAGTGTATAGAGTTTATAGGTATTTAAAATAATATATAATTTATGCTAGTAAAACCTTACCATTTGCTTTTGCATACCGTTAAATAGATGATCTGTAACAAATGTGTTACTTAACTAAACTATTTATATATTGTTAATGTCTTGATTATCAGCGCAAAGCAAATATATTATAAAAGTAATATTACATTGTTTTACGGGTTATACAAGTATGACCGGTCAGTGTATATATATTAGTATGCATTTGTTAAAGTATGTATTTAGTTAAGATGTTGTTATATGATAATACATTAAGTGGTGTATATATATGTGACAGCGTATTGTGCGCATATCTTGTTTATTAAATCCTAGCTGATTGTATATTTAATAAGTATTTTTGTTTATAAATGTTGATTTTAAAATTTGTTTTGTACAATATAAGTTGCGCAATGAATGGTTATACTAGATGTCATCTGGGTTTATAATTTAGATTTTTGAATTTTATAACAGTGCAGATATGTTGACATTAATATTTGTGTTTTATTTGAATAATAGAATTTGAAATACATATACATTCAAAATAAGTATACTGGAATTTAAAATATGATTATATTCATATATAAGTTATGTATAAATTCACTGATACAAATTTTATCTGCATCAATCCTATTCTGATTTGATCTATTTCGTATCTATCAGTATGACCATCAAATTCGTGCCGATCCTGCTTTGCTTGGATTCGCAATTCAAATTTCAGTGTCCGTATCAGTGTGCGTATCCGTGTCACCTTCTGCATTCTCTAGCCTCGAAAGGTGAGCAACCACTCACGATTAATGTTCCTTTATTTATTAAATTTGATTTCAATTGAAACGATAATTGAAATATGCTGTTGTTAGTTAACTACACCGTTATATATGCTATTACCTGTACCAGTTCACCTATGACATCTGACACCATTATCTGTTAATTATACGATGATAATTCTGTTTGGTTGATAATTGATTGATTGTTGTTGTTTATATCGGATGTTAAATTGTTGTAACGTATTAAGGGATAAATATTATGAAATTGAAATTGGAGTAGGATAGTTAAAATTTTGAATCAATATATGTGTTGAATTTGCTTAGTTAAATTTGTGTAATGCGACCCTTTAAATGTTAGATAAAAATTGACACGTAGAATTGGTTAATTACACCTTGAACCATTGAATGTATGGTTGTATATGTTGATGTAATATGAAATTGAATGACTGATGTCAAGTGTAGACCCGCATAAATAATAGTGTAATAATCTTTAATCTACATGAAATGATAGTGTAGATTCTATAAATAATTATATTAATTCGCACAAACAACAATGTGGATTAATACGATTATTTCGGGATTATTTGAATTAATTATTGGATTGTTATTGATCGTTGTTATTGCTTGTTTATTTTGACATCATCCCTGTTATCACACTGCAAGTTCCCTTTGCTATGCTTTGATTTGTGAATTGAATTGGAATCGGGTTGAAATGATAAATACCCAAATTTAACTTTGACTTAGGATAGAGAATTAAATAAACCCGATTGGTCAACGATTTGAAATAAAATAAAGATTTTATTTGAATATAAGGTTTTGAAATAAAATTGAAACGTAAATTTTGATGAAAGGAAAATGTTAATATAAAAATCTGAAACAAATATTAATGTAATAACTGATGAAAGAACGTTGTTTCGAAATGAATTATTTAACAATTAAATTTGGAATTATTCATTGAATTAAGTTTGAAATGATTTAATAATTAAGTTTGAATTTATAATCAAGTTTGAATTATTAAGTTTGAAATTATTAATAATTAAGATTGAAATTATTTAATAATTGAATAAGATTGAATTATTTGATAATTGAATGAAAAAAAAAATTAAAATTTTGAATAAGTGAATTTGAACTTCGTTAATAAATGAAATTGGGTTTCTTTATTTATTAAGTTATGGAAAATTATTTAAATAAGTTAATAATTAAAATTGAACTTCTCGAATATGTGAAATTTTGTTTCTTTATTAATTGAGTTTTGAAATTTGGAACGAAGTCAGTAAATGAGTGAAAATTGAATTTCTTTAACAAGAAATAAAATGTGATTTATTGAAATGAATGATTTAAAGAATTGATTTGGCGAATTTAATTTACTTCAATTTGAAGTTTTCATATAATGAAGTTGAACGTAAGTAATTGATTTAAATGAATTGGAATTTAAATAGAAGTTGTTCGAATGACAAATTTACTTAATGAATATTGAATGTAATCGATAAATGAATTTAAATTTATTTGAATGAAAATGAAACCATTTTAAATGATTTTGGAATGAAATTTATATACGAACTTGAATCAATATTTGAATTGTTTAAATAAGAGTTGAAATCGAGTTAATAGATTTTGAAATGGAAATTTAGAAGTTTTGAAACGTAAGATTTGGAAATTGATTTAGAAAGACAAACGGAATGTTGATTTATGAATTGAAATTGAAATTGATTTGGTTTGAAATTTATTAAACGACCAATCGGTGTAACAATTACGAAAGTTATTAAAGAGACCGGAATCGGTTATGGATACACTCTCTACCTAAACCGAAAACCACTTTAATAGCTATACGCGTAGTGATGATCCAGAATGAAGTGGTTGGAATGTTGTACGTGATGACTGAAGAAAGAGAACGAAAATGGATAGCCTTGACACTTGTGTCAAATTGGAAATGACTAAAATCAGGAGCCGTGCCGGGCCAAATGGGGTTAGCCACCTCGAGTGAACACACTTCTTCGATACTACTCATTACTTGTGATTGATTGGTGCACCCTCGGAATTTCAGGAGTGTTGTTTCGCGGTGTTGCGATCGCTGCGGCGATGCGTTCTCACCAGTCCAGATCAGGTGAACGGTAGTTTCACTACCTTGGGTATTGCCTCATGTGCCTTGTCATACTTGTATCCCTATATACGCGACCACTACGAATTTGTTTTGTGTTATACCTATGGAGTACTCCCTATATCCCACTAGTTTACGGTGGTGTTTACAGTGCTGTATAGACTATGACATTTATATAAAACGTGTAAAGGGGGATAATGGTAACGCCTTAACACTATTTCGATACTTTATATTACTGATAGACATTATCTAGTTAGCGTACACTACTACATAGTAGATAGTTTAACGGATCCTTAGAGGATGGTGATTCCAACATCCTTTGAGTTACTTGTATTTCGATTTCTATTTCACTTGAGTTGGATTTATTGATATGAGAATATTAATCCTGACTCGAGTGTTTTGTGTTTTGCTTTATGCTCGGGTCAGACTGAGTGTACCAGTATTTGAGGCTCACCTTTGGAGTTGGAGCTTTGCTTGAAGATCGATCCATCTAGTCTGCTTCCAGTATTCGTTGATTCCAGCGATGTATTCTGATTTGTACTTGATGTATCGTATTTCTCTTTTGTTTTAAACTCTGATGTATCTTATATATTTATATAGTAGCTTCATGAACTACTATCTCTTTTACTTCCGCTGCATATTATTACTATGTGTCTGTGATTCTGTGATTATTTATTTACTGTATATCTAAGTTTTGCCAAATTTAAAATTAAGAATTCGGTATTTTGAATTATTCAAGTCCGACATGTGCGGATGCGGATAGTCCAAAATAGCAGGTCGTTACACCCTACATCCAGTCCCGCACACAAGAATAGATTTCCTTTCAAAAGCAATTGCTACAATTACACCCTCGATTTCAAGGCCACGGGGTACGCCACTCCAGATTCACAATCCTTTGGGTAAAGACACTTGATTTTACGAGCAACAAGTTCACACAATTGATTTCACAGGCTACAATCACACCTTTTCTCGCTTGATTGATTTCATAGGCTACAATTACACCTTTTGTCACTCAATTTATTACAAAGAAGCCTATAACTCTGAATAGCACTGAGATCTTGTTGAGATAGTGATAGAGAATGTAATAGCCCAATTTTTTTACAAGTATTTTTCACTTGTATTTAAAAAAAAAACTTTGGGGTTTATTTAAAGTGATTAAAAATATAAAAAAAACAATTGACCAAATTTTTAATTAAATAATAAGATCTCTGAAATTTTGACATGGTTAAGAATTAACTTTAATTTGGAAATTTGGGGTTCTGTCGAAGATGGTAAATAACTTAATGTCTAGCAAAATCAAGTTTTAATTAAGAAAACATTAATAGCTTAGGTGGTTAAGACATCTGGGCTATTCACGACAGGTCACGAGTTCGAGCCTCAGCATGGTCAGAATTTCGAATTTTTTTAGTGTATAAATGAACTGGGTAATTACGCGTTAAAAAGGGCGCCTAAATTTAGGGAATAAATACCGTATATATATATATATATATATATATATATATATATATATATATATATATATATATATAAGAAAACGTATAGAATTTTAATCCGTTATTTTTTCTCTTTCCAGTAAAATTTACTTCCCAATTTATATACATATTAATTTGATTAAATCATTTCCTAAAAGTCTAAACATAAACTGAAAGTTTTAAAGTTGTGAAACGGTTAATTTTGTTAAAAGACAACTCCATTTGAATTTTAATAAAACGAATTTTGTGTATATATATATATAATATGTGAAAACCAATTAAGTTTGTTAAGTAATAATTTTGAAGAATTTAGTGTATTAATGAACTGTTGGATTTCGCGTTTAAAGGACGCGTAAAATTTATGGTATAAGTAACGTAATAAACGTGTAAATTTAAAACGTTATTTTTATATAAATCTTGGGTGTTTTGTATTGCGTCAGTTTGGCGTATTTTAAAAATCATATTTCAACATCTATATGAATTAAAATATCAATCAGTAGTTTTATAGCAAATGTTACTTTTTCCATATAACTTTAAAACATATTTTAGTGTTGCCTTGTATGTTCTGACTATTTAGTTGAAATTTAACCTTGCCTATCTTTTTAAATTCTCGCATACCCATTATATCTCTCTGGTTCCTATAATCACACAAATCTTATTTGCCTATCTATTTCAAATAAATATTAAAAAAAAGAAACGTGATGCCGTTTCTTCAATCTACAATCAAATCTCTTGCCTAAATATCATCTTGATGGTCTGCATTCAAAATCACGCCACTATTAAATGGTATCAAATGTTGAAATCAAATTTTCATAAATTGGCAGTATAAATTCACGCAGACTTATCCATTCAAGCTAAAGAAACTGGAAAGAAATCACAATCTTTTATCACTTGCCTCCTTATATTCGTTTCCTTTATCAATTTATCTCTTACGTTTTCTGGTCTACAATATAATTTCAAACCTGCCTACTATATATATCTCTCTGCAAATTTGTTCTTGCCAATATCTTTTATCAAGGGGAAACATAAATCACGCAGTCTTATCCATTCAACAAAAAGAAATCTTGCAACCAATCTGGTAATTGATCAAGCAATTTTTGTAAACATTATTTCGTTGCCTATTCAGTGCAAAGCAAATTATAATTGCTTACCGTTATCCACTTTAATCACGCATGCATTTATCACAATTTTCGTGTAACGTTCAAACATGAAGAAACTGGAAATAAATCTCTCTGCCTTCCTTTGTTTTAATACGAAATTTATTGCTTCTCAATCATGATATGTTGCCACTTTATAAATTTTTCCCCTGCCGTGACCACTTTAAAACCTGAAGCATCTATATATACCAGCTATTCCAAATACCTTTGCATCTCCTATAGCTTGTATTATCTCCTTCTTGCGTACAGAGCTTCAAATCAGGTAATGGTTTTTTCTTTGTCTTTTTCTTTTCTTCTTCCAGTTTTACTTTCTTCTTCTTGTTGTTCTCTGTTTCCCTTTTGCCTTGCTCGGCTACTTCTCCACCACGTCACGTCCCTCTAAGTTTTCATAACCGAGCTTATATCCCGAACAAGCCCATGGTTAATATATTATAATATTTTTCTAAAAATTATTAAGTATTTTTGAAATAAAATTTATGTAATTTAACTAAAAATTTGACTTAAGGCTTTAAAATTTTAAAGGTGTTTTGTTTTTTTTAAGTTAAATTTTTTGTAAGTTAATAATTGGTTTTAAAGTGAATTTAAAGATTTTATTTACGATAAATGACATAATTAAATTTGATTTAATATGGAGTTGAAATCTAACCTAGAAATTTTAATAAAAGTTATTTCCGAAAATGGAACATTTTGGAATAACTTTTATTTAACTTGAATCGTAGTTGGATTGATGTCTAAATGAATAAAGTTGTGAAGAAAATTTAGTGTATATTAACTATAAAAAGGAAAAAAAAAAAATTTATGGAACGGATGTGTTTTGTAAGTAAATATTGAAAATGTTGTTTTCAAATGGAAAGGTGAAATTTCAATTTATGACTTAACTTGAAAATTTGAAATTTGGGTTTTAAATAAAATTGTTAAGTTAAGTAAATAAATGAGAATTTAGTATTATTTAGGAAGTGGGTATTTTTAAATTAAGTGTAAAGTTATTTGGAAATATATATACAAGTTAAGTAAAATTGGGAAATTCTGACTTACAAATGATTCATAGTAAATTTGGATATTTTATTTATAAAATTTATTTTATTTAATCATAAGATAAATGGTATCCAAATGAACATTTTTCTGAAGTAGCGTGTTTAGGTGCATGTGTGCATGTTTTGAAATTAAAGTGGCAGAGACGTGTTGTATTTATGAACAGAGAGAGTTTGCATTAGGCAGAGACGCAAGTTTTGTGTAAATACATATTTTTCAAACTAGATAAGTTGGACATGCCGTTGGGAAAAAATATATAATAATAATAATAATAATAATGATGATGATGATGAAATGTATAATAATAATAAATAGTATTGCCAAGCCTATGAAGTTGGGGTCGGGATGTGGGGTGAGGCAGTCGAGCAAAAGCTGAACCAAAATTTCTTTTATTCTATTCGTTCCAGTTGTTTCGAAAATTTTGCTTTGACCGTGATTTTAAAAGTCGCGTATTTGGTATTTGGATCTCATTTTAGATTTGAATCAAGGCGTGGCATCCGCGGAAACCTAATCGTGCCATTTGTACGATCCTTTATCAAGTGGTAAAATCGTTTGAATCTGATTTTCTGCAGTTTAAGGTGAGTATTTTCCACCAGACAAACATACCTATATTTATGTGAATTATCGCAAGTGTATTTGTAAATTATTTATTAAATGTCATTTGTCTGTAATATAACGTATGATGTTAAACCCCATTTTAAATTGACACCTCATCAGTTGTTCATCTGTTGTAATATAGTTGCAGTTATATTATTTAATGCTTATTTACTGTTAAATCATCACTGCAAGTTCCCTGTAAATTGAGATCGTTATAGGCTAAAATGATAGGCCTGTACGATAATTATTTATTCATTTATTTATTTAATTGTTTAATTTTAAATATTTAACTTGGGATTGCGGGTTTGAAATGATAGAACTCGGGGTTTTTGTAAATTGCGGATTGAAATGATATATATCCGTATCACTTGACCTAGGATAGGAAACTATATACAGACCCGTGGTTTATATAATATTTTTATGAAATATTTTTAAATAGAAAGTTTATAATTTTCTGGTTTAAATGTATTTGAAGGATTTTATTTTTTTTATTTTTTTATAATGATTTTTGAATGAGTCCAATGTTAAATAAGTGAATGTTTATGTAAAATTTTGGAGTATATCTTATTTTGGAAAATTATGAATTTTTGTTAAAAGTGAGATTTTAGTTAAGTAAAATAATTGATATTAAGTTTTATTTTGGATATTTAAAACTTGATGGTTAAGTTAATAGTCTATCACAGCACTTAAATGCTGTCTTTTATAAACGAACTGTTTTAACCTATAGACTTTAGGTAGCATTTCATAAGTGCTACAGAAACTGGGATTTTATTTATTTAAAAATAAATTTATGGAAATAATCTTTGGGGAAATGGGTTTAAATTTTGGAAGTTAATATGTAATTAATAAAAATAAGGAATTGACTTTGAATGGTTTTAAATGGAAGAATTTAATGTTAAAAAGGGAGAAAAAGGCAAATAAATTTCTAATTAAATTGAATAGATTTAAATGGTATTTTATAAAATGACCAATGTTTACAAACAATATTTGATATTGAAAGTATTTGAAATTTATTTTGATTTCAAAGTATAAATACCATTTTAAAAGCTGTAACCACGGGTTATAATAACGTTTGGTTGTGAAAGAGACCGGGATCGGATATCTGGCATACTCTCTATCGATACCGAAAACCACTTTGACAACCGTGTACGCGGTGGAGATTCCAGAATGAAGTAGGATGGTGGTGACGTTTTCCTTGAGGTAAATACGTGGACCCGACTCCCGTGAGTTGGCATAAGGTGGCTAAAACAAGAGCGATTCTCGGATTAATGAGGTAGCACCTCTGATCGGACGCACTTCTTCGTATGCCATTCTATTACTTTTGTGATTGTTTTGGTGCGCACCTTTGATTTGGGAGTGTTGTTCGAGGTGGGCGGCAGCTGCGCGCTGCGCGTTTCCATCGGTCCGGATAGCAATCGGTATATCTACCCTGGCATTGCCTAGTTGTGTCGTGTCACCTACCATAGCGAGCCTTCTACGAGTTTCTATTTGTGTCGTACCTATGGAGTATCCTCTGGTAGCCTCCCGATCAGGAGGTATTACGGTACTGTATAGACTATTGGCATTATTTGTGTTAAGGGCTATATGGGTAACCCCTTAACGCTATTTAAAAGTAAGTTTATTTTACTAATAGACACTATTATAATAGCGAAAATATTACTACATAGTAAATAGTTTAACGAATCCTTAGAGGATGGGCGGTCCCAAGCATCCTTTAAGTTACTTGCTCTATATTACAGTACACTTGAATTAGCTTACACTATATAAGTATGTATGTCCTGACTCGAGTGTTTATGTTTTATTTTACGCTCGGGCCAGCCTGAGTTGCAGTTCAGTCATCATCCCGGAGCTAGGACTTCTGTAGATCCTTTCAAGTTGCTGACTTCTTTCTGTCCGCTATCTTATTTATGAAATCAAGACTTTGGGATTTTTATTTGATGATTTAAACTATATTTGGGATGGAAGACTTTGTAATTTGTATTTGTTGAGACTATTTATAGTGGCTTCATGAACCACTAAGTATTTTTAAATTCCGCTGCGAGTATTCTGATTCCGTGTCTGTGATTCTGTGATTAATTATTTACTGTATATTTTGAGATTTTCCAAAAATTTATTTACGACGCGGTATTTTGAACAATTCAAGTCCGACATATGCGGATGCGAATGGTTGAAAATATCGGGTCGTTACAGTTGGTATCAGAGCTTTGGCTCTAGGCAAAACTTAGAATGTATGGTAAATTTGATTTACAGAATCACTTTCATTCGAGTTTGAGCTCTTCCTTTTCGAATTTTTGGAACGTTCCCTACGGTTCCAAAGTTCATTCGTGTCCCTCACTATTCATTTTCTTTCGATTTCTGGAGTATCCCATAACTCCATTTCGGATGATCTTTATAGTGAATTGGCGGTCTCGCCAATATTCTAATTAAGGGGTGAAGCTCCTTTACAATTAGCATGGATTCACCGGAGATTTATATTTAACCTCGGTTTAGATGCTAGTATCTTTGGTTATTCTGAACTCTATCTCTTCAGATCAAATGGTAAATCTACATTCGATCTGATTCTTTGAGTCACGGTTGACCCGGTTAAGGTTGCCCGCGATTTATATAAACTTATCTGCTTCATTATTCTGTTATTTAACCATCGGATCTTCTGATTCCAATTTATCTTTATATCAAAATTCTCTTTGATTTGAATCCATCAAATTTGAATCTCTATCCTTGTTTTGAAAAAATTTATTCCTATATTTGGGAAAAATCTAATATTATATATATAAGTATAATTTTCAGAATTTAACTAGTTGTTTAGAGATAATAGTATTTGATTTTATTTATAGTTTTGTAAACCATTGGTTTTGTCTTAATAAATAATTGAACTATAAAACATGGTTATAAATTTATTTGGAAACAGAAATGGATTTAAAACAAGAATTTAAGAATTTAATATCTGATAGTTTCAAACCTTGTGTTTAAAGTCTTAAAAGGATATATTATTATTTAAATTATTTTCGAATATAAATTTGTTTCCAAAGAATTTTAAAGTTTTAAAATCAGCGCTCTTCTCTTTGTCGCTAGAAAATAATTTCGGGGATGACTACAACATCATCGACATTCATTTTCGAGTATCAAAGTAAAGAGACCATGTTGTAGTTTTTCTTCAAAAATTTAATTGATTTGAATTTCTAAATGTGACTTAATTTATAATATATATAGATATATGATTTAAATTTGATTTGACATATGCAATATGTATGTATTTATTTATCTCTAAAGGGTTTGAAGTTAATTGGAAATTTAATTCATATATTTATGTTAAAAGGTGATTCTAATGATAAAATAAAGTCAAATTTGGAATGAATATTTAAACTTGAATAATATAGTTGGAAAATTTTACTTGTATAACTGCATGCCAATATAACTTACCTAAATCATTTAGAAATTAACTATGTAATTGGATAATGTATAATATAAAAGGATTTTTATAAATAAAAATTTGAGTGGTTATAATAAATGTTATACATTTAAAGTTTCAGTTACAACAAGACAAATAGAGGTAAATAGAAATAAAATAATAATTGAATAATATACAATATCAAATGGTGTTAAAAGAAATTTAGAAATATATTGGAATAGTTATATTAAATATAATCTACTTAATATGTGCGATAAGATATATTAAGTAGAATATATTTAATAATAATCTGGAATAAAGAAGAATTAAATTTGTTGAATAAAGATGATTATTATAAATGACTATACAAATTTCTGATTTTAGCAAATAATTGGATAATAAGATAATTAATTTGGAAATAATTAAGATTGATTTAACTTCCGTAAAAATCAAATGAATTAAATCAATTATTGAATATTAATTAATTGAATTTATATGGTTTAGATATTGAGAAAAATATTTGACATAGATGAGAAAAATATTGAGAAAAATAAATTTAATTATAGTTTGGAATAAAGAAGAAACTAAATGGGGAATTTAGTTTATTTTGGGAAATGGTAAATTTACTTTAAAAATTAAGTTAAATTACCATTTCAAATTTGGACTAAAATTAAACATTTTAAATTAGAATGTTATAATATCTTGTGTAAAATTTGGCTAAAAAAAATGAATGATTTTTTTAAGTGTAGGGATATTATACAAGTAAATATGTAAATAAATAAATGATTTTAAGTATAAATAGATGAAATCAATTATTAATTTAAAATTGAATTTTTATTGTTTAGATTGATGATTCTAATTTAAGTTTCAATTTATTTATCTTTCAGGTTGTTTCTATTCCCCTACCTTCTTCCTTTTCGAGGACGAAAAGTTCTAAGTGGGGGAGAGTCTAACAGCCCAATTTTTTTACAAGTATTTTTCACTTGTATTTTAAAAAAAAAAAACTTTGGGGTTTATTTAAAGTGATTAAAAATATAAAAAAAACAATTGACCAAATTTTTAATTAAATAATAAGATCTCTGAAATTTTGACATGGTTAAGAATTAACTTTAATTTGGAAATTTGGGGTTTTGTCGAAGATGGTAAATAACTTAATGTCTAGCAAAATCAAGTTTTAATTAAAAAAACATTAATAGCTTAGGTGGTTAAGACATTTGGGCTATTCACGACAGATCACGAGTTCGAGTCTCAGCATGGTCAGAATTTCGAATTTTTTTAGTGTATAAATGAACTGGGTAATTACGCGTTAAAAAGGGCGCCTAAATTTAGGGAATAAATACCGTATATATATATATATATATATATATATATATATATATATATATATATATAAGATTATATATAAGAAAACGTATAGAATTTTAATCCGTTATTTTTTCTCTTTCCAGTAAAATTTACTTCCCAATTTATATACATATTAATTTGATTAAATCATTTCCTAAAAGTCTAAACATAAACTGAAAGTTTTAAAGTTGTGAAACGGTTAATTTTGTTAAAAGACAAATCCATTTGAATTTTAATAAAAGTAATTTTGTGTGTATATATATAATATGTGAAAACCAATTAAGTTTGTTAAGTAATAATTTTGAAGAATTTAGTGTATTAATGAACTGTTGGATTTCGCGTTTAAAGGACGCGCAAAATTTAACGTAATAAATGTGTAAATTTAAAACGTTATTTTTATATAAATCTTGGGTGTTTTGTATTGCGTCAGTTTGGCGTATTTTAAAAATCATATTTCAACATCTATATGAATTAAAATATCAGTCAGTAGTTTTATAGCAAATGTTACTTTTTCCATATAACTTTAAAACATATTTTAGTGTTGCCTTGTATGTTCTGACTATTTAGTTGAAATTTAACCTTGCCTATCTTTTCAAATTCTCTCATACCCATTATATCTCTCTGGTTCCTATAATCACGCAAATCTTATTTGCCTATCTATTTCAAATAAATATTAAAAAAAAAGAAACGTAATGCCGTTTCTTCAATCTACAATCAAATCTCTTGCCTAAATATCATCTTGATGGTCTGCATTCAAAATCACGCCACTATTAAATGGTATCAAATGTTGAAATCAAATTTTCATAAATTGGCAGTATAAATTCATGCAGACTTATCCGTTCAAGCTAAAGAAACTGGAAAGAAATCACAATCTTTTATCACTTGCCTCCTTATATTCGTTTCCTTTATCAATTTATCTCTTACGTTTTCTGGTCTACAATATAATTTCAAACCTGCCTACTATATATATCTCTCTGCAAATTTTTTCTTGCCAATATCTTTTATCAAGGGGAAACATAAATCACGCAGTCTTATCCATTCAACAAAAAGAAATCTTGCAACCAATCTGGTAACTGATCAAGCAATTTTTGTAAACATTATTTCGTTGCCTATTCAGTGCAAAGCAAATTATAATTGCTTACTGTTATCCACTTTAATCACGCATGCATTTATCAAAATTTTCGTGTAACGTTCAAACATGAAGAAACTGGAAATAAATCTCTCTGCCTTCCTTTGTTTTAATACGAAATTTATTGCTTCTCAATCAAGATATGTTGCCACTTTATAAATTTTTCCCCTGCCGTGACCACTTTAAAACCTGAAACATTTATATATACTAGCTATTCCAAATACCTTTGCATCTACTATAGCTTGTATTATCTCCTTCTTGCGTACAGAGCTTCAAATCAGGTAATGGTTTTTCTTTGTCTTTTTCTTTTCTTCTTCCAGTTTTACTTTCTTCTTCTTGTTGTTCTCTGTTTCCCTTTTGCCTTGCTCGGCTACTTCTTCACCACGTCACATCCCTCTAAGTTTTCATAACCGAGCTTATATCCCGAACAAGCCCATGGTTAATATATTATAATATTTTTCTAAAAATTATTAAGTATTTTTGAAATAAAATTTATGTAATTTAACTAAAAATTTGACTTAAGGCTTTAAAATTTTAAAGGTGTTTTGTTTTTTTTAAGTTAAATTTTTTGTAAGTTAATAATTAGTTTTAAAGTGAATTTAAAGATTTTATTTACGATAAATGACATAATTAAATTTGATTTAATATGGAGTTGAAATCTAACCTAGAAATTTTAATAAAAGTTATTTCCGAAAATGGAACATTTTGGAATAACTTTTATTTAACTTGAATCGTAGTTGGATTGATGTCTAAATGAATAAAGTTGTGAAGAAAATTTAGTGTATATTAACTATAAAAAGGAAAAAAAAAAAATTTATGGAACGGATGTGTTTTGTAAGTAAATATTGAAAATGTTGTTTTCAAATGGAAAGGTGAAATTTCAATTTATGACTTAACTTGAAAATTTGAAATTTGGGTTTTAAATAAAATTGTTAAGTTAAGTAAATAAATGAGAATTTAGTATTATTTAGGAAGTGGGTATTTTTAAATTAAGTGTAAAGTTATTTGGAAATATATATACAAGTTAAGTAAAATTGGGAAATTCTGACTTACAAATGATTCATAGTAAATTTGGATATTTTATTTATAAAATTTATTTTATTTAATCATAAGATAAATGGTATCCAAATGAACATTTTTCTGAAGTAGCGTGTTTAGGTGCATGTGTGCATGTTTTGAAATTAAAGTGGCAGAGACGTGTTGTATTTATGAACAGAGAGAGTTTGCATTAGGCAGAGACGCAAGTTTTGTGTAAATACATATTTTTCAAACTAGATAAGTTGGACATGCCGTTGGGAAAAAATATATAATAATAATAATAATAATAATAATGATGATGATGAAATGTATAATAATAATAAATAGTATTGCCAAGCCTATGAAGTTGGGGTCGGGATGTGGGGTGAGGCAGTCGAGCAAAAGCTGAACCAAAATTTCTTTTATTCTATTCGTTCCAGTTGTTTCGAAAATTTTGCTTTGACCGTGATTTTAAAAGTCGCGTATTTGGTATTTGGATCTCATTTTAGATTTGAATCAAGGCGTGGCATCCGCGGAAACCTAATCGTGCCATTTGTACGATCCTTTATCAAGTGGTAAAATCGTTTGAATCTGATTTTCTGCAGTTTAAGGTGAGTATTTTCCACCAGACAAACATACCTATATTTATGTGAATTATCGCAAGTGTATTTGTAAATTATTTATTAAATGTCATTTGTCTGTAATATAACGTATGATGTTAAACCCCATTTTAAATTGACACCTCATCAGTTGTTCATCTGTTGTAATATAGTTGCAGTTATATTATTTAATGCTTATTTACTGTTAAATCATCACTGCAAGTTCCCTGTAAATTGAGATCGTTATAGGCTAAAATGATAGGCCTGTACGATAATTATTTATTCATTTATTTATTTAATTGTTTAATTTTAAATATTTAACTTGGGATTGCGGGTTTGAAATGATAGAACTCGGGGTTTTTGTAAATTGCGGATTGAAATGATATATATCCGTATCACTTGACCTAGGATAGGAAACTATATACAGACCCGTGGTTTATATAATATTTTTATGAAATATTTTTAAATAGAAAGTTTATAATTTTCTGGTTTAAATGTATTTGAAGGATTTTATTTTTTTATTTATTCATAATAATTTTTGAATGAGTCCAATGTTAAATAAATGATTGTTTATGTAAAATTTTGGAGTATATCTTATTTTGGAAAATTATGAATTTTTGTTAAAAGTGAGATTTTAGTTAAGTAAAATAATTGATATTAAGTTTTATTTTGGATATTTAAAACTTGATGGTTAAGTTAATAGTCTATTACAGCACTTAAATGCTGTCTTTTATAAACGAACTGTTTCAACCTTATAGACTTTAGGTAGCATTTCATAAGTGCTACAAAAACTGGGATTTTATTTATTTAAAAATAAATTTATGGAAATAATCTTTGGGAAAATGGTTTTATATTTTGGAAGTTAATATGTAATTAATAAAAATAAGGAATTGACTTTGAATGGTTTTAAATGGAAGAATTTAATTTTAAAAAGGGAGAAAAAGGCAAATAAATTTCTAATTAAATTGAATAGATTTAAATGGTATTTTATAAAATGACCAATGTTTACAAACAATATTTGATATTGAAAGTATTTGAAATTTATTTTGATTTCAAAGTATAAATACCATTTTAAAAGCTGTAACCACGGGTTATAATAACGTTTGGTTGTGAAAGAGACCGGGATCGGATATCTGGCATACTCTCTGTCGATACCGAAAACCACTTTGACAACCGTGTACGCGGTGGAGATTCCAGAATGAAGTAGGATGGTGGTGACGTTTTCCTTGAGGTAAATACGTGGACCCGACTCCCGTGAGTTGGCATAAGGTGGCTAAAACAGGAGCGATTCTCGGATTAATGAGGTAGCACCTCTGATCGGACGCACTTCTTCGTATGCCATTCTATTACTTTTATGATTGTTTTGGTGCGCACCTTTGATTTGGGAGTGTTGTTCGAGGTGGGCGGCAGCTGCGCGCTGCGCGTTTCCATCGGTCCGGATAGCAATTGGTATATCTACCCTGGCATTGCCTAGTTGTGCCGTGTCACCTACCATAGCGAGCCTTCTACGAGTTTCTATTTGTGTCGTACCTATGGAGTATCCTCTGGTAGCCTCCCGATCAGGAGGTATTACGGTACTGTATAGACTATTGGCATTATTTGTGTTAAGAGCTGTATGGGTAACCCCTTAACGCTATTTAAAAGTAAGTTTATTTTACTAATAAACACTATTATAATAGCGAAAATATTACTACATAGTAAATAGTTTAACGGATCCTTAGAGGATGGGCGGTCCCAAGCATCCTTTAAGTTGCTTGCTCTATATTACAGTACACTTGAATTAGCTTACACTATATAAGTATGTATGTCCTGACTCGAGTGTTTATGTTTTATTTTACGCTCGGGCCAGCCTGAGTTGCAGTTCAGCCATCATCCCGGAGCTAGGACTTCTGTAGATCCTTTCAAGTTGCTGACTTCTTTCTGTCCGCTATCTTATTTATGAAATCAAGACTTTGGGATTTTTATTTGATGATTTAAACTATATTTGGGATGGAAGACTTTGTAATTTGTATTTGTTGAGACTATTTATAGTGGCTTCATGAACCACTAAGTATTTTTAAATTCCGCTGCGAGTATTCTGATTCTGTGTCTGTGATTCTGTGATTAATTATTTACTGTATATTTTGAGATTTGCCAAAAATTTATTTACGACGCGGTATTTTGAACAATTCAAGTCCGACATGTGCGGATGCGAATGGTTGAAAATATCGGGTCGTTACAGAGAATCAAACCAGAGATGATATAGTTAGATTCGATGGTGATTTCGGCAGAGTAATGGTAAGAATGTATATAAAGAAATGTGGAAGAAGAAGAGTAAAATCAGAGAAAAAATGAATGAAAATTCGTCTAAAAAAGCCACTATGTATAGTAGAACATAGCCATGTCCATTCGTGAAAGGATATGACGAATAGACACTTCCTTTGAAATTCAAAATGTTGAAATCAACTACCACCTTGTCGACAGGGGTCCCTAGGGGTTGTCGACAAGCCTATGGTATTTTTGGTGATTTGTTTTTCTTTGAAAATAACTTCTATCTTTTATTAAAACTATTTAAACTTTATAAATATACTTAACTATAGTTAAAATATATGAATAAGTATAGAGAATAATATATATAAAATTTTACTATAATTTTATATTTAAATCTAAGTATAAATATTAAAAGTTAAATATATTATTATTAGAAGATAGTTTAAAACAAGGATAATTTTATTTTGAAGATAAAGATTATTTTGAGGCTAAAAGTATTTTAAAATCAGGATAGATGTTTTTGACTCTTTTAAAAGGAAGGTATTGAAATCATTCTGAAAACAAGATATAATTTTGTAAAAAACATTTGAATAAAAGTTAGTGGATACAAAACAATATTCCACTTGATTTTTCGTAGGTTCCATCCTACTTATGGTTCCATACCTTTAATGGGTTCGAAGTGGATTTCATTCCACGAATAAATTGAATTTTATGATGCCAGTGCTTTTCTAGGAGTTTTAAAAAAATTCCTAACTAAATTACTTATTATTGAAATCTTGAACTCTTGATAATCTTGATACTCATGAGTCTTCAATCTTGATATCTTCAGTCTTGAATCTCTATATTGTATAGTCTTCATTATTGAAGGCACTATCTCCTTCATGATTTGGACGAACATGATACCAACAGCTGCAGGCATCTAAAGGATATCATCGATGAACATGTAAGGAATGGTCAGTTTCGATAATATGTCGAAGTTTGAAATGCGGCGGTGGAACAGGAGCAGCCACCTTCCACTTCTACTGGCAATGGCGCAAGGCCTAGGAATGATGGTCGTTTAGTTATCAACCGATAGGGATGATATGGAATAAGTAGCAAACTATAGGCAAACGGCCAAGTCATTTACTCATGTGAGGAGACGGAGATGGCCCCTAGGCATGCTTTGAATAATGATAAACCGCGACACTATGGTTTGTGAAACCTGTTTTTTCTTTTGATTTGGACACTCGCTTTTTCCGGTTTGGTTTTGGAGTTTGTTTGAACTCCTGATTTTGTTTTTTTTCTGGTTTGGACTTTTGTTTGGATGATTGTTTTCATGTTTGGATATTGGTTTGGATTTCTGATGTGGATTTTTGATTTTCTAATTTGATTTGGATTTTGGATTGGATTTTGATTGGATTTTTATCTGGATTTTGGTAAATGGTCGTCGGGTATGGATTATGCCTAGCAAGGGGTAAGTCTCTTCGTCCGTGTAACATCCCGAAAATTTTGAATTTAAAATTTAGTAATATATTTGAAACTTTTTGAAATTTAAATTGAAAAGTTGTAAAGAAATAAAATATGAACAAAGTTTAGTGTTTTTAGTTAAAACTTTTAATAGAATTTAAAATTGTTAAAGTAAGTTATGATAAATTTATAAAAATTCAAATCACATAATTATAATCTAACAAGTAAACATTCAAACAAATAAACAAATAAACCTATGAATAATTAAACAAATAAACAAATAAACAAATAATCTAACATTTAAGCAATATAAACAAATCAAACAAGATAACACTTATAAAAAAATATAAAAACATATGAACTGTACCTATAAAAGAAAATGCAAGAAAGTAAAACATTCAAACAAATAAACATGTTACTAAATCAAATCAGGTAAGTCTAAGAACCTAAAACAACACAAATTATGCTGAAATTAGCAAAGTAACTACAAACTAGTCAACTAAAATATGTAAGTAAAAGAAAATAAAAGAAAATAAAACAAACTCTTACATTAGCAAAATAAACAAGACAGCATGCTGAGAACATACAAAGCATGAAACACTACATACTTTCATTAAATGCAAGCATCTACAAAGAACATACCTGCATTCAATGCTTTTACTTCCAGCATGGTTTATCCTGTACTTGTTTTAATAAACTTCAGTAAACAATCTGTTATAAAGAAACATCAACCTGCCTCTTTATTTCATTCAACAAACTTCTACAAACTTGAAAAAGAAAACATCATATTTCATAAATTCAAAAGCATTCAGGTGATCAAAACAGAAAATAAAAAGAAGTAAAAAAAAACCAAATCAGAGAAGAAGAAGCAAACTGCAGTTAAAAAGAAACAAAAATAGTCTCTGTTTCTATATTGTTCAGGTGAGTAAAATAATCTTAATAGCTTAAATTTATTTAAACAGTTTAAACTTCATTTATAAGCTGTTGTATATGCTTCAGTTTATAAATAGGATTTTGTATGCTCTGCATTTCATCTTCTCTGTATTTATCACAGCACTTGATCATTTATTCAAAGAATTAGATTTATTTACATTGAAACATTGTTAAGTAATAAAAATCTTAAACCAAAATATGTTTTGTAAACTTAACTCACAGTTTAAAATTTTATTTTAAGTTTGAAGTGAAACTTTTTGGCTGTGCAACCTCAAACCTTACAGTAAATCAAAATGGTGATAAATTCAAGTGTGATTAATCATTGATTTGATTGTATAATTCGAGTAAGTATACAAAAATGGGATTTTTAAACTAAATATGATGATTTTTACTTGGGTATCTTAGGAGCAGTTTGTATTTTAGCAAATGTTGCTTTTAAGTCAATTCCTGTAAATCAAAAGACTTTTGAATGTTGAGATTTCGCGTGGAGCTAGTTTAATACTCAAGAATGTTGGGAAAAATACAAATTTATTTTTCTATTGCGTGAATTGGGAGTACGAGCTCGAAGTAGGGTTTAGTTTTCGAAATTGATACGGTCTGTAAACTGGATGCGTACGCTACCTTGGATGCATCGAGTTCGAAGATTTTGTGGGAGATGATAGCATGGGGTGTTGTCGAACCGTGGACGAAGTTTCTGGGTTTCTGGCGGCGTCTGGTGGCGTGGCGAGGCGTTGACAGGGACGGTGGTAGTTCCAGTGTATGTTGCAGGTTTGCGTGCTCGAACTAAAATTTGAATTCGAGATGATAAATAGGTTTAGGTGATCGGGGATTGGACTAGGGGGGAGTTCTGACTTACTCATCGATGCAGCGACGCCTGAAGATCATCAATGGCGTTGTGCACGTATACGTGCACGAATTTATGACCTGGAAGAAATTTGATTTCCTGAAGCATTTCAGGTTTGTACTCGTGTGGGTGACTCGAAGTTCTGATCGGGGAAATAGGGCAGAGACTCGAAGGGAGACTCGGGAGGTTTTAGGGTTTTATCGTGACAAAAATTGGGACTTAGCAAAATTTGCAAAAATTTTAATCACTCGGGTAGCTTTGGGAGGAAACTCGAAGCAGGAAGTGTTTGAACTCGAGCGTGACTCGGGGGAGACTTGGGTTGGCCACCTGAAACAGCAAGTTCAGTTGAGGTTTGTCGAAAACTTAAGTTTAAACATTGTTTATAAGCATTGTTTATAAAATGAAGAAAGTTTGTAAATGGAATGTGAAGTTAATAAATTAATGATAAAATAATTTATGATTTAAAATTACTTTTTTTATTAATAATAATAAATAAATAAAAGCAATTAAATTAAAGTTGTAAATTTAAAAATCATTAAGTTGATAATTTAAAATGATTGATTCAAAATTGATAGTTACATTAGGATAATTTATTAAGGAATAATAAATTAATATAGTCAATTGAGATTTAATTCAATTGTAATTATAAATAATAAATCATCGTTTTAAAGTAATCAAGAAAAATAATAATAATAATATTTATATGGTTAATTTATTAAATCCAGATACATCATTTTACAAAATTGTTTAATAAGTAAATAATGTAGTTTAAAATGATAATTAAGGTAATTAAATTGATTTATAAACAATTAAGTGTTTAAATGAATTTGTAAGTAAGAATTTGTAAATTTTGAAACAATAAATTGAGTAATCAAAATTTAGTTTATTTATCCAAATTCTCGTCATTAAATTAAATTAATTTAGTGGTAAATTTATTCAAATCATATTGGGAAGTAATTAACTATTGTTGTTAATTTATATTGATATCTCTGTTCTGTTTGTAAATTCTGTATGATGTGATTGCCATGTTATTGCACTGTGATTATGATTTGTTATGTATTGATGTGAAAACCCTGTTGTCCGTAAAACGGCATTTAAACTTCGATGCGAAAGGGAATCGGATTTCAGTTGGTTATCCGAAACCCACATCGACTCTGTGAATATTTATGAATGACATCCATAGGTTTTTAAATTTGACACCCACTATTCGAATTAGCCGGGAAAGGACCTTTGGGTCGTATAACCCATTTCGAATATGTGATTCGACGTTATGGATAGCATTTGAAGACCGGTGTTGAAGACCGGGTATTTGCGAGAGCGATAGGATGACCTGTCGATTGACTCTGCACCGAGTTGCTCCGGTATAGAGTTCTCCATATGTGATGGGGAATCCGATCAGGATTGTGGATATCCGGATTGCAAGGACTTCTTTAAAAGTGCCTTCGGTTCTGTTCGAACCCAGAACAGACTTGTATGGATTGTATGTCTGACATTACAAATTGAGAGATAAAGCAGATTTCTTTCAAATATATTTCTGTTGGCGGCGGAGAATTTATTCTCTTAGCTTAACACCCTTCTCTGAGACGTACGAGCTCAGAGGTTATATAGTTGAAGGTTATCAGCAATATATTCCCAATTTGGTAATGTGACATACTGAGTGTTGCTGTGAAATGATCATTGTGTTGATTATTCGTGATAGGATCATTTATTTGATCGTCTATCTTTGTGATCATTTCTATGATCATTTGTTGACCCAAAGCATGACTTTGTATAAAGCATGTTTTTGTGGACGTGACTTCGTCGGACCTCACACCCCGAAATGGTCGAAACAGGAAAGATGCAGCAAGGTTATTGGGGGTAGCACCCCTTGGGGTATGTACATTTCCTTCTGGATAGAAGTGGTATCATGGTATGGAGCCCAGATACTTAACTTATGTGGATATCGCAGATATATATATATGATTTTGTGATTTGTTGCTGGGGCCCCGGTTAAAGGTTGGTTACGACCGGGAGATGGCATACTCGTGTCAGTAGTTACCCAGTTAGGGGTAACCCGGCCTTCTGTTGGCAGAGATCCGGTTTGGTTCTCGGGGACGTCCTTCAAGAGGCGTTCTCATGTGGCAATGGGAAGTTCCTTGGCCTGACCATTTGTTGGAAATCCAATTCCCAATACGAAACCCTGTACGGTTTTAGTTGTAGAACCTGCCATTTACTTATAGTGGTCACCACTGTTTAGATGGTAGCTATAGTAGGCATAGTTCGAAATGTCTACGCTGGATAAGATTAATATTCTACTTTTGAAATGTTTTCTATCACTATGCACTAGTAATAATATCAAAGAATTTCTTTTCTCGTATCAAGCATATTTAACTATCATAAGAAGAAATCTCCTCCAATTCTGCGTTTGCATTGTGTGTGTGGCGGGAGGTCTTATGGTAGTTCCATTTTTAAAAGCATTCCGAAAATTCTTTTATAAGTCTTGTTTATTTAAAATACAACTGTCTTGTTTACTCATACCAGTCCCATGACTGATCCGGAGTTTATTGTTTTCTTTCCTAAACTCTGGGTGCCCATTATTTCCACACGGGAAGCCTAGTAGCAGGTTTCTATATTTTGGAGTAGCAGTATTTTGGAGCTCTTATCTTGGATATATCTTAGGAGCTATTGGAGATTTCAGGTGTTAGCTTTTGGGAGTTCGTAATCATCTCTCTCGTTTGAGAATTTTTGGATATATGATCACTGTTGTATTATCATGATATTTTATTTATAGATTGTGGTGTATGTATTATGTACTCTGTTGCAGTATGGGTATTATGTTGGTGTTGTAACAGTGATGTTATTTATAATATTGATTCTGTTCCGCTGTTTTATATTCATCTAATTATTGTTATAAGCTCCGGCGATGCAAATTTGATGTCGTTTATGGGACATCGAGTTTGGGTCGTCACAAATTGGTATCAGAGCTGTTGGTTGAGTAAGAACTTTAGCAACGGAGTATAACACGTTAGATGGCTCATTAGAGATAGGGTGAAGTATACCCTAGAATGAGTATAATCAAAATTGAAACTTTGAAATTTCTTAGTCTATTTCTTTTTACTACTGATATTCCTTAAGATATTTCGTCTGCATATCTGAATCAATTTTCTTACTAATCTCAGATAGTGAAAATGAGTGGACGCAGAGGAAGAATTAGGGGTCAAGGCAATGCTGCAGCACCAAATCAAATTCCCGCAGCCGCAGAAGCAGTAATAGAAATTCAGCAGCAGCCGGACTTGGCTGAATTATATAAGAAATTTGAAAAGCTTGGCGGAAAACCATTCATTGGAAAGGAGTCGATTATTGACGCTCAAGCTTGGTAAGATCGTGTGAAAAGATTTTTAAAGGGCTAAAACTGCAGGATGAGCAGAAAAGACTTATAGCTTCTTGGCAACTCCAAGGAGAAGCTTCAGCTTGGTGGGAAACCATCATTGTAGATGAACCCGAGGAAGAATTTACTTGGGATCGTTTTAAAGAAGTGTTTGAGAAACGTTACATGCCATCAGCGGGAGTTTCCAGAATGTATCAGGAATTTCTGGATTTGAAGCAAGGAAGTTTGTCGTTTGAAGAATACTTGAATGAATTCAGTGAACTATCTCGGTTTGGTCCGGAATTGCTAAATACACCTCTGAAGAAAAACGAAAGGTTTATCCGAGGAATGAACCAGAAATATCATGGAAGAATGACGGGTCATGTTAAAGAATCTTTTTCAGATTTGGTAGATATGGGGTACAGGTACGCTACTCTTGATATACAAGAAGCAACTGTGGAGAAAGGTAATTCAGGTAGTCAGAATTATAAAAAACGAAAATTCGGAGGCAAGAAACCTTGGCAAGGCAATGAGAAGAAGAAGAACACTCAAGGAAGAGCAACAGAAAATGTCACTTGTTACAACTGCAAAGAGAAAGGCCACTATTCAAATGACTGCCCAAAACCGAAGAAACCAGCTAGAGAATGTTACAATTGTCATAAACCGGGACATTTAGTTAAAGATTGCCCAGTGATGAGGCCAGCGCAGGTGGCAAAAGTCTATGCAATTAAGAAGGACCCCTCGACTTCTAAAGCTGATAAAGGGAAAAGTGTTTTGGAAGGTAACCTTACTATTAATAATAGAACTGTTAGAGTTTTATTTGATACAGGAGCTTCACATAGCTTTATCTCCCAACAAACCGTAAATGAATTAGGACTTGAAACTAAATTTGCTGACGATCTTATTTGCGTGAAAAATCCGGTTGGAGGTCCCGCAAATCTTAGTTCATATTGTAAGAGAGTTCCTATTTCATATGCTAGCTATAAATTTCCTATCAACCTTTATGTCCTCGAATTTGACGAATTTGAAATATTACTCGGTATGAACTGGTTATCGAGATACGATGCTAGATTGGAGTGTAGTAATCGGACAGTTTTAATCAAAACAAGCCTTGGAAATTTTATTGAAATCTCTTGTGAGAATCCAAGTCCAAGGAGCGACAGATTGATGTATACTTTGGGAAATCTTGAACCCACTTTACAGTCTATACCTGTTGTTCGGGATTTTTTCGACGTATTTGAAGAAGTGAAATCTTTACCTCCTCAACGAGAAATAGAATTCCGAATCGATCTTGTACCTAATACTCGTCCTGTTGTTCACGCAAGTCGCAGGATGGCACCCAGGGAAAAGATTGAATTGGTTCATCAAACTAATGAGCTACTAGCAAAAGGATTAATTCGACCCAGTGTTTCTGAATGGGGCTCAGCGGTCGTATTTGTTGCCAAATCAGACGGATCTTTGAGATTGTGTGTAGATTACCGTGATATAAATAAACAAACTCTCAAGAATAAATTTCCACTGCCCAGGATTGATGATTTATTTGATCAGTTGCATGGCGCTCGTTTCTTTTCAAAAATGGATCTAGCTCAGGGATTCCATCAATTACGAATCGCCGAAGACTGTGTACATCTGACTGCTTTCAGAGGTCCTAATATGTTCTATGAATGGTTAGTTATGCCTTTCGGGCTAATCAATGCTCCAGCATACTTCGTAGATCTCATGACTCGTGTGTTTCGGGAAGTTTTGAATAAATTTGTGCTTGTATTCATTGATGACATCTTAATTTTCTCCAAAACTGAAGATGAGCATGCCGAGCATCTTAGAATTGTCTTAGAAATTTTAAGGAGAAATGTTCTATATGCAAAATTTTCCAAATGCCATTTCTGGGTCAATGAAGTCAAATTCCTTGGCCATATTGTTAATGAAGAAGGAATTTCAGTAGATCCTAGCAAAATTTCCGCTATTCTTGATTGGAAACAACCCACTACTCCAAGAGAAGTTCGAAGCTTTTTGGGCTTAGCAGGCTATTACCGGAAATTCGTTCAAGATTTTTCTAAGTTAGCTAGTCCGCTGACTAAGTTAACAATGAAAAATGCAAAGTTCATTTGGACTTCAAGATGTGAGGAAGTTTTTCAAGAGTTGAAAAAGAGATTGACCACTGCTCCTGTTCTCACTATTGTTAACGGGAACCGAGGCTTATCTGTCTATACTGATGCATGTGGTGAAGGGGTAGGTGCAGTATTGATGCAAAATGGAAAGGTGGTTGCCTACGCAGGTAGACAATTACGTCCGCATGAGAAGAACTACCCAACGCACGATTTGGAACTTTTGGCTGTTGTTTTCGCTTTGAAAATATGGCGACACTATCTACTGGGTGAAAAATTCGAATTATTCACCGATCATAAAAACTTGAAATATCTTTTCACCCAGAAGGATCTGAATTTGCGACAACAACGTTGGTTGGAATTTCTAGCATCATATGACTTAGATATTCTGTATACACCCGGAAAGGCCAATGTATTTGCAGACGCTTTAAGCAGAAGTTATGCTGTTCTTGCTTATCTTGTTATCACTCCTACTCTTCTCAAAAGGATTGCAAGACGGCAGAAAGAAGATGAGTTTCTTCGAGGAATCCATAAAAGAATATGCCAAGGTGAAGATACTAGTTTTGAGATAGATAATAGAGAAGTTATAAGGATGAAGGGCAGAATTTGTGTCCCTGACATTCCAGAATTGAAACGAGAAGTATTGGACGAATGCCACAAGTCCAAATTCAGCATCCATCTCGGAGTCAACAAAATGTATCGAGATGTTAAAAGAACATTCTGGTGGAAAACGATGAAGAGGGACATATCTATTTATGTGAGTCGTTGTGCTACTTGTCAGCAAATAAAGAGCGACCAAAAGAAAGTGGCCGGTTTACTTCAATCTTTGGAAGTACCGAAATGGAAGTGGGATCAGGTATCGATGGATTTCATCGATGGATTGCCACGAACCAAGAAAGACAATGAAGCGATTTGGGTTATTGTAGATCGTCTAACCAAAAATGCTCATTTCATTCCAGTTAAATCTACTCGGACTGCGGCAAGCTTGGCAGGTATATATATAAAGGAAATTGTTCGCCTCCATGGTATTCCCAGTAGTATAGTGAGTGATCGTGACCCGATCTTCACTAGTAGATTTTGGGAAGCGTTTCAGGATGCATTGGGAACGAAATTAAATTTCAGTACTGCTTATCATCCGCAATCTGATGGACAGACAGAGAGAGTTAATCGAATTTTAGAAGACCTACTGCGTGCTTGTGTTCATGATTTTGGTGGTTCTTGGGAGGACCATTTGCATCTGGTTGAATTCTCTTATAATAATAGTTATCAGGCCAGTTTAGAAATGGCTCCTTTCGAAGCTTTATATGGTCGTCCGTGTCGATCACCTACATGCTGGATTGAATCAGGTGACAGACTTGTTCTTGGACCAGATATGATAAAAGAAGCCACTGAGAAGGTAAATTTTATTCGAAAGAAGTTATTAACTGCCCAAAGCCGACAGAAGAGCTATTATGACCGTCGAAGGAGAAATTTGGAATTTCAAGTTGGAGATTCTGTATTTCTGAAAGTATCTCCGATGCGGGGTGTGTTGAGATTCGAGAAAACTGGAAAGTTGGCACCGCGTTATATTGGTCATTTTCCTATTCTGGAAAGGATTGGTTCTCTAGCATATAGAGTGCAGTTACCCAGCTGGTTGTCTGGCGTACATGATGTGTTCCATATTTCTAATCTTCGGAAATATGTGCACGATCCAGATGATATTATTGAAGAAGCTGCTCAGCAGGATCTAGAAATCACTCCCAATTTGGCAGTTAAAAGGGAACCGATGAAAATTGTTGATCGTGATGAGAAGCGATTGAGGAACAAAATTGTGAAATTGGTCAAAGTTAAATGGAGTGGCGATCCAAAGGACTGTACTTGGGAGACTGAAGAGAATATGAAGAAATCATATCCCAAATGCAGAATTGACATCTCGACTTAAAACTGTAAGTCATTTCCTTGTTTCCGAATTCGTATATTATTTGTTTACGTTTCTCTCTCTTTCAATTTCGAGGACGAAATATTCTTAAGGAGGGGATATTGTAACATCCCGAAAATTTTGAATTTAAAATTTAGTAATATATTTGAAACTTTTTGAAATTTAAATTGAAAAGTTGTAAAGAAATAAAATATGAACAAAGTTTAGTGTTTTTAGTTAAAACTTTTAATAGAATTTAAAATTGTTAAAGTAAGTTATGATAAATTTATAAAAATTCAAATCACATAATTATAATCTAACAAGTAAACATTCAAACAAATAAACAAATAAACCTATGAATAATTAAACAAATAAACAAATAAACAAATAAACAAATAATCTAACATTTAAGCAATATAAACAAATCAAACAAGATAACACTTATAAAAAAATATAAAAACATATGAACTGTACCTATAAAAGAAATTGCAAGAAAGTAAAACATTCAAACAAATAAACATGTTACTAAATCAAATCAGGTAAGTCAAAGAACCTAAAACAAAACAAAATATGCTGAAATTAGCAAAGTAACTACAAACTAGTCAACTAAAATATGTAAGTAAAAGAAAATAAAAGAAAATAAAACAAACTCTTACATTAGCAAAATAAACAAGACAGCATGCTGAGAATATACAAAGCATGAAACACTACATACTTTCATTAAATGCAAGCATCTACAAAGAACATACCTGCATTTAATGCTTTTACTTCCAGCATGGTTTATCCTGTACTTGTTTTAATAAACTTCAGTAAACAATCCGTTATAAAGAAACATCAACCTGCCTCTTTATTTCATTCAACAAACTTCTGCAAACCTGAAAAAGAAAACATCATATTTCATAAATTCAAAAGCATTCAGGTGATCAAAACAGAAAATAAAAAGAAGTAAAAAAAAAAAAAACCAAATCAGAGAAGAAGAAGCAAACTGCAGTTAAAAAGAAACAAAAATAGTCTCTGTTTCTATATTGTTCAGGTGAGTAAAATAATCTTAATAGCTTAAATTTATTTAAACAGTTTAAGCTTCATTTATAAGCTGTTGTATATGCTTCAGTTTATAAATAGGATTTTGTATGCTCTGCATTTCATCTTCTCTGTATTTATCACAGCACTTGATCATTTATTCAAAGAATTAGATTTATTTACATTGAAACATTGTTAAGTAATAAAAATCTTAAACCAAAATATGTTGTGTAAACTTAACTCACAGTTTAAAATTTTATTTTAAGTTTGAAGTGAAACTTTTTGGCTGTGCAACCTCAAACCTTACAGTAAATCAAAATGGTGATAAATTCAAGTGTGATTAATCATTGATTTGATTGTATAATTCGAGTAAGTATACAAAAATGGGATTTTTAAACTAAATATGATGATTTTTACTTGGGTATCTTAGGAGCAGTTTGTATTTTAGCAAATGTTGCTTTTAAGTCAATTCCTGTAAATCAAAAGACTTTTGAATGTTGAGATTTCGCGTGGAGCTAGTTTAATACTCAAGAATGTTGGGAAAAATACAAATTTATTTTTCTATTGCGTGAATTGGGAGTACGAGCTCGAAGTAGGGTTTAGTTTTCGAAATTGATACGGTCTGTAAACTGGATGCGTACGCTACCTTGGATGCATCGAGTTCGAAGATTTTGTGGGAGATGATAGCATGGGGTGTTGTCGAACTGTGGACGAAGTTTCTGGGTTTCTGGCGGCGTCTGGTGGCGTGGTGAGGCGTTGACAGGGACGGTGGTAGTTCCAGTGTATGTTGCAGGTTTGCGTGCTCGAACTAAAATTTGAATTCGAGATGATAAATAGGTTTAGGTGATCGGGGATTGGACTAGGGGGGAGTTCTGACTTACTCATCGATGCAGCGACGCCTGAAGATCATCAATGGCGTTGTGCATGTATACGTGCACGAATTTATGACTTGGAAGAAATTTGATTTCCTGAAGCATTTCAGGTTTGTACTCGTGTGGGTGACTCGAAGTTCTGATCGGGGAAATAGGGCAGAGACTCGAAGGGAGACTCGGGAGGTTTCAGGGTTTTATCGTGACAAAAATTGGGACTTAGCAAAATTTGCAAAAATTTTAATCACTCGGGTAGCTTTGGGAGGAAACTCGAAGCAGGAAGTGTTTGAACTCGAGCGTGACTCGGGGGAGACTCGGGTTGGCCACCTGAAACAGCAAGTTCAGTTGAGGTTTGTCGAAAACTTAAGTTTAAACAATGTTTATAAGCATTGTTTATAAAATGAAGAAAGTTTGTAAATGGAATGTGAAGTTAATAAATTAATGATAAAATAATTTATGATTTAAAATTACTTTTTTTATTAATAATAATAAATAAATAAAAGCAATTAAATTAAAGTTGTAAATTTAAAAATCATTAAGTTGATAATTTAAAATGATTGATTCAAAATTGATAGTTACATTAGGATAATTTATTAAGGAATAATAAATTAATATAGTCAATTGAGATTTAATTCAATTGTAATTATAAATAATAAATCATCGTTTTAAAGTAATCAAGAAAAATAATAATAATAATATTTATATGGTTAATTTATTAAATCCAGATACATCATTTTACAAAATTGTTTAATAAGTAAATAATGTAGTTTAAAATGATAATTAAGGTAATTAAATTGATTTATAAACAATTAAGTGTTTAAATGAATTTGTAAGTAAGAATTTGTAAATTTTGAAACAATAAATTGAGTAATCAAAATTTAGTTTATTTATCCAAATTCTCAACATTAAATTAAATTAATTTAGTGGTAAATTTATTTAAATCATATTGGGAAGTAATTAACTATTGTTGTTAATTTATATTGATATCTCTGTTCTGTTTGTAAATTCTGTATGATGTGATTGCCATGTTATTGCACTGTGATTATGATTTGTTCTGTATTGATGTGAAAACCCTGTTGTCCGTAAAACGGCATTTAAACTTCGATGCGAAAGGGAATCGGATTTCAGTTGGTTATCCGAAACCCACATCGACTCTGTGAATATTTATGAATGACATCCACAGGTTTTAAAATTTGACACCCACTATTCGAATTAGCCGGGAAAGGACCTTTGGGTCGTATAACCCATTTCGAATATGTGATTCAACGTTATGGATAGCATTTGAAGACCGGTGTTGAAGACCGGGTATTTGCGAGAGCGATAGGATGACCTGTCGATTGACTCTGCACCGAGTTGCTCCGGTATAGAGTTCTCCACATGTGATGGGGAATCCGATCAGGATTGTGGATATCCGGATTGCAAGGACTTCTTTAAAATTGCCTTCGGTTCTGTTCGAACCCAGAACAGACTTGTATGGATTGTATGTCTGACATTACAAATTGAGAGATAAAGCAGATTTCTTTCAAATATATTTCTGTTGGTGGCGGAGAATTTATTCTCTTAGCTTAACACCCTTCTCTGAGACGTACGAGCTCAGAGGTTATATAGTTGAAGGTTATCAGCAATATATTCCCAATTTGGTAATGTGACATACTGAGTGTTGCTGTGAAATGATCATTGTGTTGATTATTCGTGATAGGATCATTTATTTGATCGTCTATCTTTGTGATCATTTCTATGATCATTTGTTGACCCAAAGCATGACTTTGTATAAAGCGTGTTTTTGTGGACGTGACTTCGTCGGACCTCACACCCCGAAATGGTCGAAACAGGAAAGATGCAGCAAGGTTATTGGGGGTAGCACCCCTTAGGGTATGTACATTTCCTTCTGGATAGAAGTGGTATCATGGTATGGAGCCCAGATACTTAACTTATGTGGATATCGCAGATATATATATATGATTTTGTGATTTGTTGCTGGGGCCCGGTTAAAGGTTGGTTACGACCGGGAGATGGCATACTCGTGTCAGTAGTTACCCAGTTAGGGGTAACCCGGCCTTGTGTTGGCAGAGATCCGATTTGGTTCTCGGGGACGTCCTTCCAGAGGCGTTCTCATGTGGCAATGGGAAGTTCCTTGGCCTGACCATTTGTTGGAAATCCAATTCCCAATACGAAACCCTGTACGGTTTTAGTTGTAGAACCTGCCATTTACTTATGGTGGTCACCACTGTTTAGATGGTAGCTATAGTAGGCATAGTTCGAAATGTCTACGCTGGCTAAGATTAATATTCTACTTTTGAAATGTTTTCTATCACTATGCACTAGTAATAATATCAAAGAATTTCTTTTCTCGTATCAAGCATATTTAACCATCATAAGAAGAAATCTCCTCCAATTCTGCGTTTGCATTGTGTGTGTGGCGGGAGGTCTTATGGTAGTTCCATTTTTAAAAGCATTCCGAAAATTCTTTTATAAGTCTTGTTTATTTAAAATACAACTGTCTTGTTTACTCATACCAGTCCCATGACTGATCCGGAGTTTATTGTTTTCTTTCCTAAACTCTGGGTGCCCATTATTTCCACACGGGCAGCCTAGTAGCAGGTTTCTATATTTTGGAGTAGCAGTATTTTGGAGTTCTTATCTTGGATATATCTTAGGAGCTATTGGAGATTTCAGGTGTTAGCTTTTGGGAGTTCGTAATCATCTCTCTCGTTTGAGAATTTTTGGATATATGATCACTGTTGTATTA
Source organism: Allium cepa (assembly GCA_030765085.1). Taxonomy (NCBI): domain Eukaryota; kingdom Viridiplantae; phylum Streptophyta; class Magnoliopsida; order Asparagales; family Amaryllidaceae; genus Allium; species Allium cepa. The sequence goes on from CM060937.1 coordinate 16,305,927, forward strand.
TCATGATATTTTATTTAGAGATTGTGGTGTATGTATTATGTACTCTGTTGCAGTATGGGTATTATGTTGGTGTTGTAACAGTGATGTTATTTATGATATTGATTCTGTTCCGCTGTTTTATATTCATCTAATTGTTGTTATAAGCTCCGGCGATGCAAATTTGATGTCGTTTATGGGACATCGAGTTTGGGTCGTCACAGTCCGAATGGCGAATGGACTTATTTGGGTCGTCGAGTATGGATTACGCTTGGCAAGGGTCCGGAGAGACCAGGATTTGGCCTAGGACTTAGGCCCTATATTATCGGTTATTGTTTCATGTCATCGAGTATGGACTATGCTCGACAATGGTCCAGAGTGACCAGGATTCGGCTTAGGACTTAAGCCATGACATAACTCAGCGTTCAGAGACACTGGACTATAGATACCAAGGCATTGCTTGGCACAGGTCGCAGAGTGTGGATTATGCTTGACAAGAACCCGAAGGGATTATGGATATGAATATCGGCTATGGACAGCTAAGAATTTGGATATCGACCTGGAGAGGTCTTGGATTCGGTTATTGGTTATTGGATAAGGATGGATTAGGACTTGGTTATCAAATTCGGGTGTATATGGAATTGGCTAAGGCTTCGGTTACTGGATACAAAATCCGATATCGACTCGGAGCGAACAAGAATGATGCACTCGGATGGTGCTGCTATAGATGGAATATGGACTTCGAATGTCGGATTTGGAACTATTCAAAACACACTTTCTGACCACAAGGCATGTTTTCGGGGGCAAACTGTAACGGCCCAGAATTTCAGTCATTTGAAATTCGTATATTTAATTGATTTTAAATATGCATAAGTAAATTTTATAAGTCGAATAACTTATATTAGAAATATAAGGATTTAATTGGTGAATTAAATTGATAATTAATATTTGAAATCGTGTAAATAATTAGAAATTGAATTTAAAGTGAATAAAAATGATTTATAAAGTTAAATTAAATCATATTGAAATTAGAATGATGTTAGAGAACTTTTAAAATCGAATTAAAAGTTAATTTGTAGAAATTGAATATTTTAATATTTATTGACGAGTAAAAATAGCCATTTTTCAAATAGTCTCGGATTTCGACGAAACCTGTTTCATCGGTTTTGTAATGTTAAATTATTGTACGATTTCAAATTTCACGTCAATCGGATGTACGGTTTGTCCGGGGCAAGCTAAAACGCGTAGAAATCGGTTAAAGTGAATTTTAAATTTAAAATAGTCGATTTGAAAACCTATCTTTCAAATACGATCGAATTGGCTCCTGATATATATTCCATTGCGTTCGGAATGGGGGTAAAATATTATAAACGCCAGGCGGCACGCTTCATTTCGAGTTCGGAAAAAAATCGGATGAATAGTGTTTTGCAATTTTCTATATAAGGACGTAAATTCTTCATTTTTGCAAAACCCTAACTTCCCTAGGGCTAGCCGCCACTTCTTCTCTTATTGGCCTGAATTTCATCTTCTTCCCCTCTTAATCTCTTCCAAAACACTCACATTCACGAAAATCTTTCAACTACAAAGTGTTAGAGCTAGTCGTGATCTTCAAATCCATACGGGTAAGTCGACGAATCGTCGACCATAGGTGGAGTTTCTTGCCTGCGTTCGTTCGTGGGTTGCGCATGTTTTTTTACACGCAGGGGAGGCCGAGCTTCCTTATATTTTGGCCGAGGGTGGCTCGCGAGATGAGCTACTCAATGATGGTTCCTGATCGTCGTCAAGCTCGTCGTAGTTGGTGCGAAAATTCAAAGAATAGGGGCGGCTAAATGGGTTCGTTCGACGTGAAATACCTGACGAAGAACATGAGAGGGGAGAAGAGGATAGCGGCCCAGATCTAGGGCAAAGGAATTGGATGGCCAGGATTAAAAGGCTTATAAAATAAATAAAAAATTTTGAAATTGGTTATGTATTTAAAATTGTACAATCTTTAAAATAGCATAACTTTGTCATACGAGGTCCATTTTTGACGAAACGACTTGCGTTGGGTCTGTATTCGTGAACACTACGCGATAGAGCTAGTTTATAGTTGATTGGAGCTAGTGTGAACTTTGGGTAAAATTAAACGGTCATTTAATTTTATTCGGAATAAAACACTGAAACAGCGACTGCAAGCAATGTGAGTACAACTCACTCTTTCCGACTCACTGATATGTTTATATAAGTGAGAAATAATTTATTATATGATGATTGATGATTGTTTGGATGATATATGATATATTGATTGATATTTGGATACATATCTGCCTATTGGAGCAGATGAGACCCTATACGTTCCCAAGTATGAGCGGATGACCCTTTGTACGTGCGTCTGCCTTGAAGCGGACATTGTACACATATTCTAATATGTATATTTTTTGCAGGTGAAGGTTGGAGGGATCCAACTAGATTCATCAACCGTATTGGTTTATTTACAGATAGTGATTTATTCTGTTATCATATTGATATATAATGTTTTGGATGCTGTGACTGATATATTTAGTGCTATTGCACCATTGGGCCTATTTTTGATAATTTTAAAATTGTTAAAGTAACGATTTAGAATTTAAAAGGAATTTAAAGTGATTTTGAAAATAAATGTTTTATTGAATTTTTGAATCGTTCAGAATTGATTTATTTTAAATAAATGAAAGTTATAATGTTTATGTTATAAAAATTATGATGTTTTGGAAAATATAGTTGAAATGTGATTTTTGAAAATATGAAGTTAACTGTTTTGGGAAATATAGTTGAAATGTGATTTTTGAAAATATGATGTTCTGGTCGCGATATTGTGCAGGTGATTTCCAGGCTTTGTATTGATTTTGCAGAGCAGTTTTCAGGTATCAAACAAAAGAGTTTTGCTCTGAAATTTTTCACATTTAATCTACAACACATGAACTATCTTATGAAGAAAATCAAGCAGCATTTCATTGTCATAATTGAGAGAAAATGACATGCAAAGCAGCAACCAAAATCAGTTTATCGTAGAAACAAAACAACTACAGGAATCAATAAATAGAGGCTAAATATTGCACAGATTTTGGCTTTTGAAGCTTTACTTCAGCTAGAAATTATGAGTTACTAACTCACCTTTGTAATATGAAGATCAAAATTGAGAAATTCAGAAGAAAGTTGTGAGCTTTGGCCTTGTATATGCTTAAAGAACCTGGAAATTGATAACTTATAGACATGCAATACAAAAAAAAACAAGTTACAGACAAGAGTTGAATACTTGAAGATTTAGGATTAGGGTGTAGGAGAGGGGATAACTTTCTCAATTTTTATTTCCTCTTTTTGTTTTTTGGTTAGAGAAAAATGTACAGTACGTTTATAATTTTGAGAAGAAGAAACTTATTTTCTAAGTTACAGTAGTAATGGGCTTGACCCAATTAGGAAAAACAATTAGACCAGCCTAAGAAAAATCTAATTAATACCAACACTTTTATATTGTGAATCAAAACAACATATTTAAACAAGATTTTCAATATAATAAATCAAACTAACATATTCTTATGTTTAATAAAACATTTTACAACTAATAAAAAGATAATTTAGTTATAAAAATAATTTTATTACCAAAAACTCTCATTTTTAAATAAATACCCAATTTACACAAATAGTTACACAAAACTCTACTTTTAATAGCAAAAATTGCATAAAAATCCTTTTCTATTGTAATTAAATACATCAAAACCATTTTAATCTCAACTTTATATCCAAAATTTATTTTTAAATATAATTCCATCTTTTTATTTGTAATGTAGACATACTAAATCCAATACTTCTTTTAAAAAATCAATAAAAGAAACCTTTGGCAATAATTACTAGAGTTATTGCATTTCACTAAAAAAAAAATCATATTTCACTCATTTTTATCTCAAACAACCAAAATAAAGTTTCCAAAATCTATTCCACTTTTATATTTTAAATCCATTGTTTGTTCTAATTAAACAATTTTAAATCTTCAAATTATTTTATTTCTCAGTATCAAATTAGAACTGCCGTTATAATTTAATATTTACAAGTAATCACCAAAAACAGGGTTGTTATATAAAATAACATCACATGTCAAATTCATAACTTATGCATGCATGTGTGTATGTATGTATATATGTCTAAAAGATTTGACAAAATATTAGATTTTATTTATTTATTCTTTAAGCAATATCAAAAACTTAAAACAATGTCAAAGTTAGCAGACAACAATTTATATGAACGAAAATGTAAATCTACTTTAATTCAAATACAAAAACTACAAATCTCAAAACTAAAATTAAACATTTGACTAAAAAAAGTCAATTTAATATTCTTTTCTCAAAAGTTATCTTTTGCCGAATATAACGCTTATAAGATTATGTGACAAATTTTGATTTTTCTAAATTTTCAGGAAACATGTTCATTTTTTATGACTTCCCCATTTCTTGTTTTACACGTTTATTTAATTGATTTATTGGGTCAAAAAATAAAGTACATTTACTTTGAAATAATTCTTTATGGGATTCAAACTGCATATGTGTATGTAAATAAATAGTAAAAATATCATAAATTTATTAGGTGAATGAAACATATAAAGAAAATACTTGCATAATGTTTTATGTTAATATATGTTCATTTCGCACATTCATATGCATGCATGAAGATGATTTATCAATGATGTGATAAACTTATGTTAATGAGCCTACCAAGCTTTAACTTAAGACTGATTATTTTATTGGGAAAAATTCATCACTATAAATTAAGTATGCAAGTAATAGTTCAATCGTTGAACATAATTTTTCTACAATATCAATCAACATGATTGTCATTTTTCTCTTTTGATACTAATAATCAACAGCATGCACAAATCTATTGTAGCAGCAAAAGCAGAAATCACGAAAACCATTACTGTTCATAACAAAGGCCCTGGCGATTTCAAAAATGTTTAGGCAGCTATAGACTTGTTTCCATCAGGAAACAAGCAATGGATTAAAATTATAATTAAAGACGGTCTTTACTTGTAATTCCTAAATTTATTTATGTCAAATATCTTATATAATTGCTTTGGAAAATAGTTGATGATCTCGTCTTTGAATTATACATAAACTTAGGGAAAACATAAGGATACCAAAAGAGAAAGAATACTTAATGCTTGAAGGAGATGGAGAAAATATAACTTAATATCATGGTCGGATCAATATTCAAGCGTATCATTGTACAATCATCACACTAATAGGTACAAAGGGATTATTAATAGTTAATAGTAAAATATATAACTTGACTACAGACAAATAAGATAGTGCAACCATGGCAGTTTGGGCAGAAAATGTAGTCTTAAAAGACCTTGGCAGCAGGGTAAGTTGTTCTACTAAACCTTAGGTATATTGATATTTCTTTTTAAATATATTTTTAGTAGAATCTTCAAGCTAGAGTTGACATTTCATTATAGAATAACTATGGAGGAGGAAACTACCAGGGTAAAGCTGGTGCAGCAACCCCAACCGCCGACAAAATTACTGCGTATGGTTGCAAATTTATGGGGATCCAACATACGCTTTGCGGTCTACAAAATAGACACTACTTCAAACACTGTCATATTAAACGTGTTGTTGACTCAATACGGGGCTTTGGACAATATTTGTACGAGGTACATATTTCCTTCTTTGAATTAGTTAGTTACCTCTAACACACATTGATTCTTCTTCTTACAAACCACAAATATACAACTATATACTTAAAACAAAATACATAACAATAAAAGTGGAGGTGTAATTGCAAATATATTTTAAACTTGTAAAACACTTTTCTTAATGCATGCATCTGTATGTAATTATAATCAGTCATTTGAAGTTTAAATAATTACCATTGTATATAATCAACATGATATTTTTCTATATGTAGGATTGCACCATTCAAACTGTACGATCCGGACTCGACAACTTTGTTGGGTGGGTGACTACTCATGGATGTTTTGAAAAAGATTCATCGGGATTCATGTTCAAAGATTGTTTAATAGGTGGAACAGTAAAAACACCTCTAGGAAGAGCATGGCCGCCTCTTGCAAGAGTTATATTTTACTAAATTTACATGAGTTCTGTTGTTGTTCCTAGAAGATAGGATAATAAAAAATTTGATGAGTATGTGTATTTACTATTTACTACAATTTCAACCGTTCTTCTTAATTAATACAATTCATTGCTATGTATCTCATGAAATGTACTAAAATATATGTGTGTTGTGCATGCTTAATTTCTTTCTTCTGCTTTTTTCTACAGAAAATTAATTACCTTCATAGAGGCAGATAACTCTGGACCAGGTGCTAGTTTGAATGACAGAGTGAATTGGATGAAACATATGAGTGCTTCGGAGCTCAAATCTTTTGTCGATTGATCGCTCGTTGATGATGGATAAATCAACCAACAAACAATGTGATGACATTGAATATTTTCTGTATTGCAGCAATCGTTTTTCACCTTACATATATATTTGTTGTTATTATTGATTGTTTGTATCGACGAACGAAAGCTTCCGATGAGTTATATGTTATGTTGAATGAGCAAAAAGAAGTGAATTCCTCTAAACCATGCATGTCTCATGAATTATATGTTAAAGATATTTTATATACTTATTCATTAATTTGCTAAAATTAGGCAAAATCAAGGGAAAAAATCATCAAAATTTGTTGGATACAAGTCTTGAAGTTTTGATCATTTAAGCTAAAGTTTGAAACTTTAATCAAATGCACAATATTTACTTTTTAATTTAATTTACATAGTATAAATAGAATCATTTTCATGTTTAGGGATCCATATAGACTTCTGAAACCCATTCGAATTTTGAGGCTTGGGCGTGTTGTCATTAGTTGTAAAGATTAAAAAACACTCATTTTTATAATAATGTACAGTTATTTACTGGACTAGATATATGAATGAATTAATATTTTCTAATAATCCTTACTGCTATGATAAAAACATTATATGCAAAGTTTGTCGTAAGAAATTTTAGCACCACATAGAAATACGATCTCACACACACACGCACACACATATGTATAGGAAGATTCAATGGCACCCCTATTTCTAGCACCCCTTTGGCACCACTATCATATCTTGTGGTACATTATTCCAAAATGATACTTATAGATGTTCCATCCATATGTAGAGGACCATCTCTATAAAACATGAGACTATTTCAATATTTGTAGCTTTTCAAAAATCACAAGTCAATATTCGCCATTCAAAATTTATTTTAACAGTTAAATTTAAACTTCAAATAAATTTTGGTACATGTATTCAAATGAGCCCAAATTTTATTGAGATGACCTTTATTATAAGATGAAGATAATTACCAAATTTTATAGCACTTGAAAAAGTGTAATTCAAGATATGATAGCGACGCTCCAAAATAGGAATGTCATCGAACCTTCCTCATATACACCTACATGCATGCATACATACGTACCCACGTACATACAAACATACATACACATACACATACACATACACATATATGCATGTATGTACATCGTACATGCATACATACATGCATACACACAGCCACAAACATACACACATACACACACATGCATGCATACATATATATGTATATCCATATATATAGACGCACATGTACATACATACAAATATATATATATATACATATATACATAAATATATGTATATATACATATATATACACACACGTACATACATATATACATATGTGTGTTTGTGTGTATGTGTGTGCTCGCGCGCAGGTATGTACAATGTATGCATGATGTATTTATGTATATTGCTTTTTTTACATTCCTAATTTAGATGGTTTTTTTTTAAAATTAATTAGCGCAATGAAAATAAAATATTTACACGTCGTATTTTATGATAAGTGCTTTGTTTATTTTTTGGATTGTATCAGAATGATCAATTATTGAAATGTGAAATAATGGACTAAAAATTAAAATAACATCACATGTCAAATTCATAACTTATGCATGTATGTATATATGCATGTATGTACGTCAAAAGGATTTGACAAAATATTAATTTTTTTTAGCAATATCAAATTCTAAAAACAATGTCAAAGTTTGTAGAAAAACTATTTATATGAACGAAAACATAAATCTACTTTACTTCAAATACAAAAACTACAAATCTCAAAATTAAAATTAAACATTTGATTAAAAAAGTCAATTTAATATTCTTTTCTAAAAAAGTTATCTTTCGCCGAATAAAGATTTATAACATTATGTGATAAAATTTTGATTTTTCTAAATTTTCAGGAAACATATTCATTTATTTTATGACCTTCCCATTTCCTGTTTTACATGTTTATTTAATTGATTAATGGGTCAAAAATTGAAGAACATAAATTTGAATTAATTACTTATGGGATTCAATCTGTATATGTGCATGTAAATAAATAGTAAAAATGTCATAACTTTATCAGGTGAATAAACAATATAAAGAAAATATTTGCATAACATTTTATGTTGATATACGTTCACTGCACATATTCATATGCATGCGTGAAGATGATTTATCAATTAATGTGAAATGCTTATATTGATGAGACTACCAAGCTTTAACTTACGACTGAATATTTTATTGAAAAAAATTCACACTATGAATTAAGAATACAAGTAATAGTTCAACAACAAAGCATAACTTTTATACAATATCAATCAGGATGAATGTCATTTTTTCTCTTTTTATACTAATAATCAACAGCATGCACGTATCTCCTGTAGCAGCAAAAGCAGAAATCACGAAAACCATTACTGTTCATAACAAAGGCCGTGGCGATTTCAAAAATGTTCAAGCAGCTATAGACTCGATTCCAACAGGAAACAACCGATGGATTAAAATTAGAATTAAAGCCGGTTTATACTTGTAATTTCTAAATTTACTTATGTCAAATATTTTATATAATTGCACTGGGAAAAAGTTGATGATCACATAATCTTTGAATTATACATATACTTAGGGAAAAAGTGATGATACCAAAAGGGAAAGGATACTTAATGCTTGAAGGAGATGGAGCAAATATAACTGTAATATCATGGTCGGATCACGATCCAAGCGTATCGTTGTATAATCATCACTCGAATAAGTACAAAGGGACTGTTAATCGTTATAGTAAAATATATAAAGCGACCACGGACAAACATGATAGTGCAACCTTGGCAATTTGGGCAGAAAATGTAGTCTTAAAAGGCCTTGGCATCATTGTAAGTTGTTCTACACAATCATAAGTATATTGATATTTCTTTTTAAATATATTTTAGTAGAATCTTCAAGCTAGAGTTGACATTTCATTATAGAATAATTATGGAGGAGGCACCTACCAAGGTAAAGCTGCTGCAGCAACACTGGCTGCCGACAAAATTGCTGCATATGGTTGCAAATTTATCGGAATCCAAGATACGCTATGTGATCTACAGAATAGACACTACTTCAAACATTGTCATATTGAAGGTGCTATTGACTTCATATGGGGTTTTGGACAATCTTTGTATGAGGTACATATTTCCTTCTTTGAAGTAGTTAGTTACCTCCAACACACATTGATTTTTCTTATTTGGTAAAAAAAACACAAATATAAAACTATATACTTAAAATGAAATACATAATAATAGAAGTAGAGGCGCAATTGCAAATATATTTTAAACTTGTAAAACACTTTCCTTTAATGCATGCATCTGTATGCAATTATAATAAGTCATTTGGTGTAAATAATTATCATGGTATATAATCAACACGATATTTTTCTATGTGTAGGATTGCACCATTCAAACTGTACGATCTGGACTCAACAACGTTGTTGGGTGGGTGACTGCTCATGGACGTTCTAAAAAAGATTCATCGGGATTCGTGTTCAAAGATTGTTTTTTAAGTGGAAATATCAAAACACATTTAGGAAGAGCATGGCGGCCTCTTGCAAGAGTTATATTTTACCGAACTTACATGAGCTCTGTTGTTGTTCCTAGAGGATGGGATAATAAAAAATATGATGAGTATGTGCATTTACTATTTACTACAATTTCAACCGTCCTTCTTAATTAATACAGTTCGTTGTTCAGTGTCTCATGAGATGTACTAAAATAAATGAGTGTTGTGCATGCTTAATTTCATTCATTTTTTTTCTACAGAAAATTAATTACCTTCATAGAGGCAAATAACTCTGGACCAGGTGCTAGTTTGAATGGCAGAGTGAAATGGATGAAGCATATGAGTCCCTCGGAGCTCAAATCTTTTGTAGATAGATCGTTCGTTGATGATGGATGGATCAACAAACAACCAATGTGATGATATTGAAGATTTTCTGTATTGCAGCAACCGTTTTTTACCTTACATATGTATTTGTTGTTATTATTGATTGTTTGTATCGATGAACGAAAGCTTCCGATGAGTTATATGTTATGTTGAATAAGGAAAAAGAAGTTAATTTCTCGAAACCATGCATGTCTCTTGAATTATATATTAAAGATATTTTATATACTTGTTCATAATTTTCTAAAATTAGGCAAAATCAAAGGAAAAAGTCATCAAAAGTTGTTGGATATAAATCTTGAAGTTTTGACCATTTATGCTAAAGTTTGAAACTTTAACCAACTCCACAATAATTACATTTTAATTTAAGTTACATAGTATAAATAGAATCATTTTCATGTTTACTGATCCATATAGACTTATGAAACCCATCCGAATTGTGAGGCTTTGGCAACTGCCTTGGATGAATGTTAATCTTCATAAGAGAATGGTGGTTATATGTGTGTGTTGTCATTACTTGTAAAGATTAAAAAACATTCATTTTTGGAATAAAGTATAGTTATTTACTAAACCAGATATACGAATGACTTATTATTTTCTAATAATCCTTACTGCTATAATAATAACATTATATGCAAAGTATGTCGTAGAAATATTATCTCTCTCTCTCACACACACACATACATATATGAAGATTCAATGACACCCCTATTTCTAGCACCCAATGGGCACCACTATCATATTTTGAGGTACATTATTCCAAAATGATACTTGTAGACGTTCAATCCATATATAGAGGACCATCTCTATCAAACACGACACTACTAGAAACGGCTCCTAAAGCGACAGAGCCTAGCGACGGCTGAAAAAGGCGGTCGTCGCTAGCCGACGCTTGTCGCGAATATACAGATCTGCAGCCGAGAGAAACATTTCATTTCCTTCTTTCCATTCTCTCGGCTCATTCTCCTCCCTCCCGCAACCAGCCGCCGCTATCCGCCACCAGAAGCCGTTGCAACCTTCCGTCACTAATTTGAACCTCTCCACACTTGTCGTTATCTCATATTTTCCATTATCTTTATTCAATTTAGGTTTAAATTAAATTAGTTGATGATTTAGGGATTTGGAATTGGATGATTTAGGGGTTCAGAATTGATGAATATATGTTATTAGTTTATGATATATAGTTTATTATTTGAATTGGGTATATAATGGTAAACCTAATTTAGAAAATTAGTTGATTATGTGTTTGAAAATGGTAATTATTGTGTATTAGATGATGATAATTAGTGTTGATTTGGTGGTATTAATTAGTGAATTTATTGTTCACTTTGTTGTTAAAAATTATGGCTACTTTAAAATCCAAAAAATAATACATGATCATTGAATAATATGTTTATTGATAAGTTTACGAGAATGTTCGTTATACTGTTGTAAACGCTAACTACTTATTTAGTTCACAAAATCGTTAATTAAAATTTATGTAGTTAAACAAAAGTTAAAATACGTTTTAAAATTTTAGATTTAATTAACAAATATTTAAATAGTTAAATGAAATATAAAATAGTTTTTGTAGCTGTTAAAATGGTAACTCATAGTTCCCATTTGTGAGATAAGCAATATTCTCTGAGTTACTAATAGGTCCCATGGATTTTGATTAATAATTAAACGAATTCTATTTGGCTACATTACTAAAAAAATTTAAGATCATTATTTCACTACAGACCACTAACACTTCAATATTAATATTTTTTAATTTGTGCTTCATTTATGTGAACCCCTTAGAGAATTTTTGGCCCCGTCTGACAAGTGTAGTATATGATCGTTATATGAATATTCGTTTTTCCACATAACATACATATATATTCATCTGATACAACATTTGTTGGATTTGTCCTACTATTTGGACAAGTTACAAACACAAAAAAGTAATCATATGTTATAAATCAGTTCAGTTTAAACGGTTCAGAAAATTTCGATGGCACTTTCTTTTTTCTATGTGTACATGCATTTGTGTACGATACAAGTAAAAAAGAAAAGTGCTGCCGAAATTTTTTAGAATCATTTAACCTGAAATGATTTATAAAATATGATTACGTTATTGTGTTTGTAATGGGAAGTAGGATAACCGACCGTCAAAGTAAAAGAACAATAAACTTAAGAATTGAAAATTTTAATGCAGTATTTATTTGAATTTTTTAAAATAGTAATGGGTTATATATGAATTTTTACAAGACTTTAATATGAAGTATTTTATTCAATCTTCTAACCTACATTTTACAAATCAGGAAATATGTTCGATTATTTTCTCGATCGTAGTTGGATGTATGAACCTCGAAAAGGTATGAAAGGATCAGTTTCTGTAATGGTGTACACCTATTTATCAGATTTGCTCAATCTAATAATCGAAATAACGTAGACATTCGTTGTCCATGTAGTAAGTGAAAACATCTGAAGCATTGGAAACCAGATGTAGTAGAAGTATATTTGTACAAATTTGGTTTTGTACCGAATTATTATTTATGAGATCGTCATGGAGAACTTGTTCAACCTACACCTAATCCTGTAGTGTTAGAGGACGATAATACTATGACCAATCCTATAGAAAGCATGGTGCAAGATGCTGCACGACCAGTGTTTCCTACCTTTGACCAAGGTGATGATGGGAACGAAAATGTTGACGAAGAGCCGACTGCGGAAGCTAATTTTTTTTATGATTTATTGGATTCTGCTAAGGGGCCATTGTGGGATGCATGTACAAGCGGAACCGAATTATCTATAACCGCCGAATACATCACTATGAAATTGAAATTTAATCTTACAGAAGCTGCATTTACAGAAGTTGTACAAACTGCAAAACGACACATGCCACCTAATAATTTGATGTGTGATAGTCATTATTAAGTAAAAAAACTTATGCCTGCTTTTGGATTGCCATACCAGAAGATAGATACATGTGTAAAAGGTTGCATGCTGTATTGGAAAGAAGACGCTCATCTTACTAAATGCAGAATATGTAACGAGGAAAGATACAAACCAAGAAAAAGAAAGGAAAAGAAGTTCCATATAAGAGGATGCATTATTTACCCATCACTCTCAGACTTCTACGGTTATATGCATCTTCTGCTACAGCATGTCATATGCGATGGCACAGTGTGAGAACACCATAAGAAGGAACTTTGATACATCCATCTGGTGGAGAAGCATGGAAACATTTCGATAAGACTTATCCTGAATTTGCAGCAGAGAGCCGTAATGTTAGGCTAGGCTTATGTACGGATGGATTTTCGCCATTTTCTCAGTTTGGTAGTAAATATTCATCATGGCCTATTATTATTACTCCTTATAATTTACCTCCATGGATGTGAATGAAAACTCCATATATGTTTCTAACGATTGTCGTTCTCGGTCCCGATGATCCAACACAAGGAATTGATGTTTATCTACAACCACTAATCGACGAGTTGAAAACACTGTGGCATGAAGGAGTTGAAACGTATGATATTTCGAGAAAAAGAAATTTTCGTATGTTTGCTTCTTTATTATAGACTATTAGTGATTTTCCAACGTATGGCATGCTTTCAGGTTACAGCACATCGGAACATCTAGCTTGTCCTTATTGTATGGATAAAACACGAGCATTTTCATTAAAGTATGGAAAGAAAATTTCCTGATTTGACTGTCATCGGTGCTTTCTACATATCAATCATAAATTTAGAACGGATAAAAAGAACTTTAAAGCTAATAGAGTAGAAAGTATGCTACCACCTAAGGTTTGGACAAGTGAAGAGGTACATGAAATTGTGAAAGACTACCCAAAGATACATGAAAATGGGGTACAGGTTGTGCAAGCAAAGTATATTCTGGGAGTTACCGTACTGGAAAAATCTCCTACTCCGACATAACATTGACTTCATGCATAACGAAAAAACGTGTTTGACAATGTGTTTAATACAATCTATCTATTACTTATAAAGGAAAAGAGAAACCAAAACGTTTTTGTAATGACACCTGTCCTTTTTCAAGGGTACGCCCTTTTCTATCTAATTAAACAAAACAAAATTCACTGATACGCGTCTTCTATGCCTAGACATTCTCTTTTCCAGCAACTGCATTGTGACTAGACGCCATTGTGACCAACCATCTGAAAATTCCATGCTTGCCAACCTTGCTTTCCCTGCCTTATAATCCTACCACACATACGCTCGCGCTGATGGTATTCCTCTGCTGCTATAACGACGATTTGGAAAACTAGGGTTTTCCACGTAAGTAATTTTGATTATTTATTGAATTTTGGGTATTCACAATTCAGTTGACATAAGCGCTGGTTCTGGGGATTTTAAAGCGATCCAGTTTCCACTATGATATTTATGAATTTAGTCTTTTTAAATCCACTTCCCCTTTTGTGACTACTACTCATTTTAGTTTTACGGTAGATAGGATGGATGATTCATCACCGTCGTCATGATTTATATTTTGTGCACTCTGTTTGAATTGTAATTCGGTCAGTTTTTGATGTTTCTACAATTTTGAATACTTTACGTAAAGTTTTAATTTTGTCTGTATTACGCATTTTTCTTCAATCTAAATAAGTAATTTGCAGTAAATGCAACATCATACCGACTTTCATGTGATGACTTCATGAATAAACATAAGTCTGTTTCTGTCATAACTAATGACAGACTAAAACATTTCTCTTTGTTTCCTAAATTTTATTTTATTTCATTACATGTTTTGGATTCAAATATTGTATTTGTGTATCCTTTTGGTTTATCTCAGTATTGTTATTGTTTAATATGTATGAGAGCTTATGTTTGAGGAAGGAGAAGATCTGAAGTAAAACAAAAAGGCTGGATTATTATATAATATTTGAATTATTCTTATATAATATTTAAATTATCCTTTTAGTTTTCTGATAATCAAAAATATGTTTGTTATTTGTAAGACATTATCCTTTAAGTTTATACATTTAGCCTATTCTGAATACACAATAATGCTTTATGGTTACTTAAACTCTTATATGGTAGAAAATGTTATGAACAACAAGGCTTACGATAAAATTTTCTGTATCTAAATTAAGGGTAATGCGTTTTAAACTGTAAAAAAGAAAGCCTAGACACCGTGAATTTGACAAAGCCACAATGATAAAGTCCATTATTTCACCATAAAAATAGAAGTTCATATATGACGGGATAATTGAAAACAATATTTAATGATAAATAGGACTTCACATGATTATTTGAAATGCTAATATATTTTGTAAGATATGTCAATAGAGGTTTGATATTTATTGCAGTATGTAATATTGTGTTATGTAATATTGATATTTGGAGGATATTAGGTTGACTAAATGTATACCTATGAACTGTATTGATTATATTTGTTAATGTGGTAGGTGCTTTGTGATAATACGATGGACATGCAAAGGTTTGATGAAGGATATCTACATCATGAGTTTCTTAAGGCAGCAACAGGTGTAAAGAAATGGGATAACCCTTAATGACCATGGATTTATAAAGACAAGGGGAACCACATAAGGTATGACTAACCAAGTACTTCAAAAAAAACTTCACTGAATAAATTTACCCAATCAAGATACGAATTATGTGTATTTCTACAGCTCTCCGCTATAAAAGAACATCATAGTTTATGACAATTATATATTTAACTGCCAGTTGTAGTAAGATGGTCATCGTTTTCTTATTCCGGCTTACAAAACACTTTTAAGAGTTGTACTATATTAGCTTTCCAAGACTGCTACTTTGAGTAAAATATAACAAGATTTTTCATTATACCACATTTTTAGCTGTTAAAAATATATGTATTTATGATTTTAAGAAGCTTTTATGAAATAAATTATCAAGATGTGTGCAAGTAATTATAGTGTAAAAGAATGATAAATTACGCCTTTACTTATCCTTGATCTTATCTTTACGTACAATCTATGAGTTGTGTTTTATCATAAATCAATTATATGATTTTATGAGGCTAAAAAGTGAATAAGTTAATCTTTCACTTGCTGCAAACATGAAACCATTTACATTTGTGGTTGTTTGTGTCTGGTCATGCATGCAGTTCGGTGTTTGTGTTCCTTATTTATGCCCAATTGTTCAATAGAGAGATTGCAAGTTTTATTTGTGTTACGACATGTTAATCAACTGGTTGTAGATTATATTGTCATAAATCTATGTTTCTCATCTTTATGAAGACATATACACTAACTTGGTCTAGGTCTATGTTATGTATTTGCCTCCCAGATGTAACTGTGAATTAATTGTAGTGGTTTGTTAGTAGTGCCATCGCCGTTTACCATAATATTGCAAAGCAATAACACATTTAATAGTTAATTTGATTTGCTATTTTAGTCCTCTACCAATCTTTGTTTTTGCTATTTGAACAAAAACAACTGAACAAAAGCACATATGTAGGTAGAGAAACCCAAACCAAACTACTCTAGCTATTTGGTATTGCGTCCCTATCTGCTTCAGAAATGAAATTGGAGTGTCATCAACATGTGTTTGTGGTCAAACAACTATCAGGTTTTCGTATATGGATATTTTTAACTGTTTAACTACTATAACTATGAGAATTAAGAAATATGTCTTCTCTATACATGTCTTACCGTCTTCGCATATCATATGTGAAAGGTGTAGTGATTTCGGAGGGATAAGCAAAAACAGAGATAAACTGGAAAGGAAAGGAGCCATGGGAAGACGAATGGTTCAGGTTAAAGGCGAATTTGAAGGCGAGAGTCTCAATGTTCTGGTAGTCGTAGACGATAGTGAGAGCGGAACATAAAAAGGAGTGGAGGAATGAAAAAGGCGTTGCAATTCGTGAGTAGAAAACTAACCCTGATCGACCGTCTATCAGTTGTAAGTTTTGGTAACTATTGGTTTCCCTTAGTTTATTAGCTTTACATTAGGTTATCAAAGTTTATTTAGTGCAGACTTTACATGTTAAAATTAACAAGTGAATGAGCTATTGATATTGTATTAAATTTGATCTTGACTAATAACTAAGCTAAAATTGAAACAATAGTGGTAATATATTTTTACATTCAACACATGGCAAAGTACAACCTTATTAATTTATTAGAACAACTATAATCAACTTACAAGTTATGACATACGTACATGCTCATTCTTAACAACTTCAATTGTGCCAGAACTATATGTTCATATATGACCTATCTTGGTAGGACATGAATCGAATGTGCAATGGCGCAAGCTACATGAGTTCCATTGAAAAACAACTAGAATGGATTGAAACCGAAGAACATAATGAATGGTTAGCGGAATGAGCAAGCAATCGCATAGTGGAGCAAGCCATGAGCCAGTAGAGAAGCAAGGTTGGATAAAAATGCATGGTTTTGTGTTGCAAGGAGCAATATTGCAACGTACCAGTAGAAGAGTAGCGTCAACGTACCATGGGTCGAATACCTAAAGGATGATTTGGTGTATAACCTAAGTTTGCAGTTAACCAATAAGCTTCCTCAGATTATGATTAGTTGTGAACCAACTCTAAGAACATACATGTGTGTTGTTTTTTTACTTCTTCAACCCGTTTGATGCTAAATTCTATTTTTATGGAACAAGGTAAATTGGTTCTTACTATGTTCTGTTTTTACCAATTCAATTCCACATTAGCATATTCTCTTCTGAACTCTCATTACACTTTGTCACTGTATCTTCAAAGTTATTTTATTTTATTTCTACAAAAATAACTTGCACTTTTTGTGTAAGCAAATGAGGCGATAGCTGATAGTTATGGCCTTTTTCATATTTATTTTGAAGTAACAAGATTACAATTTTTTTAACAAGGTTCATTAGTGCCAAACAAGTGTCAATCTCGAGGTTCAAACTTGTGACTTTTAATCTCATATATAGTCTGATCAACCTACCAACGGAGTCGACCATATTGGCAATTATTACATTATTATTGCTGGCATCTAAATCATGATATTACACTATATGTCAACCTTGATTTTAATATTTTTGTACTTCGAAATTTTTGGGTGAAATAGAAAGTTTCTTCCCTTCACCATACATCACATCCAAGGCAACAAAGGTGTTTAAAGTTCACATCTTCTCCACCAGTTTGTTTTAGATGTTGTAGGTGGTTCAAAATTGCTTTTTTGAAAGGCACTAGATGCGATTTCTGGTTTGCATGCATAAGTTTACACCTATTCAAGGCAGTTTTTCTATTGCATTTCTTCTACAACAACTCACCACTGATTGAAATAACATCACACTTATACATTTATTTATACGATACTTAATTTGCAATTTGATTATAAACAGGCGCAACATGTATGCCACTAATTGACATTAAACTTTTGCAATGTTTTCATCATCTTCCTTCATTGCCATATGAGATGCAAACAATTTTGAGCTGGACTTCGAATCATACACACTGTTAGAAATGCATTGGTCCTGTTGTTTACTTATGCTTGGCCTTTTCACTTAAAAAATTGGGCTTTTTACTTCATAAGAGGTATTTACGTAAATAACGCTTTTACCATTTCGTTCGCACTGCAAATATTGCTATAGCGAATTATGCTTCCTCTTTTTAATATATATGCTTCCAACTTATTGCACTTTAAAACATTGTTAAACGCAAAAAAAAAAGGTTTAGTAGAGTTTAACCCCATTCTTTCTGTGTTCATGCAAGTTTATGTTTGTTGTTACCATATGATTTATCTGTGCCTTATTTTTATATAAAATTAATTTGTATGGTTCAAAGTACCAAAATCAAAAATCATCTCAGTAGGGGAATTCTATAAAATCATCTCAGTAGCAAAACTACTGCTTATTGCTACGCAGACCTCATTTAGTAGCAACCCTTATTTACTCATTATTTTACACATTACTACTGAAACTACCTTAACAAATGAACCATCATTATAACTAATGAACTCATTATTTGGTACATTTGTAATTAAAATCTAGGATTCTATATAGATTTGATGGTTTACCGTGCCAGATGTGTGGCACAACATAATTTCTTGATCTACTGTTATTCCTCTTTTAGGTCATGTATTTTTCTGTTTCAAACTAATTTTTTGCATAAATCTAAAGAGGTAAGTTATTAACGGACACTTACCAATTGCAAGCGGAGTTGTTCCCATTACTTAAGCTATCAAAGTGCCGTGTTTTTTAAATTTATGTTTTTCTGTGAACAGGTTATTAATGACTTACAGAATATTGAACTGTTGTTGAAATGTATGTAACAGGTGAATTTGTGTTATGGTAGTTCTTCAAATTTGGTAGATTTGGCGTACTGTTTGTCAATTATCCCGAACAAGGTAATATGACATTTCTGTTTATTGTGCATGCGTAACATTTTAAATGCACTTGCTGCATACATATATATTCTGTCTGTGTATACAGACAGTGAGCGTAGATCTGTCTACTTTTATCTATATAAACTTTTCTGTTCAAAAGGTGTGATGCTTAGAGCAGTCTCAGTATATGCGATGTTGAATTTGGTGACCCTGTTTTAGTGAGGGTGGTTCTGTTAGGAAAAACATGTACTATTACGAAAGAGACAGGTTTGAACTTATTTATTTTAAATAAATAATAACGAAAATGAATAACCTTATAGATATTTTTATTATCCATACCTGAATTGCTATGTTTGAATTCTATACTTGAAGAGTTTCCTTGAATGCACATGAAAACATTTTTTTGATCATATACAAATTTTTTGCCAAAATCAGTACCCTTTAAACTATTAGTATTGGCAAATTAGGTATTCTTTGTCAATTGAGTTGGAAAATAAACCTTCATAAGTTAGTATCAGGTTAGTAGCTGTACTAGGAAAATTTATACGGCTTCTGTGCAATAAAATTTCAATCCCCGTGTAGTCACATTTAATGAAAATGTATGTTGTGCGACGAGTTTACGTGGAAATTACCACAACGTCGTTGTTCACCTGCAATCTGTGATTTTTTTTAACTAACTCGCTGATAAGATTTTCAGATGCAAATCATTGCCACTTTTGCTCATACCAATTCCTGCTTTGTTCTGTCCTTCCGTATTTCTTTTTCAACACAGTTTTTGCTCAGAATTTCTTCGAACTGAATTCCATTCAGTTATTATACATTCAACCAATTTTTTACTACGCATATATATGTTAATCAGCTTTCATCTTCTACTTACTCTACCATCCCCCATCAGCATCATCCTGATTTTAAACACATGTAACGACCCAGGATTTTGAACAATTTAAATTTGAAAATATTTAATTTATTTTAAATATTTGAATAATGGTTTGAATTGAATTTCAAATTATCAGAATAAATTGGCGATTAAATTATAAATTTAATCGATTGAAAGTTGAATAATAATTGGAATCTTCAATTTTAAGCTGATTAAAAATATTTCAAAGGCTTATAAAATTTATATTGATAATATTGAAGAATTGAATTTGAAAGCGAATTGTTCAGTTTTGAATTTATATCGTTTAAATCGATATTTAAAAATAGCCTTCCGAGGCACAGTCTCGGAATTCGATGAAACCAGTTCCATTGAGTCCGGAATATTGAATTATTGCTGGATTTCAAATTTCGTATTTTTCGGAGTTGATATGTGAACACGCGGTGAGAAAACGCATTGAAATTTAAACGAATTCAATTTAAATTTAAAATTTTAAACTTCGTCAACATCAGCCACCCTACTTTATTTTAAAACATACCTATTCCCTGCAAAGGAAGAAATCTCGTACTCTTTGTCTCCCCTTCGTCTCTGTTATCACACAACTCTCCTTATTTTTAGCCGAGCATTTGGAAAAAAAAAATAAACGAAAACCTTTCTTCGTTCAAATCTAAGAATGGCAGAAGCCCTCTTCTACTTCGTTTAAAAAAATCGAAATCCTCTTCAAGTATAAAAAAACAAAACCGAGCCTTCCTCTTCTCGTTTAAAATCAATGGCGACCGATTGGGGAAGTTCGGGGTAGATCTGGGGTCGCGCGCAGGAGGCGTAGGGCAAGGGCGCGGCGGCGAACGATGCTCGCGAGCAAGGCAATGAAGGCGGCGGCGTTGTTGGAGCGTGGGGCCGCGAGAGTGGCGACTGCAACTAGGGCATCGCGTGGATCTAGGGCAAGCAATTGCAGGAGGCTCGACGTTGATGGGAGGTCGAGCATCGAACGGCGATGGTGATGGTCTCGCGCGCGCACTCGCGTAGGGCTGGGTCGCATGAAGTGTGGAGTTTATTGGTGGTGTGGCTTCGTGTTGAAGTCGCGACAGACGATGGGCGGGTCCAAGCGAGTTCGGGCTCGCGTGCGTATGGGATGATTGCGTCAGGGTTTGGCGAGCTCGATGTTGGCTTGGCTGTGAGGTATATGTTACTGTCGTTTTAAATTAATTAAACCAAGTTTATGTTGTATTCATTTATAATTAAGCGAAAATATTTTTACAGTAAGGAATAGGTAAAAAATTAAATTGAGTAAACTGGAAATATATATATATACAGTGAAGTATGTATACACATATGCAGATTTCAGGAAAAAAATTGATTTGTGAAAACTTATAAATTAGTTTAAAATAAATTTTGAGTTAATTAAATTAAATTTATAAAATAGAAATCAACTTGTTTAATTATTTCTTTTACTAAAAATAATTCATTAAGATAACTGACATGTACAATGGGAAAACGGATCCCACGGTCCATCTAACGAAGTATATGAGACATATGAAAGTGCTGGGGGCATCAGAGGAGGTTATGGCCCGGTGCTTTCCACTGTATTTGACGGACATTGCAGCGTTATGGTTTAGGCAACTGGAGAACGGCTCCATAGGAACATGGGCAGATTTAACTGAGAGATTCATGAGGCAATTCAGGGTTCATATTGCGAGACCCAAGAATGTGATGACTTTGGCAACCTTGAAACAGAAAACTGGAGAGACTTTGAGGAGCTTTCTAACGCGATTTAATGCGGCGGCAGCATCAGTGGATCGACCAGATCCATCTATGGTCATGATGGCGGCTGTATCTGGAATAGCTGGTAATACAGAGTTCAAGAATTCATTAACCAAGAACCCGCCTATGAATCTGGGAGAGTTCTATCATGAGGCTGAAAAGTTTCTGCGTTTGGAAGATGCTAGTGCAGAAAGAGAGGAAGAAAATGACGTTTACGTAATCAAGAGCGGAAACCCACCTGGAAAGGGTGCGGAGACTAGCAAAAGAAAAAGAAAGGCTGAGGATAATGATGACAGGACAAAGTGGCTACGAAGAGAACCATGCTTCACCACCTATTCAGAGCTGAATGAGAGTTTGGAACGGATTTATCAGGATACCAAGGGGCAGGTTCCGTATCGTAGACCAATGCGAAGGGATCCAACCTCTGACGAAAGAAAATCAGATAAGTTTTGTGTATTTCATGAATTGAATGGTCATAACACTAATGATTGTAGGCATTTGAAGGACGAGGTAGAAGGGCATATCAGGAACGGTATGCTCCTTCAGTATGTGAGGAGGCGGACTCCAGCGGTGGAGCCAGAGCGACCTCCCTCTACGTCAGCTAGAGGTGACCCTGGATCAAGGCACCATTTGATTATCCATTGATTGCTTGATTAAAATAACGATGAACAGGTCGTAAGCTTCCACTAACGCAATTAAATCGTTTACACATGTACGAGATCGCGAATGATCTCCAGGCATGCTCTGAATGATCATTGACTGCTTCGGAGTGGGAACTTACACCTTGACATCCTTGCTTTGCTTTTGTTTCGATTTGAACATTTGAATTCTTCCTGTTTGGACATTTCTGCTGTAAGGTACTATTGCTTTAACATTTACAATTCTATGAAAAAATTAATTATTTTTATGCCCGTTGGATCGCGAACGGTCCACGAGCACTTATTGCATGGCAACGAACTGCTGAAGTCTTTGATTCGAAAAATTCCCCCAAACAATGACTCCAACACTGATAATATTAAGTCCCCCCCCGGGCACTGTAACGACCCGTATTTTTACGGATCGAAACATTGTAAAACTATATGCTTCAGGTCGTTGATGTTGTTAAGTCGTTTAGAGTTTGAGTCGACCAAAGCTTAAGTCGTGTGGAAGTTAACCCGTGTGGTGTTTAAGTCGTAGGAAGCTTGGGTCGTTTGGTAGTTTAGGTCGTGTGAGCGAGTTAGGGAAAGCTAGCGACCTATAGAATTGGAGCGACCTATAGATACTAGCGACTTAGTGAGGTAGAGCGAGCTAGGGACTTAGGTCGTATGATAGTTAGGTCGGAGGAGTTTTGGAACGACCTAAGGAAGCTAGCGGGTTAACGAGTTAAGGTAGTTAGCGGGTTAAGGATTCTAACGACCTAGTGGGGAGCAACCTAGTGGTGAGCTGCTTAGAGGAATGAGCGACCTAATAGTTGTAGCGACCTATAGGAAGTAACGACCTAGTGGATGGTATGTGTTGTAGTTAGGTCGCTGAGTCGTGTGAACGACTTAGTGATGGGTCGTGGTTTCGTTAAGTCGTTGGGTCGGTTTAGTGTTAGGTCGTGAACGACCTAAGGCTTGAGTCGTGTGTGTTTTAGGTCGTCTTATAGTTAAGTCGTGTGATCCTGTGTTGAGTCGTGCCTGTGTTGAGTCGGCAACATAGTTAAGTCGTTAGGTCGTAACTCGCGTGCGAGTTAGGTCGCGAACATGTTGAGTCGCGCGTGTTGGGACGTTGTGTCTTAGGTCGTTAGGGGCTTGAGTCGTGAGTCGTGCATACCTGTTGAGTCGTTGACTCGAGTCTGTAGGCTGCTTGTAGTGTTAAGTCGCGGCCCTTGTTAGGTCGTAAGTCGTTAGGCCGTGTTGGTTAGGTCGTGTGGGGCTGTTAGGTCGTAGGTCGGCCATAATTAGGTCGTGAGCGACCTAAAAGCGAGCGACCTAAGGGGCGTTCCAGCCTATAAATAGAGGGGTTTGGTTCACTTTTTGGCACCGGATTTCGAAGCGACGAAGTGATTCCATTTTGAGAGCTCGACTACAACATTTCTTCATCTTCTTTTCTCCACTCTAATCTAGTTCTTACATCCATCCAAGATCGAAGATCGAGATTGAAGATCCAAGAGCTAAAGTTGAAGATCTTCATCCAACCAAGCTAGATTTCATCGTTTCAAGCGGGATTTCGACGAATCAAGCTTGAAGCTTCGCTGTCCAGATCTGAAGTGATTGGTTTTTGAAGTGTTTGGATGATTCGGTGAGTGGTGGTTATCTCTCATGCGGACCCAAAGGAGTATATTGGATTGGTGGTTTGTTGGAGTGTTGTAGATAGTGATTTCATACATTTTCCTTAGATCCAAGTGTAGATCCATTACTTATGAAGATGTTTACTTATGCAAGTTCATTCATCAAGTTGTAGAGACAAAACCCATGATTTATATTTGTTAGATCTATGCTAGAAACCCATGATTCATGTATGTTATATCTATGCTCATTTATTTACAAAATTGCCATTGTAGTTATAAATGCCTACTTAGACCATATTTGATTACTTGATTGCTTAAGTTAATGATTGATTTGATTGATTGCTATGTATGTTAGTTGATTGATAGTTAGATCTAGACAAGATGGTCGAAGATGATTCAAAAGCTAAGTGAAAAGGCTCTTGAATGGTGAAAGCTGCTTGTGGCATATGAAGCGGATGTTGAAGCTCATATGTATGGATTAGATGATGTTGAGATGGACTTTACCATAATGCGAGGAGGCAAAGTATGGTATTGAGATGGACTTTGCCATGATGCGAGGAGGCAAAGCATGATGATGAGATGGGACGGGTCATAAAGACGTTCCAAGCACGGGCTGCGACGACGTGCGAAGCTATGTTGATAACTCGGTGATGCGATCCGGGTTGATGATAATGGTTAGCTTGAGGGGCGCTTGAGCTAGTATGAAAATAGTCGTCAAGGAGGATGACTAGGAGGCTGAGATCTCATCGTTGTTGAAGGTTCTAGCATGCTCAAAGCAAGAGTACGTTGGAACGGGCTGCGACGACGTTCCAAGCACGGGCTGCGACGACGTGCTAGTACTCTGGGTAGTTGCGAAAATTCCTGGGCACGGGCTGCGACGACGTGCGGAGTTATGTCTAGAACCAGGGTTACCATTAGCCCTTGACAGGTGGTCATTCAACTAACGGTGAAATCAGGGCAATGATAACAGTGATAGCCAGAGTCATGGATGTTTGGACGTTTGGTTGTATCATCATTCGGTCTCAAGAGCGGTGTTTTCCGGGTGCTTATCTGATCTTGGTTTAGGCCTTGGGGGTTTGTGTTTGGAAAACATCGACCTTGACTCGAATGATTATTGCTTTACTTTAATTGTCTGCCATGCTATGCTTGCTTCTCCTTAATGTGTGTCTGGGGGCTATCACTGTAGAACGAGGTGGAGTGGGATGGTTTGGTTCCTATTCCTTTTATCCCTTATGCTCTTTTGGTATGTTTGATAGTTGATTTACTGCTCACTAAGACTTTGTCTGACTCAAGGTTTTATGTCTCCTCTTATTACCTTGGGCTGTTCATCCATGTTGGGATGGGCAGACTAGGTAGCAGGTGACAGGTACTGTTCTTGGAGATCTACGCTAATGATGACGAAGACGAGCAGGAGGCTTTTGCATATTATTTTCATATTCTATGTACTGGATATTCCGCTGATTGTTGATTACTCTGAGTGCTATGTAGTGATGCTTCTTGTATTCATGATTCAGACCATGTATAAAGCTATTATGATTAGATGATGATATTATGTTCTATGGGAGCTTCACTATATTATATTTCTCTATTGTACTTTATCCATGCGCTGTGAGTTTTACGATAGAGTCTGTAAATGTTTATTTTACCCTTGGCGGTCACTCATGGCTGCCTGGCACACTTT
This sequence comes from Allium cepa, assembly GCA_030765085.1. Taxonomy (NCBI): domain Eukaryota; kingdom Viridiplantae; phylum Streptophyta; class Magnoliopsida; order Asparagales; family Amaryllidaceae; genus Allium; species Allium cepa. The sequence continues at coordinate 16,332,036 of CM060937.1, forward strand.
CAGCGCACCATTCCCTTGTTTCCGTGCAGGAGTCATGGGCGGTCGTCACATTTGGTATAAGAGGTTTGGTTAATCGATTTTAGCCAACGCTCGCTGACGTAACTACGTAAGAGAGACGTAATTGTATTTTGATGAATGATTACTATATATATATATATTATAGTAGCTTAGAAGGATTTGAACTCCTTGTGCAGTTGTTTCTCAAAGGTGTTCTAATCATTCCTTTTTGTAGATATTAAGGATGAGTCGAAGAGGGAGACCAGCTGCTAGGGAAGGTCGTGCTGCTGATGGAGTTGCTGATTATGGAGCTATGTTCGAAGCGATGATGACTTCGATCATGAGAAGGATACCAACTCCAGGGTCAGCGGTAGATGTTGGAATTCAAGTTCAAGCTCCAAAGCCAGTGGATTTTGCTAAGTTGTGCAAGGATTATACTGCTCTTGGAGGAAAGGTTTTCTTGGGGACAGAGTCAACCATTGAAGTCCAAAGATGGATAGATGCTTGTAGAAGGATCTTTGGTGACTTGGAAATTGATGATGCAACTAAAAGGAAGCTTGCATCAAGGCAGCTTCAAGGAAGGGCTTCTGATTGGTGGAACTCTATCACCATTGATACTCCGGAGGAGGAGATTACTTGGGAGCAATTCCAAGCTAGATTTGAAGCTAAGTTCATCTCTACGGCTCAGAAGTCTGTTTTGTTCAAGAAGTTTGTTGAGCTCAAGCAAAGCGGAAGATCGGTTCTTGAGTATGTTTCTGAATTTGAGGCTTTGTCCAAGTATGCCAGATCGTATATTGATTCTCCCTATCAGAAGAATGAGAAGTTTGTGACCGGTTTGGATGCTTATCTTGGAAGACAGTTGGTGGATCATCTGGACGATCCGTTTGAGAAGCTTGTGGAGAAAGCTCTCAGGCATGAGAGTTTGTTTCCTAGGGAGAGTTCTGTTGTTGCTGCAACCAAGGAAGGGTTTAAGCCACAGAAGGGTGGAAACAAGAAGAGGAAGCAACAGCAACAGAAGGGTAAGGATGGCCAGAAGAAGCCGAGGGGCGAAATGACTTGCTATAATTGCCAGCAGAAGGGCCGTCTCTCTAAGAATTGTAGGAATCCAAAAGCGCCGGCGAAATGCCACAACTGTGACAAACCAGGGCATTTCAGGAAAGATTGTCCAGAACCGAGGAAGGACAGGCAGATTGTGCAAGCTTATGCTTTGGGGGCTGTGCCGTCGTTTTCAAAAGCTCTTACTGCTGAAGAGAAAGGGAAGAGTGTGGTGGTTCAAGGTACTCTTTCCATTTGTGGTGTTCCAGTTAGGGTGTTGTTTGATACTGGAGCGTCGCATTCTTTTGTTTGTGATGATCTTGTAGGCCGGTTAGGTTTGGAACCGGATATTGTTGATAGGCCATTGGTTGTGACTAATCCAGTTGGGGGTTCGTCATGTTTGTGTATGATATGCCGTGGTCTAGTTGTGTCGAGTCATGGTTGCTCTTTTGTTTGTGATTGTTTTGTTCTGAACTTTGCGGGGTTCGGAATTATTTTGGGTATGGACTGGCTTAGGAAGTATGCGGCAAAGGTTGATTGTGAGAGATTGGAGGTGACAGTCGAGAATGTGGAGAGGCGAAAGGTTGTGATACGATGCAAGCATGAAGAAGGCGTCTTCATGAGCTTCATGTATTCGCTGGTTGTTCCACGGGATGGACTGTCATCGGTGCCAATCGTGAATGGATTCGAGGATGTCTTTGACGAAGTCAAAGGATTACCGCCGCATAGGGAGATCGAGTTTCGTATCGATCTAGTTGAGGGAGCCAGACCCGTTGTGATGCCTCTTAGGCGGATGGCGCCTAGGGAACAGCAAGAGTTGAAGGTGCAAGTTGATGACCTTTTACGGAAAGGATTCATTCGGCGTAGTGTGTCCGAATGGGGTGCACCAGTTGTTTTCGCAACCAAAGCGGATGGATCGTTGAGGTTGTGTGTCGATTATCGTGAGCTGAATAAGGTGACTAAGAAGAACAAGTATCCATTGCCGAGAATAGATGACTTGTTTGATCAGCTTCACGAGGCTAAGGTGTTTTCTCAGATGGATTTGGCAATGGGATTTCACCAGTTGAGAGTGGCAAAGGATAGTGTGCCGAAGACTGCTTTTAGGACACCATCCGGTTTTTATGAGTGGCTGGTAATGCCGTTTGGATTGACTAACGCACCGGCATATTTTGTGGATCTTATGAATAGAGTATTCAGAGATCAGTTGAACAAGTTCGTACTTGTATTCGTAGATGATATTCTGATTTATTCCAGAACTGAAGAAGAGCACAAGACGCACTTGCGTTTGGTTTTGGAAATCTTGCGGAAACATCAGCTGAAGGCTAAGTTTTCGAAGTGTCACTTCTGGAAGAGTGAAGTGAGATTCTTAGGCCATGTTATTTCTGGAAATGGAATAGCGGTTGATACCGCTAAGGTGGCAGCGATCTAGGATTGGGTTAGACCTAAGAATGCATCTGATGTGAGAAGTTTTCTTGGATTAGCAGGATATTATCGACGGTTTATCAAAGACTTTTCCAAGATAGCTGCACCATTGACAGGATTGACGAAGAAGAATCAGGTATTCAGTTGGGATGCTAAGTGTGAGCAGGCCTTTGGAATCCTGAAAGAGCGACTAACGAGTGCTCCTGTTTTGACTATTCCAAGTGGGAATGATGAGATGGTGGTTTACACCGATGCATGTGGTACTGGACTTGGAGCAGTGCTAATGCAGAAGAATAAAGTTGTTGCGTATGCAAGTCGACAACTGAAGCCGCATGAAAGGAATTACCCGACTCATGATTTGGAGTTGGCGGCGATTGTTTTTGCTCTGAAGATGTGGAGACATTACCTGTTGGGAGTTCGATTCGAGTTGTTCATGGATCATAAGTCGTTGAAGTATCTGTTCTCTCAAAAGGATCTGAATCTTCGGCAGCAACGATGGCTAGAGTTCTTGGCATCGTATGATTTTGGGATAGCCTATACTCCGGGAAAAGGTAACGCAGTGGCTGATGCGTTAAGTCGAAGACATGCAGGATTGGGAGCCATGTTTTCGGAATGGAAGAGTCTCGAGTATTTAGCTGGATTTGACTTCAGGCCTAGATGTGAATTGGAACCTGAGATGTTGGCAAACTTATCGATAAGGCCTACTCTTGTGGAAAGAATTGGCGAGAGCCAAAAGCTAGACGATAAGCTTGTCAAGATTATCCGTGATTTGGAATCTGGATTAGACCCAGATAAGGATAAGGGATTTGAAGTCGATCGAGAGGGTTGGCTTCGGAAGCAAGGACGATTGGTTGTTCCCGACATAGATGAATTGAGAAATGAAGTTCTGAAGGAAAGTCATCACTCGAAGTTGACAATTCATCGAGGTGGAAATAAGATGTATCAGGACATGAAGAGAACCTATTACTGGGAAGGTAAGAAGAAGGATGTTGGAAATTTTATTTCCAAGTGCATGAACTGTCAGTTGGTAAAAGCTGAACAAAAGAAGCCCAGTGGATTGCTTCAGCCGTTAGAAGTTCCTACATGGAAGTGGGAGAAAATATCGATGGATTTTATCGATGGTCTACCTAGGACAAGAGCGGGAAATGAAGGGATTTGGGTCATTATAGATCGTTTGACCAAGAGTGCAAGATTCATTCCTGTTCGATCGACTAGGACTGCATCGAAGTTGGCTGAGTTGTATGTTAAGTGGATAGTTCGATTCCATGGTATTCCGAAAAGTATAGTGAGCGATCGAGACCCTTTGTTCACTAGTGGGTTTTGGAAGAGCTTCCAGGAAGTTTGGGAACCGAGTTGTGTTTGAGTACAGCTTATCGTCCCCAAACAGATGGTCAGACTGAGAGAGTCAACCGAGTTTTGGAAGATCTCTTGAGGGCATGCGTTTTGGATTTCGGAGGATCATGGGAAGATCATCTTCATTTGGTGGAGTTTGCGTACAATAACAGTTATCAGTCGAGTATTGGTATGGCACCATATGAGGCATTGTATGGAAGACCGTGTAACTCTCCAACATGTTGGTTGGAAACTGGAGAAAAGTTGATACTTGGGCCAGAGATGATTCGACAGACTACGGATTTCATAGAGATCATTCGGCAACGAATGAAGGCAGCCCAAGACCGTCAGAAGAGTTATGCCGATAAGCGTCGAAAAGATTTGGAATTCAACGTAGGTGATATGGTTTTTGTGAAGATTTCTCCTCTGAAGAATGTTATTCGATTCGGGAAGAAAGGAAAGTTAACTCCGAGATTTGTTGGACCATTCCCGATTATCGAGCGAATTGGAAAGCTCGCTTATAGATTGGAGTTACTGGAAAAGATGGCGGGTGTGCACAATGTTTTCCATGTATCTTATTTACGGAAATATGTGCATGACTCGAATACAGTGGTTTCTGCCGATAGCTGTGAAGATTTGGAGGTTGATCCAGTTGTTAGAAGACCTCGTAAGCCGCTTCGTATTGTTGAAACCGATACGAAACAGCTTAGGAGGAAGACGATTACGTTGCTCAAGATACAATGGAGTGATGATGTTAACGACTATACGTGGGAGGAGGAAGAGAGGATGAAGGCAGCTCATCCTGAACTCTTCAAGGTATGGCCCTAAGGTGTCATGACATCTCATGAATTTGTAACTTGTTCTGTCTTAGAATTCTGCATGCTAGGTTAGGAATTGGATGCATGGTTTGTTGATTACTATGGATGGTAGGCATGCGGAATAACTTTGGTTGCTCTTGTTTGTTTGGAATTTCGGGGGCGAAATTCCTAAGGGGGAGAGAATGTAACGACCCGTATTTTTACGGATCGAAACATTGTAAAACTATATGCTTCAGGTCGTTGATGTTGTTAAGTCGTTTAGAGTTTGAGTCGACCAAAGCTTAAGTCGTGTGGAAGTTAACCCGTGTGGTGTTTAAGTCGTAGGAAGCTTGGGTCGTTTGGTAGTTTAGGTCGTGTGAGCGAGTTAGGGAAAGCTAGCGACCTATAGAATTGGAGCGACCTATAGATACTAGCGACTTAGTGAGGTAGAGCGAGTTAGGGACTTAGGTCGTATGATAGTTAGGTCGGAGGAGTTTTGGAACGACCTAAGGAAGCTAGCGGGTTAACGAGTTAAGGTAGTTAGCGGGTTAAGGATTCTAACGACCTAGTGGGGAGCGACCTAGTGGTGAGCTGCTTAGAGGAATGAGCGACCTAATAGTTGTAGCGACCTATAGGAAGTAACGACCTAGTGGATGGTATGTGTTGTAGTTAGGTCGCTGAGTCGTGTGAACGACTTAGTGATGGGTCGTGGTTTCGTTAAGTCGTTGGGTCGGTTTAGTGTTAGGTCGTGAACGACCTAAGGCTTGAGTCGTGTGTGTTTTAGGTCGTCTTATAGTTAAGTCGTGTGATCCTGTGTTGAGTCGTGCCTGTGTTGAGTCGGCAACATAGTTAAGTCGTTAGGTCGTAACTCGCGTGCGAGTTAGGTCGCGAACATGTTGAGTCGCGCGTGTTGGGACGTTGTGTCTTAGGTCGTTAGGGGCTTGAGTCGTGAGTCGTGCATACCTGTTGAGTCGTTGACTCGAGTCTGTAGGCTGCTTGTAGTGTTAAGTCGCGGCCCTTGTTAGGTCGTAAGTCGTTAGGCCGTGTTGGTTAGGTCGTGTGGGGCTGTTAGGTCGTAGGTCGGCCATAATTAGGTCGTGAGCGACCTAAAAGCGAGCGACCTAAGGGGCGTTCCAGCCTATAAATAGAGGGATTTGGTTCACTTTTTGGCACCGGATTTCGAAGCGACGAAGTGCTGCCATTTTGAGAGCTCGACTACAACATTTCTTCATCTTCTTTTCTCCACTCTAATCTAGTTCTTACATCCATCCAAGATCGAAGATCGAGATTGAAGATCCAAGAGCTAAAGTTGAAGATCTTCATCCAACCAAGCTAGATTTCATCGTTTCAAGCGGGATTTCGACGAATCAAGCTTGAAGCTTCGCTGTCCAGATCTGAAGTGATTGGTTTTTGAAGTGTTTGGGTGATTCGGTGAGTGGTGGTTATCTCTCACGCGGACCCAAAGGAGTATATTGGATTGGTGGTTTGTTGGAGTGTTGTAGATAGTGATTTCATACATTTTCCTTAGATCCAAGTGTAGATCCATTACTTATGAAGATGTTTACTTATGCAAGTTCATTCATCAAGTTGTAGAGACAAAACCCATGATTTATATTGGTTAGATCTATGCTAGAAACCCATGATTCATGTATGTTATATCTATGCTCATTTATTTACAAAATTGCCATTGTAGTTATAAATGCCTACTTAGACCATATTTGATTACTTGATTGCTTAAGTTAATGATTGATTTGATTGATTGCTATGTATGTTAGTTGATTGATAGTTAGATCTAGACAAGATGGTCGAAGATGATTCAAAAGCTAAGTGGAAAGGCTCTTGAATGGTGAAAGCTGCTTGTGGCATATGAAGCGGATGTTGAAGCTCATATGTATGGATTAGATGATGTTGAGATGGACTTTACCATAATGCGAGGAGGCAAAGTATGGTATTGAGATGGACTTTGCCATGATGCGAGGAGGCAAAGCATGATGATGAGATGGGACGGGTCATGAAGACGTTCCAAGCACGGGCTGCGACGACGTGCGAAGCTATGTTGATAACTCGGTGATGCGATCCGGGTTGATGATAATGGTTAGCTTGAGGGGCGCTTGAGCTAGTATGAAAATAGTCGTCAAGGAGGATGACTAGGAGGCTGAGATCTCATCGTTGTTGAAGGTTCTAGCATGCTCAAAGCAAGAGTACGTTGGAACGGGCTGCGACGACGTTCCAAGCACGGGCTGCGACGACGTGCTAGTACTCTGGGTAGTTGCGAAAATTCCTAGGCACGGGCTGCGACGACGTGCAGAGTTATGTCTAGAACCAGGGTTACCATTAGCCCTTGACAGGTGGTCATTCAACTAACGGTGAAATCAGGGCAATGATAACAGTGATAGCCAGAGTCATGGATGTTTGGACGTTTGGTTGTATCATCATTCGGTCTCAAGAGCGGTGTTTTCCGGGTGCTTATCTGATCTTGGTTTAGGCCTTGGGGGTTTGTGTTTGGAAAACATCGACCTTGACTCGAATGATTATTGCTTTACTTTAATTGTCTGCCATGCTATGCTTGCTTCTCCTTAATGTGTGTCTGGGGGCTATCACTGTAGAACGAGGTGGAGTGGGATGGTTTGGTTCCTATTCCTTTTATCCCTTATGCTCTTTTGGTATGTTTGATAGTTGATTTACTGCTCACTAAGACTTTGTCTGACTCAAGGTTTTATGTCTCCTCTTATTACCTTGGGCTGTTCATCCATGTTGGGATGGGCAGACTAGGTAGCAGGTGACAGGTACTGTTCTTGGAGATCTACGCTGATGATGACGAAGACGAGCAGGAGGCTTTTGCATATTATTTTCATATTCTATGTACTGGATATTCCGTTGATTGTTGATTACTCTAAGTGCTATGTAGTGAGGCTTCTTGTATTCATGATTCAGACCATGTATAAAGCTATTATGATTAGATGATGATATTCTGTTCTATGGGAGCTTCACTATATTATATTTCTCTATTGTACTTTATCCATGCGCTGTGAGTTTTACGATAGAGTCTGTAAATGTTTATTTTACCCTTGGCGGTCACTCATGGCTGCCTGGCACACTTTCAGCGCACCATTCCCTTGTTTCCGTGCAGGAGTCATGGGCGGTCGTCACAAGCACACTCATTCGCCTCGAACGGCACCCGACTTCGATCGCCTCGAACGGCACCCGACTTCGAACAGTCACAATTCGCCTCGAACGGCACTCGACTTCGAACAGTCACAATTCGCCTCGAACGGCACCCAACTTCGAACAGTCACAACTCGCCTCGAACGGCACCCGACCGCGAACAGTCACAAACTCGCCTCGAACGGCACAACTCACCTCGAACGGCACAACTCGCCTCAAACGGCACAACTCGCCTTACCTCAAATGGCTCGATCGCGAACGGTCGTCATTTGAGGTCCGCCACCTGATCACTGACTGTTACGCCTTACCTCAAATGGCTTGATCGCGTACGGTCGTCATTTGTGGACCACCACTTGACCGCGCACTGTCGCACTTTACCTCGAATGACTCGATCACGAACGATCGTCATTTGAAGTTAAGCGCTTGACCTTGAACGGTCCCCACTCGACCGCGCACTGTCGCACTTTACCTCGAATGACTCGATCCCGAACGGTCGTCATTTGAAGTAAAGCGCTTGACCTTGAACGGTCACATTTCACTGCAGATGACTCGATCCCAAACGATCGACGCACGGATTTATGCGCTTGACCGCGCACGGTCGCACTTCACCTCAAATGATTTGATCACGAACGATCGTCATTTGAAGTTAGGCGCTTGACCATGAACGGCCGCGCTTCATCCCAAATAGCTCGATCCCGAACGGTCGTCATTTGGGGCCATATAAAATATCAAGCTCTTTACAGGTTGTCAACAGGATACGAACATCCAGCTCATGGCATTACAAAACACGCCTTCCTACCGCAAGGCATATTTTGGGGGGCAAAGTGTTATCCCATTTTTTGGACAAAACTAGAATATCAATGTTGTGTGCGTTTTCACCACGATCGAAACAGGAAGAAGCCAGCAAGCGTACATAAGTCAGGGGTTTCGCTCAAGGATCAAATATAAAAGTTCCATTCGGCATAGCCCATTCGGCAATAAGAAGCAAGGCCTCATTCGGCACTCAGAGCACATAAGTTCATCCGGCGTTCCCAGTACAAGAGTTCATTCGGCTTTCCCAATCCATTCGGTAGTACCGAACCAAATCCAACCTTCCCCCCATATCACAGCCGAACCGGACCTCTCTACCTCCATGCCGAACCATGCACAACCGGACCAAGCTCCAACTTCTCCAAGCTCCATGCCGAATGAAGCCTCGCCGAACCAGAACGCTACCAGATCAGATTGCTTCAGCCCAAGCCCACCAGCAGCTATAAACATCCAAGACCCCTGCCCCCAGCCTCACTCTATAAATAGAGGGGCAGGGGTACAACAATGGGGGACAAGTTTGAGAGCTCAAGTCTGGAAGGAATTCTCAAACAACTTTAGATACTTGTAATCAAAGATTTGTACTTGTAATCTAAAGAAAAAAGGAGAATAACATATAAAGTGGACGTAGGCACGTTCTGGCCGAACCACTATAAATCTGTGTGTCTTTTACAGTTTAGTCCCTGCTTTTTATATATTTGCATAAATCACCCAAATCACTAAATACAACATAAAATCAACCAACTCATATGACTTTGGGTGTTTGCGGCCATTTTTTACGCAAACAATAACTTATGTGGTTAATAAGTTTATTTAAATTGTTTAGTTACCAAATTAATTTTAAAGGGGAAATTTGTTAAAATATAATTTTTTGTAAGAAAAAGAAATTTAATAATTAGTTGAATAAATTTATTAAAGGAGGAATTGGTTTAAAACAAAACCATTGAATAATTGAAATTATCAAATGAAAATTGAATAGTTCGATTTGATTCGAATATTAATAAATTATATAATTATTTATACTAGGTCAAAATCTGTAAAGGAACGATCTGGTTTGGAATGGACTGCAAAATAAAAGCAAAGGTGAGAACTTCTCACTCAAAAGGGTTTATTTAAATTTTAAATAGTTATATTTAAAATTTGTTGATTGATTGATTGATTTCTTGATTGTGATATTAGATATGGTAGGATATATCTATATATAGCAATATATATATATATATATATTGGCGTATGTATATATTGCAGTTGATTGATTTCCCGCATTGTATAGCGGATGAGACCCTATTGCGCCGTTAGTAAGCGGATAATATTTTATAAAATCCTATATACCGCGATATTCCACCTTGAAGTGGAATTGTTATTGTGCTAACATCTGTGGATGCAGGGAAACAGGTTGGAGGGATCCAACTGGATTCCTCACAAATATTTATTTGATTATAGATATTGTGTGAATTGTGATTATCATATCGATATATGATGTTTGTTCCCGTGATTGACTATTTGATGTTGTTGCATCATCGGATTCATTTTTAAAGTTAAAAATAACGATTTTTATTTTTAAAAGGATTTTAAAGTAATTCTTCCAAAGTAGATGTTTTATTAAATTTTTAAATTGATTCACTTTAAAATAATAAAAAATGTATAAATTTTTATGTCATAAAAATCAACATTTTTATGAAATATAACAGAAAGGTAATTTTTAAAATACATAGATTTTTATAAAATAGTTAAATTGGGATTTTGGATAAATTTATTATCGGTTTATATAAAAGAAAAAGATTTGATATTTATGAATTTAAAATATTGGAATTATAAAACGAGTGTTATAAGTATTATAAAATAAATAGATGTAGAAAATAAAAGATTTATAAGTGATTAGCTTATAAAACTGAATTTTGGACATTTAAATGGGATGTTCATAGAAATTGTTATAAAATATAAAGGAATCTTATAAGTAATAAGATTTAAAAATTGTGAAGTTTTAAAAGAACGATTTGGTAAATGAATGAATTATAAGTACTTAACTTATAATATGGACTGTTGGTATAAATTTGAGTTATATAATTTGAATTGGATTGATAAAGGAAATTTATAAATCGTAGTTTATAAATAGGAATAGAATTTATAAACATTTGTTTATAAATTCGTAATCAATTGAATTCGTAATCAATTGAATATAAAAGTTTATTAAAGGAGTTATATTCACGTTTTTGAACAGTGAATATATCGTTAAATAAAATGGATATCTGTTGGGAAAAGGATGTTTTAAATAGAATTTAAAACGATTTAAAGATGTTTTAAAATGCATCAAGTATCGAAAATATAGGTTTCAACATTCATTGTTGAAATAGACGTTTTCGAGAAATAGAAGGAAAGGAAGTCGTAGATTTCAACATTCATTGTTGAAATAGACGTTTTCGAGAAAATAAAGAAATAATAGACTATAACACTGTTGTTATAGTAAATGATTTCCGAAAGGAAATATTTTTGTATAGTATTGGGGTTTATATATCTATTTAATTTCGAATCCCTCTAGTGATTTTGGGTCGTCGTAACGATGTTTTACGCAACATTCGTTTTGACCCAAATAAAAGTGAATAAAAGAACGTTTTCTTAAAAGATGAAATATATACTTAACTATGGGTTAAGTATATTGAATATTTTCAAAATTTTGAAAATAAATAAGATTTTATGAATAACTTATTAAATAAGTATGGAAATGCTTTTCCAATTTGAAATGGAATGTTTTTAAGAATTTATCTTTTTGAAGATAAATTGGAATTGAATATTTGAAATCTATTGAAAAATGTAGATCAGTAGATATTTTGAAATATAAATTCACTATGGAATTTATAAATGGAAAGGGAAAATTGGTTTCAAAATAAACGTTGGTTATTTTTGAAGTGTGGAAATTTTATATCTTGTAAAGATATTATATTTTGGAAAATCAAATAATTTGGAAAATTATTTAGAATCTGGTGATGTTGCGCATCTTTATTGATAGTTAAATAACCGACTATCAATATTTACCTTTAAATGGGTATTTTTTGTGATTGCTTGAATTGGATGCCACACTTATTTTTAAATAAGCGCTCACTATTCGGGTTAACCGGGAAAGGACCATGGGGTCATATAACCCATTCCGAATAGTGATACGTCGTTATAAATTGCATTTGAAGACCGGTGTTGAAGACCGGATAATTGTGAAAACGGAAGGATTACCGTCGAGTTACTCTGCATCGGCTGATCTCCGATATAGAGGTTTTATCACCCTTAGTGACGGGATGTCCGGACGTGATTAGTGAATATCCGGATTTCAAGGGCTTCTTTTGGAAGTGCCTTCGGTTCTGTTCGATCCCGGAACAGACTTGTATGGATTGTATGTCTGACGTTACAATTTGAGATATAAAGCTGATTTCTTTCAAATATATTTCTATTGGTGGCGGAGAATTTATTCTCTTAGTTTAACACCCTTCTCTGAGACGTACGAGCTCAGAGGTTATATAGTTGAAGGTTACTAGTGATACATTCCCAAATTGGTAATGTGGCATGCCGAGTGTTGCTGTGAAATGATCGTTGAATGATCATTTGTGATAGGATCATTTGTTTGATCGTTTATCTTGATGATCATTTGTTGACCCAAAACACTGCTTTTGTAAAGCGTGGCTTTGTGGACGAGACTTCATCGAGCCTCACACCCCGGAAATGGTCAAAATAGGAAAGATGCGGCAAGGTTATTAGGGGGTAGCGCCCCTTTAGTGTATGTCATTCCTTCTGGATAGAGGTGGTATCATGGTATGGAGCCCAGATACTTAACCTATATTGTAACGACCCTGAAATTCAGACCCAGTTTAAAATTTTTAAAATTGATTATTTAGTGTAGAATTTCGTATTTTCACAAACAAATTCCGATGCTATTCAAACTTAATATTTGAAATGCGTCTAATTAAACATAGCAACTGGTAAATTTTTGTCCGGAAATATGAAAGTTTATTTCGCGCGTAAATTTACTTCAAATTTAAATCAGTTAGTAATCGATGGAAATAAACCGTTTTCGAAACCAAAATATTTTTACATAGAAAAATTCTAAATCATCTTTTGAGCAAGTTGTCAGTTTGTCGCTTTTCCAAATTCGGACATTTTTGGCTCCGTCGTTCTTATTTTTCTGCAAATTTTATGCATTTTCCGTAGTAGAAAATTTCGAATTTTTATAATTCGATTGTATCACCAATATCTTCATACCGTTGTGACCGCCTCGTCGTGCTAATCAAAACGGTATATTTATTTGTGTCAATCGTAGTTCGGCGTTGCAAATTATAATTGTTAACGGAGCGCAAACTGATCTGTTACGCAGCACAAACCGGTACCCGTTATAAAACCATTTGGGTTCCATTTCTTCTCATCTGTCTACCTGTCCAAATCAAACAGGTGTTTGCTTTTATTAATTCTTGCGTGCGCGTGTAGCTTTCATTATTCCCACTGTCACTTTTCTTTTCTGGTCCCTTCATTTCCTATGTCTTCCTCTCAGCTGAAATCAAGGGAATTTGACCGTTCACAGCCCATACCACTTCGAAATCTGAAGTGTATAAAAAAAAAAATTTCTATACGTTTAGATTTATTAATTATGCACTGTTCCTTCTTTAGATTTTTTCTTTCTCTAACTGATTCACTTTCTTCTTTGCAAACTTCATTTCCACTACTCCTCCCTGTCACCTTATCCTCCTCATGGCCCCTGTAGCTTCAAAATGGAACAACACTCTCTTATTATAAAAAAAAAAAAAAAACACAAACTCGCCTCCCTCCCTCATCGTCACGCGTAGGCATGTCATGCCGTGGCCGCACTCCTTCCTCACCTGCCCTCATACCGCCGTGCCGCGCCCTCCGACCGAGCTCACCACGCCACCTCCACCTGCTCTGGCCGAACCTTCATTTTCGGTGAGTAGAAAGCGACCACCCTCCACTTAAAACACATGCCGAGCCAACACCACCCTCCCTACTGTTCGAGCACCATCTCGCCAAAACAGCCCGCCGCTTCCCCTTCGAACCAACGCCCACTCGCCTAGTCCACTTCCGCCTCTTCCCCGCAACCTCCGCTTGCACTTCCCTGCCGAGTGCACCTCTCCACATCTCGGCCCGCTGTGTTCCCTCCGCCAGATCTGGCCGAACATGGCCATCACCTCAGCTCTGCCGCAACCGTACCAGTTTGCACGGCCTCTGTTGCGTGCTATATATATAAAGTTTAGTTGGGTTGGGAAAGAGGTCCAAGGGGTTGAGAACTTTGGTCATGCAGAAGTTTTGTGTTCCAAAGGAGTGTCCTGTAAGAAGATAAAGGCAAAAGTAATAAAAGGGAAGTTCAAGTTGATAATAAAAATAAAGGGGGGGGGGGAAAGAAAAATTTATTAAGCTACGTTGGCTGTAGCTTGCATGAAAGTGTTCTCTTCTTTCTGGAGGTAGCCTGTTTCCCTTCTTTTGCGCATGTACAAGGTACATTTTTTTAGAGTTTACGCGGAACTGTTTAAACATTTTTATATGCATGCATTTGTAAGCAAGGATGGGTTGATTCTATTTTTAAAAAGGAGTTTAAGTTACGTTGTTTATACATGTCAAATTCTAGCAAAATCCGACATCGTTTGATTTGTGGTCGAGGTTCTGAAAGTTAGACCCAGGCAGATATTCTTTTGTACTTAGAATTTATTTTACACTGCTGCAAACACGACCCGAGTTCATATTTGACGCATCGTATCTCACTCATGTTTTATCGGAATGGGTTGATTCTATTTTTAAAAAGGAGTTTAAGTTACATAGTTTATACATGTCAAATTCCAGCAAAATCCGACATCGTTTGATTTGTGGTCGAGGATCTGGAAGTTAGACCAAGGCAGATATTCTTTTATACTTAGAATTTATTTTACACTGCTGCAAACACGACCTAGTTCATGTTTGACGCATCGTATCTCACTCATGTTTTATCGGAATGGGTTGATTCTATTTTTAAAAAGGAGTTTAAGTTACGTAGTTCATACATGTCAAATTCCAGCAAAATCCGACATTGTTTGATTTGTGGTCGAGGATCTGGAAGTTAGACCCAGACAGATATTCTTTTGTACTTAGAATTTATTTTACACTGCTGCAAACACGACCTGAGTTCATGTTTGACGCATCGTATCTCCTCCGTCTTACGTCGGAATCCAATGATTCTTTGCAGTTTTGAAATACAAGTTTTGATCTTTATTCATACAAAATTTCAGACCATTTCGATCTCGGTAGCACATAGAATTATATTGTTAAACTTTGACGTAGGGCACGTTTTGTAATTGTTGCTATGTTGAATGTTTTGATTGATTTCGGCAATTCCTATTTAACAGTTTTGCTCGTTGATTCGTGCCAATCTTACTTTGCTCTGAGAATCATGCTTGGATTTGTAACTCCATTTCAATGTCCGTATCAGTGTGCGTATCTGTGTCATCTCCTATTTTCTCTAGCCTCGAAAGGTGAGCAATCACTCACGATTAATATTCTTTTATATATTAAATTTGATTTCAATTGGAACGACAATTGAAATATATCGCTGTTAGTTATTGCACTGTTATTTATGTATCAGTTCACCTTTGACATCTGACACCGTTATCTGTTATGTATGCAAAAATAATCCAGTTTGGTTGATAAAAATTGGTTGATTGATTGTTGTTTATGTTGGATGTTAAATGGTAATATATAAAGTGATAAATATTATGCAATTGAATTTGACGTAGGATAATTAAAATTGAACCGACATATATGTTGAATTTGATTAGTTAAATTTGACCCTTTTAAATTGTTAAATTAATTGACACGTAGAATTTGATTATGTACACCTTGAACCGTTGAATGTATATTGTATAAATTGATGAAGTATGGAATTGAAATTTAATGACAAGTGAAAAACCGTATAAAATAATAGTGTAATAATCTTTAATCTACATGAAATGATAGTGTAGATTCTAGAAATAATTATATTAATTTGCACAAATAACAATATGAATTAATACGATTATTTCGGGATTATTTGAATTGATTATTGAATTGTTATTGATTGTTATTATTGCTTGTTTATTTACTTTGACACCATCCCTGTTATCACACTGCAAGTTCCCTTTGCTATGCTTTGATTTTTGAATTGAAATGGAATCGGGTTGAAATGATATATACCCAAATGAACTTGACTTAGGATAGAAAATTTAATAAAACCTGATTGGTCAATAATTTGATTTAAAATAAAATAAGATTTTATTTGAATAATAAGGTTTTGAAATAAAATTGGAACGTAAATTTTGATAAAAGGAAAATTTTAATATTGAAATCTGAAACAAGATATTAATGTAATAACTGATGAAAGGACGTTGTTTTGAAATGATTTAATAATTAAGGTTGAATTTATAATTAAATTTAAAATTATTAAGTTTTGAAATTATTAATAATTAAGATTGAAATTATTCAATAATTGAATAAGATTGAATTATTTGATAATTGAATAAAAATTGAATTATTTGATAAGAGAAATTGAACTTTTGAATAAGTGAATTGGAACTTCGTAAATAATTGAAATTGAGTTTCTTTGTTAATTAAGTTTTGGGAATTATTTAAGTAAGTGAATAAATGAAACTGAATTTCTTTGACAAGAAATAAAATGCGTTTTATTGAAATAAATGTAAGACTTGTAATTTAAGAAATTTGATTTGACGAATTTAATCTAATTAAATTTGAAGTTTTGATATAATGAAGTTGAACTTAAGTAATTGATTTAATGACTTGGAAATTTAAAAGAATTGTTTTGGATGTTAAATTAACTTAATGAATATTGAATAAAATCGATAAATAAATTTAAATTGATTTTGAATGTTAAATTAAACTAATTTAAATAATTTCGGAATAAAACTTATGTACGAACTTGAATCAATATTTGTTTTGTTAAATAAAATTAAAATTGAATTGTAAGATTTTGAAATGATAATTTGGAAGTTTTGAAATGTAAATGGTGGAAATTGATTTAGAAAGACAAATGAAATGATGGTTTTCGAATTGAAATTGAAATTGAAATTGATTGTTTTGAAATATATTAAACGACCAATCGGTGTAATAATACGTAGTTATTAAAGAGACCGGGATCGGATATGGACATACTCTCTGTCGATACCGAAAACCACTTTAATAACTATTATACGCGCGTTGATCCAGAATGAAGTGGATGGTTTGGTGAACGCGTTGACTGAAGAAAGAGAACGATATTGGATGAACCCTGACATGACTAAAACAGGAGCCGCGCCGGGCCATTGAGGTTCGCCACCTTTAGCGGACACACTTCTTCGATACCATATCTATTAGTTTTGTGATTCGATTTAGGTGCACCCCTCGATTTGGGAGTGTTGTTTCGCGGTGTTGAGGTAGCTGCTGGCTATGCTCAACATCGGTCCGGATCACGCAACTACTAGTACCCTAGTTGGTATCGCCTCATGTACCTTGTCATACTGATTATCCTATTCGCGACCACTACGTTTTGATTTGTACCTTGAGCATATGGATTGCCCTCTGGTGACTTCCGGTTTTGGGGAAACTACGGTCTTGTATATGCTTTTGAGAATATAAAATGTGTTAAGGGGGATTATGGTAATGCCTTAACGCTATTTTGATATTTTATATTACTGATAGACATTATCTACTTAGCGTATATTACTACCTAGTAGATAGTTTAACGGATCCTTAAAGGATGGTTATTACAAACATCCTTTGAGTTACTTGTATTTCGATTGCTATTTCACTTGAGTTAGATTTATTGATATAAGAATATTAATCCTGACTCGAGTGTTTTGTGTTTTGCTTTACGCTCGGGTCAGACTGAGTGGTTCAGCTTTGAGACTCACCTTTGGAGTTGGAGCTTTGCTTGAAGATCCAGCCATCTATTCTGTTTTCAGTATTCGATGATTCTAGTGATGTATTCTGATTTATATTTGATGTATCGTATTACTCTTTTGTTGTAAACTCTGATGTATCTTATATATTTACAGAGTAGCTTCATGAACTACTATCTCTTTTATTTCCGCTGCATATTATTACTCTGTGTCTGTGATGTTGTGACTACTTATTTACTGTATATCTCAGATTTGCCAAATTTAAATTAACAATTCGATATTTTGAATTATTCAAGTCCGACATGTGCGGATGCGAATAGTCCAAAACACCGGGTCGTTACAGTTGGTATCAGAGCTTTTGGTAGCTCTAGGCAGAACTTAGCATATAGGGTAAATGTATTTACAGAATCACTCCCACTCGAGTTTAAATCTCTTCTTCTTGACTCGTTTCCTCTGAACTTTGGAACGTTCCCTCGGTTCCAAAATTCATTCTCGTCCCTCCCTATTCGTCTTCTTTCAATTCTGGAGTATTCCATAACTCCACTTCGAATAATCTTTATAATGAATCGGCGGTCTTCCCAAACGCCGAGTGATTTGTAAATGGGTGAAGCTCCTTTACAATAAGCATTGATTTACCGGAGATTTCTATATCCTCAGTTTACGATGCTATCTATCCTCTGCTATACCTGAATTCAATTTCTTGAGATCGAATGTTGATTTACCTCGGAATTCAGCATCGATCTTATTCTTGAAGTTACGGTGGACCCGGTTAAGGTTGCCCGTGAATTAAATAAGCTTGTCCATCTCCCGATTCTGTTAATTGAATTACCTTATCTTCTGTTTCGAACTTATTATCGAATCAAAATTCTCTTTGATTTGATTTCCATCAAATTTGAATCTCTATAATTATTTTGAAATCCATCCTTGTATCGTCGAGCGAGAGCGTGTATTTTTATTTATACTAAAATGTTTTATGTATATATATTTATTGTGTTGTTGAGTTATTAATGTTGATTTGGATTTTCGATCGATTCGTCTGATCAACGCTATCTATAGGATTTCAAAACACTTAAACAGAGCAAACTGGCACAATATTGTTTCAAGTTTAGTAAATAAAATAATATTGAATGATTTTATTATATATAAGTATAAATTTTTCTCAAATTAAAATGTTAATGAATCTATTGTCCGAAAGGATAATATTGGATTTTCATTTATGTTTTGTAAACCATTGTCTATTGCATAATATAAATAAATGAATTTATAAAATTTAGTTATAATTAATTTGGGAATTGAAATGAATTTAAATTAGAATTTGAAGATTTAATTTCCGGTGATTTCAAACTTTGGTTTTAAAGTTTTAAGATTTATATTATTTAAAATATTTTCAAATAGAAACCGTTTCAAAGAATTTTAGATGTTTAAATTTGAGCTCTTCTCTTTTGTCGCTGGAAAATAATTTCGGTGATGACGGCCGCATCATCGACATTCATTTTCGAGTTTCGAAGTAGAGAGATATTTTGTAGCTTTGCTACGGTTTGTTTTGAAAAATAAATTGATTTGAATTTCTAAACATGACTTGATTTATAATATATACTGAAGATTTAAATTTGATTTAATATATTATGAATATATATATTTATTTTATCTCAAGTTGTTTGAAGCTAATCGGAAATTAATTCTTAAAATTTGTTAAAGGATGATTTTACAATTTTAAATGAAGCCAAATTATTTTATATAAATACTTAGCTTGAAATAACTAAATTGTAAAAAAATTTGTTTGGATAATACTCAAATTGCATTATATATATAACTTACCTAAATAAAAAAAGAAAGAAGGTTAATTATGTAATTGAATATTATACAGTAGAAAATGATATCAAAGGAATTTTTAATAAATTGAGTAGTTATAATAAATGTAAATATGCTTAATATATATGTGATAGGATATATTAAGTAGAATAAATTTAATAATAATTTGGAATCAGGAAGAATTAAATTTTGCCAAAGAAGGTTTGATTATAATAAATGACTTCAAAATTTATGATCTTTGAAGTTGCTAATTTAAGAAAATTGGATAATATATGATATAAATTGTGACGACCGCCCATGACTCCCGCACTAAAACAAGAGAAAAGAGCGCTGAAAAGCATGCCAGGCAGCCATGGACGATAGTCAGGGTAAAATAAAACAGAAACTCTATCGCATAACTCACAGCGCATGGATAAAATACAATAGAGAAATATATATATAGTGAAGCTTCATAACAGGAAATCATCATATAAGCATCACAGTAGTTTGATACAATCATCCAAGCAAATCCATACATCAAAGCCTCACTACATAGCACTCAGAATATATACAAGCAGCGGAACACCCAGTACAAATAGTAAGAAAACTAATATGCAAAGCCTCCTGCTCGTCTTCGTCATCATCAGCGTAGATCTCCAAAAACAGCACCTGTCACCTGCTACCTAGTCTGCCCATCCCAACATGGATGAACATCCCAAGGTAATAAGAGTAGACATAAAACCTTGAGTCAGACAAAGTCTTAGTGAGCAGTAAATCAACTATCAAACATACCAAAAGAGCATAAGGGATAAAAGGAATAGGAACCAAACCATCCCACTCCACCTCTTTCTACAGTGATAGCCCCCAGACTCACACTAAGGAGAAGCAAGTATAACATAGCATACAATTAAGGAAAAGAAATAACCACTCGAGTCAAGGACGATGTTTTCCAAATACAAACCCCCAAGGCCTAAACCAAGATCAGATAAGCACCCAGAAAACACCGCTCTTGAGACCGAATGATGATACAACCAAACATCCATGACTCTGGCTATCACTGTTATCATTGCCTTGATATCACCGTTGGTTGAATGACCACCTGTCAAGGGCTAATGGTAACCCCGGTTCTAGGCATAGCTCCGCACGTCATCGTGACCCGTGCCTAGGACTTACCTACTCTGCCCAGAGTACTCAACTACCTACCTGTAGTCTTTTGGGTGTCCCGACTACCTACCTGTAGTCGTTTTGAGCGCCCCATGTACTCTTGCTTTTGAGCATGCTAGAACCTTCAACAACGATGAGATCCAAGCCTCCTAGTCATCCTCCTCGATGACTATTCTCATACTAGCTCAAGCTACCTCCCGAGCAATCCATTATCAACCAACTCGAACCATCCCTCGAGTTATCAACATGCTTGGAATGATCCCTGCCTGGATTACGCCAAGTCTACATCACATCATACTTCGCTTTATCATACCATAGCAAAGTCTCAACTCAACAACATGGTTTGCCTCATCGCATCATGGCAAAGTTCCATCTCAACATCATTCAATCCATACATATGAGCTTCAACATCCGCCTCATATGCCTTTAGCAGCTTTCACCATTCAAGAGCCTCTTCTATAGCTTTTGAATCATCTTTGACCATACTTGTCCAAATCTATCAACTAGATAGCTCATTCACAACAATCAATCAAGGCAAACATTAATCCAAACAAATAAGTATTCAATCAAGATCTAATTAGGCATTTATAACTAAAATGGCAATTTCGTAAATAAATGAGCATAGAACTAACATACATGAATCATGGGTTTTTAGCATAGATCTAGCAAATATAAAACATGGGTTTTGTTTCTATAACTTAATAAATGAACTTGCATAGGTAAACATCTTCACAAACAATGGATCTATACTTGGATCTAAGGAAAAATGCGCAAAATCACTATCTACAACACTCCAACAAACCACCAATCCAATATACTCCTTTGGGTCCGCGTGAGAGATAACCACCACTCACCAAATCACCTAAACACCTCAAAACTAAACACTTCAGATCTGGACAGCGAAGATCAAGGCTTGATCCGGCGAAATCTCGCTTAAAACGATGAAATCTAACTTCGTTGGATGAAGATCTTCAACTTTGGTCCTTGAATCTTTGATCTCGATCTTCGATCTTGGATGGATGTTAGAACTAGATTGGAATGGAGAAAAGAAGATGAAGAAATGTTGTAGTCGAGCTCTCAAAATGGCAGCACTTCGTCGCTTCAAAAATCAGTACCAAAAAGTGAGCCAAAGCCCTCTATTTATAGGCTGAAATCTCCCTGACTCGGCCGCTCTTAAGTCGTTGCCGACTCATCTCCCTGAGTCGCCCCCGACCTAAAACTTACGACTCATGCCACTTGCCGACTCAACACAGCATGCTTCAACACGGCTCACGACCTATACGACTCAACCAAACACGGCACAGCATGCTAACGACTCAAGCCCCTGCCGACTTAACAACACACACGACTCAATTAACATGCCGACTCAACTACACTAAGCTATACTGGGTACTTGCCGACCTAACTACACATGGGATAACACACTCTGCCGACCCAAGCCTTAGGTCGTTTTCCCCTTAACTCAGTCATATGACTCAGCAGCCTAAAACATTACCGACCTAACTATCATACGACCTAACCCTCTAGGTCGTCAACCCTTAAGTCGGTCACCCTATAGGTCGGTCCAAACCTTAAGTCGTAACTCCTCTATCTCGCTAGCTCGTCCAATTCATTTCTTAACCCGGTAACTCCTAGGTCGGCCAGTTTCTATGAGTCGTTAACTACCCTGACTCGGTTCAAACCTATAGGTCATAACTCAGCAACTGACTAACTCGGCCACTTACTAAAGTCGTCTACGACTTACTATAGGTCGGTCACCATCTTAACTCGGTCAACGTACTAAAGTTGTAACTCGTGCACGACCTAACTCGGCTAAGCCTATGAGTCGGTCACAACTCGACACTTAAACACACGAGTTACTCTCCATACGACTCAGGCTAGAGACAACATAAACAACACTAACGACCTGTAAATTCTACGATCTATTGGTACGTAAAATACGGGTCGTTACATTCTCTCCCCCTTAGGAATTTCGCCCCCGAAATTCCAAGCAATCAACAGCAATCAAAATTATTCCGCATGCCTATCATCCACAGCAATCAACAAACCATGCATCCAATTCTAGCCTAGCATGCAGAATTCTAAGACTTAGAACAAGCTACAAATTTATGAGATGTCACGACACTTTAGGGCCATACCTCGAAGAGTTCTGGATGAGCTGCCTTCATCCTCTCTTCCTCCTCCCACGTACAGTCGTTAACATCATCACTCCATTGTATCTTGAGCAACGTAATCGTCTTCCTCCTAAGCTGTTTCGTGTCGGTCTCAACAACACGAAGCGGCTTACGAGGTCTTCTAACCACTGGATCAACCTCTAAATCTTCACAGCTATCAGCAGAAACCACCGTAGTTGGGTCATGCACATACTTCCGTAGATAAGATACATGAAAAACATTGTGCACACCCGCCATCTTTTCCGGTAATTCCAATCTATAAGCGAGCTTTCCAATTCGCTCGATAATCGGGAATCGTCCAACAAATCTCGGAGTTAACTTTCCTTTCTTCCCGAATCTAATAGCACTCTTTAATGGAGAAATCTTCACAAAAACCATCTCACCTACGACGAATTCCAAATCCTTTCGACGATTATCGGCATAACTCTTCTGACGATCTTGGGCTGCCTTCATTCGTTGCCGAATGATCTCTATACAATCCGAAGTCTGTCGAATCATCTCTGGCCCAAGTATCAACTTTTCTCCAGTTTCCAACCAACATGTCGGAGAGTTACACGGTCTTCCATATAATGCCTCATATGGTGCCATACCAATACTCGACTGATAACTGTTATTATAAGCAAATTCCACCAAATGAAGATGATCTTCCCATGATCCTCCGAAGTCCAAAACACAAGCTCTGAGAAGATCTTCCAAAACTCAGTTGACTCTTTCAGTCTGACCATCTGTTTGAGGGTGATAAGCTGTACTCAAACACAACTCGGTTCCCAAAATTTCCTGGAAGCTCTTCCAAAATCCACTAGTGAACAATGGGTCTCGATCGCTCACTATACTCTTCGGAATACCATGGAATCGAACTATCCACTTAACATACAACTCAGCCAACTTCGATGCAGTCCTAGTTGATCGAACAGGAATGAACCTTGCACTCTTGGTCAAACGATCTACTATGACCCAAATTCCTTCATTTCCTGCTCTTGTCCTAGGTAGACCATCGATAAAGTCCATCGACACTTGCTCCCACTTCCATGTAGGAACTTCTAATGGCTGAAGTAATCCACTGGGCTTCTTCTGCTCAGCTTTCACTAACTGACAGTTCATACACTTGGAAATAAAATTTCCAACATCCTTCTTCATGCCTTCCCAGTAGTAAGTTCTCTTCATATCCCGATACATCTTATTTCCACCTGGATGAATTGTTAACTTCGAGTGATGACCTTCCTTCAGAACTTCATCTCTCAATCCATCTACATCGGGAACAACCAATCGTCCTTGCTTCCGAAGCCAACCCTCTCGATCGACCTCGAATCCCTTATCCTTCTCTGGGTCCAATCCAGATTCCAAATCTCGGATGATCTTGACAAGCTTATCGTCTCGCTTTTGGCTCTCGCCAATTCTTTCCACAAGAGTAGGTCTTATCGATAAGTTTGCCAACATCTCAGGTTCCAATTCACATCTGGGCCTGAAATCAAATCCAGCCAAATACTCGAGACTCTTCCATTCCGAAAACACGGCTCCCAATCCTGCATGTCTTCGACTTAACGCATCAGCCACTGCGTTACCTTTTCCCGGAGTATAGGCTATACCAAAATCATAAGATGCTAGAAACTCTAGCCACCGTTGCTGTCGAAGTTTCAAATCCTTTTGGGAGAACAGATACTTCAACGACTTATGATCTGTAAACAACTCGAATCTAACTCCCAATAGATAATGTCTCCACATCTTCAAAGCAAACACAATTGCCGCTAACTCCAAATCATGAGTCGGATAATTCCTTTCATGCGGCTTCAGTTGTCGACTAGCATACGCAACAACTTTATCTTTCTGCATTAGCACTGCTCCAAGTCCAGTGCCACATGCATCGGTGTAAACCACCATCTCATCATTCCCACTTGGAATAGTCAAAACAGGAGCACTCGTCAGTCGCTCTTTTAGGATTTCAAAAGCTTGCTCACACTTAGCATCCCATCTGAACACTTGGTTCTTTTTCGTCAATCCTGTTAACGGTGCAGCTATCTTGGAAAAGTCTTTGATAAACCGACGATAATATCCTGCTAATCCAAGAAAACTCCTCACATCAGATGCATTCTTAGGTCTAACCCAATCCTGGATTGCTGCCACCTTAGCGGGATCAACCGCTATTCCATTTCTAGAGATAACATGGCCTAAGAACCTCACTTCACTCTTCCAGAAGTGACACTTCGAAAACTTAGCCTTCAGCTGATGTTTCCGCAAGATTTCCAAAACAATCCTTAAGTGCGTCTTGTGCTCTTCTTCAGTTCTGGAGTAAACCAAAATATCATCCACGAACACAAGTACAAATTTGTTCAACTGATCTCTGAACACTCTATTCATAAGATCCACAAAATATGCTGGCGCGTTAGTCAATCCAAACGGCATTACCAGCCACTCATAAAACCCGGATGGTGTCCTGAAAGCAGTCTTCGGCACACTATCCTTTGCCACTCTCAACTGGTGAAATCCCGTTGCCAAATCCATCTGAGAAAACACCTTAGCCTCGTGAAGCTGGTCAAACAAGTCATCTATTCTCAGCAATGGATACTTGTTTTTCCTAGTCAACTTATTCAGCTCACGATAATCCACGCACAACCTCAACGACCCATCCGCTTTGGTTGCGAACACAACAGGTGCACCCCATTCGGACACACTTCTCCGAATGAATCCTTTCTGCAAAAGGTCATCAACCTGCACCCTCAACTCTAGCTGCTCCCTAGGCGCCATCCGCCTAAGAGGCATCACAACAGGTCTGGCTCCCTCGACTAGATCGATACGAAACTCGATCTCCCTATGCGGCGGTAACCCTTTGACTTCGTCAAAGACGTCCTCAAATCCATTCACAATTGGCACCGATGACAGTCCATCCCGTGGAACAACCAGCGAATACATGAAGCTCATGAAGACGCCTTCCTCATGCTTACATCGTATCACAACCTTTCACCCTTCCACATTCCCGACTGTCACCTCAAGCCTCTCACAATCAATCCTTGCCGCATACTTCCTAAGCCAGTCCATACCCAAAATAATTCCGAACCCCGCAAAGTTTAGAACAAAGCAATCACAAACAAACGAGCAATCATGACTCGACACAACTAGACCACGACATACCATACACAAACATGACGAACCCCCAACTGGATTAGTCACAACCAATGGCCTATCAACAATATCCGGTCTCAAACCTAACCGGTCTACCAAATCATTACAAACAAAAGAATGCGACGCTCCAGTATCAAACAACACTCTAACTGGAACACCACAGATAGAAAGAGTACCTTGAACCACCACACTCTTCCCCTTTTCTTCAGCAGTCGGAGCTTTTGAAGACGACGGCACAACTCCCAAAGCATAAGCTTGCACAATCTGCCTATCTTTCCTCGGCTCTGGGCAATCCTTCTTGATATGTCCCAGCTTATCACAGTTATAACACTTTCCCGACACCTTGGGATTCTTACAATCTTTGTAAAGATGGCCCTTCTGTTGGCAGTTATAACAAGTCACTTCGCCTTTCGGCTTCTTCTGGCCATCCTTACCCTTCTGCTGTTGCTGCTTCCTCCTCTTATTGCCATTCTGGTGTGGTTTAGATCCTTCCCTGGTTACAGCAACAACAGAACTTTCCTTAGGAAACAAACTCTCATGCCTAAGGGCTTTCTCCACAAGCTTCTCAAATGGATCGTCCAAATGATCCACTAACTGCCTCCCAAGATAAGCATCCAGACCAGTCACAAACTTCTCATTCTTCTGATAGGGAGAATCAATGTACGATCTGGCATACTTGGACAAAGTTTCAAACTCAGAAATATACTCAAGAACTGGTCTCCCACCTTGCTTGAGCTCTACAAACCTCTTGAACAAAACAGACTTCTGAGCCGTAGAGATGAACTTGGCTTCAAATCTAACTTGGAATTGCTCCCAAGTAATCTCTTCTTCTGGGGTATCAATGGTGATAGAATTCCACCAATCAGCAGCTCTTCCCTGAAGCTGTCTCGATGCAAGCTTTCTCTTAGTTGCATCCTCAATCCCTAAGTCACCAAAGATCCTTCGACATGCATCAATCCATCTCTGCACCTCAATAGTCGACTCCGTCCCCAAGAAAGCTTTTCCTCCAAGAGAAGTATAATCCTTGCAAAGCTTAGCAAAATCCACCGGTCTTGGAGCTTGAACTTGAACTCCCACATCCACTGATGATCCTGAAGCTGGTATCCTTCTCATGATCGAAGTCATCATCGCTTCGAACATAGTTCCATAATCAACAGCTCCTTCATCAGCACGGCTTTCCCTTGCAGCTGGTCTCCCTCTTCGACTCATCCTTAATATCTGTAATAAGAATGATTAGAACACCTTAAGAAACAACTGCATAAGGAGTTCAAATCCTTCTAGGCTACCATATTATATATAGTAATCATCCATCAAAATACAATTACATCTCTCATACGTAGTTACGTCAGCGAGCGTTGGCTAAAATCGATTAACCAAAGCTCTGATACCAAATGTGACGACCGCCCATGACTCCCGCACTAAAACAAGAGAAAAGAGCGTTGAAAAGCGTGCCAAGCAGCCATGGACGATAGTCAGGGTAAAATAAAACAGAAACTCTATCGCATAACTCACAGCGCATGGATAAAATACAATAGAGAAATATATATATAGTGAAGCTTCATAACAGGAAATCAACATATAAGCATCACAGTAGTTTGATACAATCGTCCAAGCAAATCCATACATCAAAGCCTCACTACATAGCACTCAGAATATATACAAGCAGCGGAACACCCAGTACAAATAGTAAGAAAACTAATATGCAAAGCCTCCTGCTCGTCTTCGTCATCATCAGCGTAGATCTCCAAAAACAGCACCTGTCACCTGCTACCTAGTCTGCCCATCCCAACATGGATGAACAGCCCAAGGTAATAAGAGTAGACATAAAACCTTGAGTCAGACAAAGTCTTAGTGAGCAGTAAATCAACTATCAAACATACCAAAAGAGCATAAGGGATAAAAGGAATAGGAACCAAACCATCCCACTCCACCTCTTTCTACAGTGATAGACCCCAGACTCACACTAAGGAGAAGCAAGTATAACATAGCATACAATTAAGGAAAAGAAATAACCACTCGAGTCAAGGACGATGTTTTCCAAATACAAACCCCCAAGGCCTAAACCAAGATCAGATAAGCACCCAGAAAACACCGCTCTTGAGACCGAATGATGATACAACCAAACATCCATGACTCTGGCTATCACTGTTATCATTGCCTTGATATCACCGTTGGTTGAATGACCACCTGTCAAGGGCTAATGGTAACCCCGGTTCTAGGCATAGCTCCGCACGTCATCGTGACCCGTGCCTAGGACTTACCTACTCTGCCCAGAGTACTCAACTACCTACCTGTAGTCTTTTGGGTGTCCCGACTACCTACCTGTAGTCGTTTTGGGCGCCCCATGTACTCTTGCTTTTGAGCATGCTAGAACCTTCAACAACGATGAGATCCAAGCCTCCTAGTCATCCTCCTCGATGACTATTCTCATACTAGCTCAAGCTACCTCCCGAGCAATCCATTATCAACAAACTCGAACCATCCCTCGAGTTATCAACATGCTTGGAATGATCCCTGCCTGGATTACGCCAAGTCTACATCACATCATACTTCGCTTTATCATACCATAGCAAAGTCTCAACTCAACAACATGGTTTGCCTCATCGCATCATGGCAAAGTTCCATCTCAACATCATTCAATCCATACATATGAGCTTCAACATCCGCCTCATATGCCTTTAGCAGCTTTCACCATTCAAGAGCCTCTTCTATAGCTTTTGAATCATCTTTGACCATACTTGTCCAAATCTATCAACTAGATAGCTCATTCACAACAATCAATCAAGGCAAACATTAATCCAAACAAATAAGTATTCAATCAAGATCTAATTAGGCATTTATAACTAAAATGGCAATTTCATAAATAAATGAGCATAGAACTAACATACATGAATCATGGGTTTTTAGCATAGATCTAGCAAATATAAAACATGGGTTTTGTTTCTATAACTTAATAAATGAACTTGCATAGGTAAACATCTTCACAAACAATGGATCTATACTTGGATCTAAGGAAAAATGCGCAAAATCACTATCTACAACACTCCAACAAACCACCAATCCAATATACTCCTTTGGGTCCGCGTGAGAGATAACCACCACTCACCAAATCACCTAAACACCTCAAAACTAAACACTTCAGATCTGGACAGCGAAGATCAAGGCTTGATCCGGTGAAATCTCGCTTAAAACGATGAAATCTAACTTCGTTGGATGAAGATCTTCAACTTTGGTCCTTGAATCTTTGATCTCGATCTTCGATCTTGGATGGATGTTAGAACTAGATTGGAATGGAGAAAAGAAGATGAAGAAATGTTGTAGTCGAGCTCTCAAAATGGCAGCACTTCGTCGCTTCAAAAATCAGTACCAAAAAGTAAGCCAAAGCCCTCTATTTATAGGCTGAAATCTCCCTGACTCGGCCGCTCTTAAGTCGTTGCCGACTCATCTCCCTGAGTCGCCCCCGACCTAAAACTTACGACTCATGCCACTTGCCGACTCAACACAGCATGCTTCAACACGGCTCACGACCTATACGACTCAACCAAACACGACACAGCATGCTAACGACTCAAGCCCCTGCCGACTTAACAACACACACGACTCAATTAACATGCCGACTCAACTACACTAAGCTATACTGGGTACTTGCCGACCTAACTACACATGGGATAACACACTCTGCCGACCCAAGCCTTAGGTCGTTTTCCCCTTAACTCGGTCATATGACTCAGCAGCCTAAAACATTACCGACCTAACTATCATACGACCTAACCCTCTAGGTCGTCAACCCTTAAGTCGGTCACCCTATAGGTCGGTCCAAACCTTAAGTCGTAACTCCTCTATCTCGCTAGGTCGTCCAATTCATTTCTTAACCCGGTAACTCCTAGGTCGGCCAGTTTCTATGAGTCGTTAACTACCCTGACTCGGTTCAAACCTATAGGTCATAACTCAGCAACTGACTAACTCGGCCACTTACTAAAGTCGTCTACGACTTACTATAGGTCGGTCACCATCTTAACTCGGTCAACGTACTAAAGTTGTAACTCGTGCATGACCTAACTCGGCTAAGCCTATGAGTCGGTCACAACTCGACACTTAAACACACGAGTTACTCTCCATACGACTCAGGCTAGAGACAACATAAACAACACTAACGACCTGTAAATTCTACGATCTATTGGTACGTAAAATACGGGTCGTTACATAAATTGTCTTTATAAATAAAATGTAAGTGCGTATAATAAATGTTATTCATTTAAATTTTAATTATAAATGTTTATGAGATAAATAGAATAATAAGTTAAATAAATAATAGGTATGAATGATAGAAAAAATTTTTGTTCTGAAGGTTAATAAATTGAATTAAATTAACTTCAGAAAATATCTTGAATTAATCGAATTTAAATTGAATT
Organism: Allium cepa; assembly: GCA_030765085.1. Taxonomy (NCBI): domain Eukaryota; kingdom Viridiplantae; phylum Streptophyta; class Magnoliopsida; order Asparagales; family Amaryllidaceae; genus Allium; species Allium cepa. The sequence continues at coordinate 16,362,137 of CM060937.1, forward strand.
TCATTTGAAAGGAATCTTTTGTACCTAACATTAATATATGTGAAATCAAACCAATTTTATGAAAGTCTTGAGTTTAAAGTAAAATTGCTAAATATGAATTAATTTAAATTGAAATTTCTATGGTTTAAATTAATTGTTTATGATGTAATTAAAGTCTTCTGGGTGTTTCTGTTCTCCTACCTCCTTCCTTTTCGGGGACGAAAAGTTTTGAGTGGGGGAGAATGTAACGACCCTGAAATTCAGACCCAGTTTAAAATTTTTAAAATTGATTATTTAGTGTAGAATTTCGTATTTTCACAAATAAATTCCGATGCTATTCAAGCTTAATATTTGAAATGCGTTTAATTAAACATAGCAACTGGTAAATTTTTGTCCGGAAATATGGAAGTTTATTTCGCGCGTAAATTTACTTCAAATTTAAATCAGTTAGTAATCGATGGAAATAAACCGTTCTCGAAACCAAAAATATTTTTATATAGAAAAATTCTAAATCATCTTTTGAGCAAGTTGTCAGTTTGTCGCTTTTCTAAATTCGGACATTTTTGGCTCCGTCGTTCTTATTTTTCTGCAAATTTTATGCATTTTCCGTAGTAGAAAATTTCGAATTTTTATAATTCGATTGTATCACCAATATCTTCATACCGCTGTGACCGCCTCGTCGTGCTAATCAAAACGGTATATTTATTTGTGTCAATCGTAGTTCGGCGTTGCAAATTATAATTGTTAACGGAGCGCAAACTGATCTGTTACGCAGCACAAACCGGTACCCGTTATAAAACCATTTGGGTTCCATTTCTTCTCATCTGTCTACCTGTCCAAATCAAACAGGTGTTTGCTTTTATTAATTCTTGCGTGCGCGTGTAGCTTTCATTATTCCCACTGTCACTTTTCTTTTCTGGTCCCTTCATTTCCTATGTCTTCCTCTCAGCTGAAATCAAGGGAATTTGACCGTTCACAGCCCATACCACTTCGAAATCTGAAGTGTATAAAAAAAAAACTTCTATACGTTTAGATTTATTAATTATGCACTGTTCCTTCTTTAGATTTTTTCTTCCTGTAATTGGTTCACTTTCTTCTTTGCAAACTTCATTTCCACTACTCCTCCCTGTCACCTTATCCTCCTCATGGCCCCTGTAGCTTCAAAATGGAACAACACTCTCTTCTTATAAAAAAAAAAAAAAAAAAAAACTCGCCTCCCTCCCTCATCTTCACGCGTAGGCATGTCATGCCGTGGCCGCACTCCTTCCTCACCTTCCCTCATACCGCCGTGCCGCGCCCTCCGACCGAGCTCACCACGCCACCTCCACCTGCTCTGGCCGAACCTTCATTTTCGGTGAGTAGAAAGCGACCACCCTCCACTTAAAACACATGCCGAGCCAACACCACCCTCCCTACTGTTCGAGCACCATCTCGCCAAAACAGCCCGCCGCTTCCCCTTCGAACCAACGCCCACTCGCCTAGTCCACTTCCGCCTCTTCCCCGCAACCTCCGCTTGCACTTCCCTGCCGAGCGCACCTCTCCACATCTCGGCCCGCTGTGTTCCCTCCGCCAGATCTGGCCGAACATGGCCATCACCTCAGCTCTGCCGCAACCGTACCAGTTTGCACGGCCTCTGTTGCGTGCTATATATATAAAGTTTAGTTGGGTTGGGAAAGAGGTCCAAGGGGTTGAGAACTTTGGTCATGCAGAAGTTTTGTGTTCCAAAGGAGTGTCCTGTAAGAAGATAAAAGCAAAAGTAATAAAAGGGAAGTTCAAGTTGATAATAAAAATAAAGGGGGGGGGGGGGGAAAGAAAATTTTATTAAGCTACGTTGCCTGTAGCTTGCATGAAAGTGTTCTCTTCTTTCTGGAGGTAGCCTGTTTCCCTTCTTTTGCACATGTACAAGGTACATTTTTTTAGAGTTTACGCGGAACTGTTTAAACATTTTTATATGCATGCATTTGTAAGCAAGGATGGGTTGATTCTATTTTTAAAAAGGAGTTTAAGTTACGTAGTTTATACATGTCAAATTCCAGCAAAATCCGACATCGTTTGATTTGTGATCGAGGATCTGGAAGTTAGACCCAGGCAGATATTCTTTTGTACTTAGAATTTATTTTACACTGCTGCAAACACGACCTGAGTTCATGTTTGACACATCGTATCTCACTCATGTTTTATCGGAATGGGTTGATTCTATTTTTAAAAAGGAGTTTAAGTTACGTAGTTTATACATGTCAAATTCCAGCAAAATCCGACATCGTTTGATTTGTGGTCGAGGATCTGGAAGTTAGACCCACGCAGATATTCTTTTGTACTTAGAATTTATTTTACACTGCTGCAAACACGACCTGAGTTCATGTTTGACGCATCGTATCTCACTCATGTTTTAACGGAATGGGTTGATTCTATTTTTAAAAGGGAGTTTAAGTTACGTAGTTCATACATGTCAAATTCCAGCAAAATCCGACATCGTTTGATTTGTGCTCGAGGATCTGGAAGTTAGACCCAGACAGATATTCTTTTGTACTTGGAATTTATTTTACACTGCTGCAAACACGACCTGAGTTCATGTTTGACGCATCGTATCTCCTCCGTCTTACGTCGGAATCTAGTGATTCTTTGCAGTTTTGAAATACAAGTTTCAATCTTTATTCATACAAAATTTCAGACCATTTCGATCTCGGTAGCACATAGAATTATATTGTTAAACTTTGACGTAGGGCATGTTTTGTAATTGTTGCTATGTTGAATGTTTTGATTGATTTCGGCAATTCCTATTTAACAGTTTTGCTCGTCGATTCGTGCCAATCTTACTTTGCTCTGAGAATCATGCTTGGATTTGTAACTCCATTTCAGTGTTCGTATCAGTGTGCGTATCCGTGCCATCTCCTATTTTCTCTAGCCTCGAAAGGTGAGCAATCACTCACGATTAATATTCTTTTATTTATTAAATTTGATTTCAATTGGAACGACAATTGAAATATATCGCTGTTAGTTATTGCACTGTTATTTATGTATCAGTTCACCTTTGACATCTAACACCGTTATCTGTTATGTATGCAAAAATAATCCAGTTTGGTTGATAATTGGTTGATTGATTGTTGTTTATGTTGGATGTTAAATGGTAATATATAAAGTGATAAATATTATGCAATTGAATTTGACGTAGGATAATTAAAATTGAGCCGACATATATGTTGAATTTGATTAGTTAAATTTGACCCTTTTAAATTGTTAAATTAATTGACACGTAGAATTTGATTATGTACACCTTGAACCGTTGAATGTATATTGTATAAATTGATGAAGTATGGAATTGAAATTTAATGACAAGTGAAAAACCGTATAAAATAATAGTGTAATAATCTTTAATCTACATGAAATGATAGTGTAGATTCTAGAAATAATTATATTAATTTGCACAAATAACAATATGAATTAATACGATTATTTCGGGATTATTTGAATTGATTATTGAATTGTTATTGATTGTTGTTATTGCTTGTTTATTTACTTTGACACCATCCCTGTTATCACACTGCAAGTTCCCTTTGCTATGCTTTGATTTTTGAATTGAAATGGAATCGGGTTGAAATGATATATACCCAAATGAACTTGACTTAGGATAGAAAATTTAATAAAACCTGATTGGTCAATAATTTGATTTAAAATAAAATAAGATTTTATTTGAATAATAAGGTTTTGAAATAAAATTGGAACGTAAATTTTGATAAAAGGAAAATGTTAATATTGAAATCTGAAACAAGATATTAATGTAATAACTGATGAAAGGACGTTGTTTTGAAATGATTTAATAATTATGGTTGAATTTATAATTAAATTTAAAATTATTAAGTTTTGAAATTATTAATAATTAAGATTGAAATTTTTCAATAATTGAATAAGATTGAATTATTTGATAATTGAATAAAAATTGAATTATTTGATAAGAGAAATTGAACTTTTGAATAAGTGAATTGGAACTTCGTAAATAATTGAAATTGAGTTTCTTTGTTAATTAAGTTTTGGGAATTATTTAAGTAAGTGAATAAATGAAATTGAATTTCTTTGACAAGAAATAAAATGCGTTTTATTGAAATAAATGTAAGACTTGTAATTTAAGAAATTTGATTTGACGAATTTAATCTAATTAAATTTGAAGTTTTGATATAATGAAGTTGAACTTAAGTAATTGATTTAATGACTTGGAAATTTAAAAGAATTGTTTTGGATGTTAAATTAACTTAATGAATATTGAATAAAATCGATAAATAAATTTAAATTGATTTTGAATGTTAAATTAAACTAATTTAAATAATTTCGGAATAAAACTTATGTACGAACTTGAATCAATATTTGTTTTGTTAAATAAAATTAAAATTGAATTGTAAGATTTTGAAATGATAATTTGGAAGTTTTGAAATGTAAATGGTGGAAATTGATTTAGAAAGACAAATGAAATGATGGTTTTCGAATTGAAATTGAAATTGAAATTGATTGTTTTGAAATATATTAAACGACCAATCGATGTAATAATACGTAGTTATTAAAAAAACCGGGATCGGATATGGACATACTCTCTGTCGATATCGAAAACCACTTTAATAACTATTATACGCGGAGTGTTGATCCAGAATGAAGTGGATGGTTTGGTGAACGCGTTGACTGAAGAAAGAGAACGATATTGGATGACCCCTGACATGACTAAAACAGGAGCCGCGCCGGGCCATTGAGGTTCGCCACCTTTAGCGGACACACTTCTTCGATACCATATCTATTACTTTTGTGATTCGATTTGGGTGCACCCCTCGATTTGGGAGTGTTGTTTCGCGGTGTTGAGGTAGCTGCTGGCTATGCTCAACATCAGTCCGGATCACGCAACTACTAGTATCCTAGTTGGTATCGCCTCATGTACCTTGTCATACTGATTATCCTATTCGCGACCACAACGTTTTGATTTGTACCTTGAGCATATGGATTGCCCTCTGGTGACTTCCGGTTTTGGGGAAACTACGGTCTTGTATATGCTTTTGAGAATATAAAATGTGTTAAGGGGGATTATGGTAACGCCTTAACGCTATTTTGATATTTTATATTACTGATAGACATTATCTACTTAGCGTATATTACTACCTAGTAGATAGTTTAACGGATCCTTAAAGGATGGTTATTCCAAACATTCTTTGAGTTACTTGCATTTCGATTGCTATTTCACTTGAGTTAGATTTATTGATATAAGAATATTAATCCTGACTCGAGTGTTTTGTGTTTTGCTTTACGCTCGGGTCAGACTGAGTGGTTCAGCTTTGAGACTCACCTTTGGAGTTGGAGCTTTGCTTGAAGATCCAGCCATCTATTCTGTTTTCAGTATTCGATGATTCTAGTGATGTATTCTGATTTATATCTGATGTATCGTATTACTCTTTTGTTGTAAACTCTGATGTATCTTATATATTTACAAAGTAGCTTCATGAACTACTATCTCTTTTATTTCCGCTGCATATTATTACTCTGTGTCTGTGATGTTGTGACTACTTATTTACTGTATATCTCAGTTTTGCCAAATTTAAATTAACAATTCGATATTTTGAATTATTCAAGTCCGACATGTGCGGATGCGAATAGTCCAAAACACCGGGTCGTTACATATGTGGTTAGTGCAAATTTATTACTTTGTGGTTGTTGGAAATCGGGGATCCTCGGATATAGATCGGTTACGATCGGGGAATGACATATTCGTGTCAGTTGTTACCCAGTTAGGGGTAACCCGGCCTTGTGTTGGCAGAGATCCGGTTAGGTTCTCGGGACGTCATTCCAGAGGCGTTTCCATGTGGAAATGGGAAGTTCCTTGGCCTGACCATTTGTTGGAAATCCAATTCCCAATACGAAACCCTGTACTGTTTTAGTTGTAGAACCTGCCATTTACTTATGGTGGTCACCACTGTTTAGATGGTAGCTATAGTAGGCATACGATAATGGTCGTATGTTGGCTAAGATTTATATTCTACTTTCGAAATTGTTTTCTACACTATGCACTAATAATAATATCAAAAATGATTTGATTTCTGCGTAGTAAGCATCTTTGACTATCATAAGGAGAAATCTCCTCCAAGTCTGCGTTTGCATTGTGTGTGTGGCGGGAGGCCTTATGGTAGTTACATTTTCCAAAAGCATTTCGAATTTACTTAAAAAAAAATATTTCTTTGGTTGTTTTAAGAATAAACTGTTTTAAGTTCTCACACCAGTCACATGACTGACCTGGAGTTTATTGTTCCCTTCCTAAACTCTGGGTGCCCACCAATTTCTACACGGGCAGTCTAGAGTTAGGTTATCAGGTTATTCTGGATTCAGGTATTGCTACAGATATCTGGAGGCGAGGTGGATGGCGTAGCATATTATCTATTGTATATAGTATTTCTTTTCCGCTGTTTGTTGTTGTACACTCTGATGATGTAATGTAATATGATGTAATGTAATAATTGATATATTTTGTTGTTTTAAAGATTATTATTTATCTATTATATGTTGTTCCGCTGCGACTGTGAGATTCTGATATTGTGTTGTTTCTTCCTGTTCTGTTCTATCTTTTTCTCTCTTCTTCTACCTCTTTCTTCTTCTTCAACCATAACATTTCGGTTTTTCGGCAACGAAAAATCGCAAACGTTACATTTGGTATCAGAGCATATGGTTAAGCGACAACCATGGTTCTGTTGGGTGTTACTCATTAGAGATAGAGTCAGTAGTACTCTTGAATGAGTTTGAGTGTAATAATAGATATGAGTGCGTATTTGTTAGTGAATATAAAATTTTTTTATATTGTGATGATTGGTTTGTTGAGTGGTATATGAACCTTCGTCGGCGCAGCCTCGAAACTGAATCGAAGGGGTTTCTAAACACTTGAATAGTACAATTCGACATAATATTGTTTTTAAATCGGGTAAATGAAATAATTTTACCCAAAACTATTTTTGTATACATAAGAAATAATTTTCTATAGATTATTATGGTATATGGTTGCATGGATGTTAAAAATTGGTAGTATTAAATTATTACCATTTAAATTGAATAAGAAAATGAAATCCATATACAAATGAAATTTGAGAATATAAATTATAAATGTGATTTATAATTAGAAATGAAATTCCAGAGAAATATTTGGGAATGTTTTTGAAAGAATTTGGAAATTTTAGAAATTAAATTCCTTTTTGATTTGAAAATGATTTTCAAAAGTTATGAAAAATGTTTTGAAAGAATGAAAAGCTCTAAACTTTTTTCGGTCGCTGGAAAATAATTCCGATGATGACCGCGGCATCATCGGTGTTCATTTTAGGGTTTCCAAAAGAGGGATTGCTGCCCAATTGTTTTAAGTGAAAGTTGTTTGAAAAATTTGGGATTTGGTTTAAGAAATTCAAAAGATAATTTGAATTATTTTCAATAATGTTTTTGAAACCGTAGAAAAGACTCTGGAATCCTATTTAAAATATTTATGGAAATAATAAATAAGTTGATAACTTATACAACTTAAAATTTGATAGAATAAATTTAATTTAAAGGAATGAAGTTAAATTAAAGTATGTATAAGTGAATAAATGCGAATAAAGGTGAATTCTAGAAGCCTTATAAACTAAGTTGCTTGGAATGAAATTATTAAGTTGGAAAATGAAACGGTGAATGAACAAATGAAGCTACATTCGCAAATAAATGAAATTGGAAATTGTTTACAAGGAAATGAACTTGAGTTTGAAGTAAAATAGCCTAAGTAAATTCGAGATGAATATGAATATGGAATTGAGTGGAATTAAATTGAAATTGAAGTGAATGAGATTGAATGTATAACTTCGATAGTAAACTAAAGATGGTATAAGTAGTACATATTGAAAATTTTGCAATAGAATTGGTAAAATGGTTTGAATATTGTAGTTGGATATTATGTATACTACTACTAGCAGGTTATACAGGTGTTATAAAGGAATTGGGATTTTGATTTCAAAGATAAAAATTAAATTGCTCGACAAAAAGGTACGTATTTAAATTTCAGTATGAAATTTGATGATTTTCTTCTCCAGCCACTTGGCTTTCTCTTTTCTTTTTGATTCTGAGGGGCCGTGGTGCCATTTTGTAGTCGTACCGATCGAGCCGCGCAAAGGAGAAGCTGGCGAAATTTTTCGAAAATTTAGAGTGTTAGAAAATTTTGAGAAATTTTGAAAGTTTAAAATTTGAATTTGAATTTAAATTTGAATTGTTAAGGAAACAATATTGTTTAAAACCTATAATCGAAGTTGGAGAGCTAGTTGGAATGATAATGAATCTTTAATAAAAAGATTTAGGTTAGTAAGTTGATAAAACTATTTGGATTGTGAAAAATAGTAGACGAGTTAAGGACCATTTCTTCCTAACTTTTAATTTCGGGACGAAATTATTTTAAGGCGGGAAGATTGTAACGACCCAGGATTTTGAACAATTTAAATTTGAAAATATTTAATTTATTTTAAATATTGGAATAATGGTTTGAATTGAATTTCAAATTATCAGAATAAATTGACGATTAAATTATAAATTTAATCGATTGAAAGTTGAATAATAATTGGAATCTTCAATTTTAAGCTGATTAAAAATATTTCAAAGGCTTATAAAATTTATATTGATAATATTGAAGAATTGAATTTGAAAGTGAATTGTTCAGTTTTGAATTTATATCATTTAAATCGATATTTAAAAATAGCCTTCCGAGGCACAGTCTTGGAATTCGACGAAACCAGTTCCATTGAGTCCGGAATATTGAATTATTGCCGGATTTCAAATTTCGTATTTTTCGGAGTTGATATGTGAACACGCGGTGAGAAAACGCATTGAAATTTAAACGAATTCAATTTAAATTTAAAATTTTAAACTTCGTCAACATCAGCCACCCTACTTTATTTTAAAACAGACCTATTCCCTGCAAAGGAAGAAATCTCGTACCCTTTGTCTCCCCTTCGTCTCTGTTATCACACAACTCTCCTTATTTTTAGCCGAGCATTTGGAAAAAAAAAATAAACGAAAACCTTTCTTCGTTCAAATCTAAGAATGGCAGAAGCCCTCTTCTACTTCGTTTAAAAAAATCGAAATCCTCTTCAAGTATAAAAAAACAAAACCGAGCCTTCCTCTTCTCGTTTAAAATCAATGGCGACCGATTGGGGAAGTTCGGGGTAGATCTGGGGTCGCGCGCAGGAGGCGTAGGGCAAGGGCGCGGCGGCGAACGAAGCTCGCGAGCAAGGCAATGAAGGCGGCGGCGTTGTTGGAGCGTGGGGCCGCGAGAGTGGCGACTGCAACTAGGGCGTCGCGTGGATCTAGAGCAAGCAATTGCAGGAGGCTCGACGTTGATGGGAGGTCGAGCATCGAACGGCGATGTTGATGGTCTCGCGCGCGCACTCGCGTAGGGCTGGGTCGCATGAAGTGTGGAGTTTATTGGTGGTGTGGCTTCGTGTTGAAGTCGCGACAGGCGATAGGCGGTTCCAAGCGAGTTCGGGCTCGCGTGCGTATGGGATGATTGCGTAAGGGTTTGGCGAGCTCGATGTTGGCTTGGCTGTGAGGTATATGTTACTGTCGTTTTAAATTAATTAAACCAAGTTTATGTTGTATTCATTTATAATTAAGTGAAAATATTTTTACAGTAAGGAATAGGTAAAAAATTAAATTGAGTAAACTGGAAATATATATATATATATACAGTAAAGTATGTATACACATATGCAGATTCCAGGAAAAAAATTGATTTGTGAAAACTTATAAATTAGTTTAAAATAAATTTTGAGTTAATTAAATTAAATTTATAAAATAGAAATCAACTTGTTTAATTATTTCTTTTACTAAAAATAATTCATTAAGATAACTTATGTGGTTAATAAGTTTATTTAAATTGTTTAGTTACCAAATTAATTTTAAAGGGGAAATTTGTTAAAATATAATTTTTGGTAAGAAAAAGAAATTTAATAATTAGTTGAATAAATTTATTAAAGGAGGAATTGGTTTAAAACAAAACCATTGAATAATTGAAATTATCAAATGAAAATTGAATAGTTTGATTTGATTCGAATATTAATAAATTATATAATTATTTATACTAGGTCAAAATCTGTAAAGGAACGATCTGGTTTGGAATGGACTGCAAAATAAAATCAAAGGTGAGAACTTCTCACTCAAAAGGGTTTATTTAAATTTTAAATAGTTATATTTAAAATTTGTTGATTGATTGATTGATTGCTTGATTGTGATATTAGATATGGTAGGATATATCTATATATAGCAATATATATATATTGGTGTATGTATATATTGCAGTTGATTGATTTCCAGCATTGTATAGCGGATGAGACTCTATTGCGCCGTTAGTAAGCGGATAATATTTTATAAAATCCCATATACCGCGATATTCCACCTCGAAGTGGAATTGGTATTGTGCTAACATCTATGGATGCAGGGAAACAGGTTGGAGGGATCCAACTGGATTCCTCACAAATATTTATTTGATTATAGATATTGTGTGAATTGTGATTATCATATCGATATATGATGTTTGTTCCCGTGATTGACCATTTGATGCTGTTGCATCATCGGATTCATTTTTAAAGTTAAAAATAACGATTTTTATTTTTAAAAGGATTTTAAAGTGATTCTTCCAAAGTAGATGTTTTATTAAATTTTTAAATTGATTCACTTTAAAATAAAATTAAAAAGATGTATAAATTTTTATGCTATAAAAATTAACATTTTTATGAAATATAACAGAAACGTAATTTTTAAAATACATAGATTTTTATAAAATAGTTAAACTGGGATTTTGGATAAATTTATTATCGGTTTATATAAAAGAAAAAGATTTGATATTTATGAATTTAAAATATTGGAATTATAAAACGAGTGTTATAAGTATTATAAAATAAATAGATGTTGAAAATAAAAGATTTATAAGTGATTAGCTTATAAAACTGAATTTTGGACATTTAAATGGGATGTTCATAGAAATTGTTATAAAATATAAAGGAATCTTATAAGTAATAAGATTTTGTAAAGCGTGGCTTTGTGGACGAGACTTCATCGAGCCTCACACCCCGGAAATGGTCAAAACAGGAAAGATGCGGCAAGGTTATTAGGGGGTAGCACACCTTTAGTGTATGTCATTCCTTCTGGATAGAGGTGGTATCATGGTATGGAGCCCAGATACTTAACCTATGTGGTTACTGCAAATTTATTACTTTGTGGTTGTTGGAAATCGGGGATCCTCGGATATAGATCGGTTACGATCGGGGAATGACATATTCGTGTCAGTTGTTACCCAGTTAGGGGTAACCCGGCCTTGTGTTGGCAGAGATCCGGTTAGGTTCTCGGGACGTCATTCCAGAGGCGTTTCCATGTGGCAATGGGAAGTTCCTTGGCCTGACCATTTGATGGAAATCCAATTCCCAATACGAAACCCTGTACGGTTTTAGTTGTAGAACCTGCCATTTACTTATGGTGGTCACCACTGTTTAGATGGTAGCTATAGTAGGCATACGATAATGGTCGTATGTTGGCTAAGATTTATATTCTACTTTCGAAATTGTTTTCTACACTATGCACTAATAATAATATCAAAAATGATTTGATTTCTGCGTAGTAAGCATTTTTCACTATCATAAGGAGAAATCTCCTCCAAGTCTGCGTTTGCATTGTGTGTGGCGAGAGGCCTTATGTTAGTTTCATTTTCCAAAAGCATTTCGAATTTACTTAAAAAATATATATTTCTTTGGTTGTTTTAAGAATAAACTGTTTTAAGTTCTCACACCAGTCACATGACTGACCTGGAGTTTATTGTTCCCTTCCTAAACTCTGGGTGCCCACCAATTTCTACATGGACAGTCTAGAGTTAGGTTATCAGGTTATTCTGGATTCAGGTGTTGCTACAGATATCTGGAGGCGAGCTGGATGGCGTGGCATATTATCTATTGTATATAGTATTTCTTTTCCACAGTTTGTTGTTGTACACTCTGATGATGTAATGTAATATGATGTAATGTAATAATTGATATATTTCTTTGTTTTAAAGATTATTCATTTATCTATTATATGTTGTTCCGCTGCGACTGTGAGATTCTGATATTGTGTTGTTTCTTCCTGTTCTGTTCTATCTTTTTCTCTCTTCTTCTACCTCTTTCTTCTTCTTCAACCATAACATTTCGGTTTTTCGGTAACGAAAAATCGCAAACGTTACAACACACATGTATCTCCGTATATGTACGTTCATATATACACATATCACTGTATATGTATATATATATACGTATACAGATCAGCATTTATATGTATACATAGGTGTCTAATTGCCTTTAAATGGTGGGAATGTTTAATTTTCTTTTCAGTCATTAAAGTGCATTCACTAGTTGCAAGCTGAGTTGCTTCCAAAACTTCAGCTGTCAAATTACCGTGTTTTTAAGTTTAGAGTTTTTTATGAACATAGATATTATTAATTTACAGGATATTGAATTTTGGTTGAAATTTATGTAATAGGTGAATTTTTTATGGCATTTCTTCAAATTTGGTATATTTGGTATACTGTCTGTCACCTGTTTTGAACAAGGTAATTTGTGCATAACATTTGTACATACCCTTACTACAAACATACACACACACACACTCTCCATCTGTCTGTATGTATCTGTCTGCATATACAGACAATGAGCATGTGTAAAGTTTCTTCCCTTCACCATACATCGCATCCAAGGCAACAAAGGCGTTTAGAGTTCACATCTTCTCCACTAGTTTGTTTTAGATGTTGTAGGTGGTTCAAAATTGCTTTTTTGAAAGGCACTAGATGCGATTTCTGGTTTGCATGCATAAGTTTACACCTATTCAAGGCAGTTTTTCTATTGCATTTCTTCTACAACAACTCGCCACTGATTGAAATAACATCACACTTATACATTTATTTATACGATACTTAATTTGCAATTTGATTATAAACAGGCGCAACATGTATGCCACTAATTGACATTAAACTTTTGCAGTGTTTTCATTATCTTCCTTCATTGCCATATGAGATGCAAACAATTTTGTGCTGGACTTCAAATCATACACACTATTAGAAATGCATTGGTCCTGTTGTTTACTTATGCTTGGCCTTTTCACTTAAAAAATTGGGCTTTTTTTACTTTATAAGAGGTATTTACGTAAATAACGCTTTTACCATTTCGTTCGCACTGCAAATATTGCTATAGCGAATTATGCTTCCTCTTTTTAATATATATGCTTCCAACTTATTGCACTTTTAAACATTGTTAAACGCTAAAAAAAGGTTTAGTAGAGTTAAACCCCATTCTTTCTGTGTTCATGCAAGTTTATGTTTGTTGTTACCATATGATTTATCTGTGCCTTATTTTTATATAAAATTAATTTGTATGGTTCAAAGTACCAAAATCAAAAATCATCTCAGTAGGGGAATTCTATAAAATCATCTCAGTAGCAAAACTACTGCTTATTGCTACACAGACCTCATTTAGTAGCAGCCCTTATTTACTCATTATTTTACACATTACTACTGAAACTACCTTAACAAATGAACCATCATTATAACTAATGAACTCATTATTTGGTACATTTGTAATTAAAATCTAGGATTCTATATAGATTTGATGGTTTACCGTGCCAGATGTGTGGCACAACATAATTTCATGATCTACTGTTATTCCTCTTTTAGGTCATGTATGTTTTCTATTTCAAACTAATTTTTTGCATAAATCTAAAGAGGTAAGTTATTAACGGACACTTACCAATTGCAAGCGGAGTTGTTCCCATTACTTAAGCTATCAAAGTGCCGTGTTTTTTAAATTTATGTTTTTCTGTGAACAGGTTATTAATGACTTACAGAATATTGAACTGTTGTTGAAATGTATGTAACAGGTGAATTTGTGTTATGGTAGTTCTTCAAATTTGGTAGATTTGGCGTACTGTTTTGTCAATTATCCCGAACAAGGTAATATGACATTTCTGTTTATTGTGCATGCGTAACATTTGTAAATGCTTTTGCTGCATACATATATATTCTGTCTGTGTATACAGACAGTGAGCGTATGTCTGTCTACTTTTATCTGTATAAACTTTTCTATTCAAAAGGTGTGATGCTTAGAGCAGTCTCAGTATATGCGATGTTGAATTTGGTGACCCTGTTTTAGTGAGCGTGGTTCTGTTAGGAAAAACATGTACTATTACGAAAGAGACAGGTTTGAACTTATTTATTTTAAATAATTAATAACGAAAATGAATAACCTTATAGATATTTTTATTATCCATACCTGAATTGCTATGTTTGAATTCTATCCTTGAAGAGTTTCCTTGAATGCACATGAAAACATTTTTTTGATCATCTACAAATTTTTTGCCAAAATCAGTACCCCTTAAACTATTAGTATTGGAAAATTAGGTATTCTTTGTCAATTGAGTTGGAAAATTAACCTTCATAAGTTAGTATCAGGTTAGTAGCTGTACTAGGAAAATTTATACGGCTTCTGTGCAATAAAATTTCAATCCCCGTGTAGTCACATTTAATGAAAATGTATGTTGTGCGACGAGTTTACGTGGAAATTACCACAACGTCGTTGTTCACCTGCAGAACGTTCATATATACACATATCACCTGTATGTACATCCGTATATGAACGTTCATATATACACATATCACTATATACGTATATATATACGTATACAGATCAGAATTTTTATGTATACATAGGTGTCTAATTGCCTTTAAATGGTAGGAATGTTTAATTTTCTTTTCAGTCATTAAAGTGCATTCACTAATTGCAAGCTAAGTTGCTTCCAAAACTTTAGCTGTCAAATTTTCCGTGTTTTTAAGTTTAGAATTTTTTATGAACATAGATATTATTAATTTACAGGATATTGAATTTTGGTTGAAATTTATGTAATAGGTGAATTTTTTATGGCATTTCTTCAAATTTGGTATGTTTGGTATACTGTCTGTCACCTATTTTGAACAAGGTAATTTGTGCATAACATTTGTACATACCCTTACTACAAACATACACACACACACTCTCCATCTGTCTGTATGTATCTGTCTGCATATACAGACAATGAGCGTGTGTAAAGTTTCTTCCCTTCACCATACATCACATCCAAGGCAACAAAGGCATTTAAAGTTCACATCTTCTCCACCAGTTTGTTTTAGATGTTGTAGGTGGTTCAAAATTGCTTTTTTGAAAGGCACTAGATGCGATTTCTGGTTTGCATGCATAAGTTTACACCTATTCAAGGCAGTTTTTCTATTGCATTTCTTCTACAACAACTCGCCACTGATTGAAATAACATCACACTTATACATTTATTTATACGATACTTAATTTGCAATTTGATTATAAACAGGCGCAACATGTATGCCACTAATTGACATTAAACTTTTGCAGTGTTTTCATCATCTTCCTTCATTGCCATATGAGATGCAAACAATTTTGTGCTGGACTTCAAATCATACACACTATTAGAAATGCATTGGTCCTGTTGTTTACTTATGCTTGGCCTTTTCACTTAAAAAATTGGGCTTTTTTTACTTTATAAGAGGTATTTACGTAAATAACGCTTTTACCATTTCGTTCGCACTGCAAATATTGCTATAGCGAATTATGCTTCCTCTTTTTAATATATATGCTTCCAACTTATTGCACTTTTAAACATTGTTAAACGCTAAAAAAAGGTTTAGTAGAGTTAAACCCCATTCTTTCTGTGTTCATGCAAGTTTATGTTTGTTGTTACCATATGATTTATCTGTGCCTTATTTTTATATAAAATTAATTTGTATGGTTCAAAGTACCAAAATCAAAAATCATCTCAGTAGGGGAATTCTATAAAATCATCTCAGTAGCAAAACTACTGCTTATTGCTACACAGACCTCATTTAGTAGCAGCCCTTATTTACTCATTATTTTACACATTACTACTGAAACTACCTTAACAAACGAACCATCATTATAACTAATGAACTCATTATTTGGTACATTTGTAATTAAAATCTAGGATTCTATATAGATTTGATGGTTTACCGTGCCAGATGTGTGGCACAACATAATTTCATGATCTACTGTTATTCCTCTTTTAGGTCATGTATGTTTTCTATTTCAAACTAATTTTTTGCATAAATCTAAAGAGGTAAGTTATTAACGGACACTTACCAATTGCAAGCGGAGTTGTTCCCATTACTTAAGCTATCAAAGTGCCGTGTTTTTTAAATTTATGTTTTTCTGTGAACAGGTTATTAATGACTTACAGAATATTGAACTGTTGTTGAAATGTATGTAACAGGTGAATTTGTGTTATGGTAGTTCTTCAAATTTGGTAGATTTGGCGTACTATTTGTCAATTATCCCGAACAAGGTAATATGACATTTCTGTTTATTGTGCATGCGTAACATTTTAAATGCACTTGCTGCATACATATATATTCTGTCTGTGTATACAGACAGTGAGCGTAGGTCTGTCTACTTTTATCTGTATAAACTTTTCTGTTCAAAAGGTGTGATGCTTAGAGCAGTCTCAGTATATGCGATGTTGAATTTGGTGACCCTGTTTTAGTGAGGGTGGTTCTGTTAGGAAAAACATGTACTATTACGAAAGAGACAGGTTTGAACTTATTTATTTTAAATAAATAATAACGAAAATGAATAACCTTATAGATATTTTTATTATCCATACCTGAATTGCTATGTTTGAATTTTATACTTGAAGAGTTTCCTTGAATGCACATGAAAACATTTTTTTGATCATCTACAAATTTTTTGCCAAAATCAGTACCCCTTAAACTATTAGTATTGGCAAATTAGGTATTCTTTGTCAATTGAGTTGGAAAATAAACCTTCATAAGTTAGTATCAGGTTAGTAGCTGTACTAGGAAAATTTATACGGCTTCTGTGCAATAAAATTTCAATCCCCGTGTAGTCACATTTAATGAAAATGTATGTTGTGCGACGAGTTTACGTGGAAATTACCACAACGTCGTTGTTCACCTGCAATCTGTGATTTTTTTTTAACTAACTCGCTGATAAGATTTTCAGATGCAAATCATTGCCACTTTTGCTCATACCAATTCGTGCTTTGTTCTGCCCTTCCGTATTTCTTTTTCAACACAGTTTTTGCTCAGAATTTCTTCGAACTGAATTCCATTCAGTTATTATACATTCAACCAATTTTTTACTACGCATATATATGTTAATCAGTTTTCATCTTCTACTTACTCTACCATCCCCCATCAGCATCATCCTGATTTTAAACACACATGTATCTCCGTATATGTACGTTCATATATAAACATATCACTGTATATGTATATACATACGTACACAGATCAGCATTTATATGTATACATAGGTGTCTAATTGCCTTTAAATGGTTGGAATGTTTAATTTTCTTTTCAGTCATTAAAGTGCATTCACTAATTGCAAGCTGAGTTGCTTCCAAAACTTCAGCTGTCAAATTACCGTGTTTTTAAGTTTAGAGTTTTTTATGAACATAGATATTATTAATTTACAGGATATTGAATTTTGGTTGAAATTTATGTAATAGGTGAATTTTTTATGGCATTTCTTCAAATTTGGTATATTTGGTATACTGTCTGTCACCTGTTTTGAACAAGGTAATTTGTGCATAACATTTGTACATACCCTTACTACAAACATACACACACACACACACACTCCATCTGTCTGTATGTATCTATCTGCATATACAGACAATGAGCGTGTGTATGTCTACGTTTATCTATATAAACTTTTATGTTTAAAAGGTGTGATGCTTAGAGCATTATCAGTATATGCATTGCTGACTTTGGTGACCCTGTTATAGTGAGCCTGGCTCTGTTAAGCAAAATATGAACTATTATGACGGACATATTTGAATTTTTATTCTCCATATTTGAATTCCTCTGTTTGAATTCATAAACTTTTAATATATAGGAATGTAAGATGGAATTTTTAGTGACAATTTCAGTCTCAATTTTTTATGATGCATACTTGTCATTACTGTGGTATATGTACTAATTATGAATACATTTCAGAAGTTCATTCTACGAGTAGTATGCTGCATTTAGTTTTTACCATCAACTGTTTAGACTATGAAATTTTACCGATTTAGAGCAGTTTGAAGCTACTATATACTTTTTATATATTTGGAAGCAACTGATGCTTATTTTTGCTATTTTAACATGAATATGAGTTTATACATTATTTTTGCAGGAGAAGCGTATTCCTGCTGCGAAATATAGTGGTTGCACATATATAGAAGGGCACAAGACGGTGCTATTGCGGAATGATTGTATAAAGATGGTAAGGTGAGTTGCTGAATATTAACAGAGGGCATGTAGTGCTATCACAATACAGTGGTGAATTACTACGGAAGAGACAGAGCAGTTGCGAGAGGTATGAAGTGCACATGTAAAAATATGACAAGCTTGCAATCAACAAGAATTGAAGCTTGAGCAGAGGTTGTTATTGCAACTCCAGGGTCTGATGCTTGAGACATCGAATGTACTGAAAAGAGGCAAATGCTACATGATAGGGAAGAAATCCCATTGTACCGACTGAGACAGAAAGCTGAAGACATGGGGCTACATGCAAGGAGCGAACAAATGGGCTAAACACAAAATGAAGCATTTGAGGCCTGCACAATAGGTTGGAAGGTGGGTGAACTGGGGAGGTTTCAACTAGATGCAAATTTAGTTTGCAGGCCAGACAGGAAGCGAGGCATTCAAAAGATTAGATGTCTGCAGCTAGAAAGTTGGTGGTGGTCTGTTGCTATATGAGTGATTGTTGCAGCTGTGAACCGTGATGGGTGTCGGTTGCAGGCAAAACAAATGCTTCACAGTTTAGACGTGCACAAGAAAGTACACAGCGTGCAATAAATGATGGTGAATGTATTGTTTTAGATGGTTCTTTCAGTTTATAATTGTTGAGAAAGTGTTTGTTTAACTATGATTCAATAAGCACTTCAACAACTAATGAATAACTATGATGCGGTGTGCAATATGATTCTCTTTTGGTACAAAGAGTTGCATAGACCAATGTGCATGCATTTTCGTTTTTTTAGAAGGCCATGGTTTTTTTATTATGTCCTTTTGTATGATGTAAAAATTCCTCTTATTTGTGCATAAGTTAATGATATTGGTAGCTTATACTTGCAGATTTTTTAATGTGTCAGTTTCGTATCGATCCATATAATAGTTTGTAGTCTTACATGGAGAAGTAGTAAATCTATATTAGCTTAAGAGTTTACCTTTATTGATTTATACAAGATTAGTTTCTTTCTTCCAGCCCCACGTAATGAAATAATGAGTTAAGGTATTTGAGCATTAGGAAACTGCCTTGCATGGTTGAAACATTTTAGATTAGAGGGTCATTAAGCTAATACTCAAATTCAAAATTAGTCTGGAATGTTGGACAACTTTCGGTTCAATATCCATAATAATGTAAAATTGACCATTGGAATACCATTAAAACATGGCCACAGGTGATGTAGTTCAAGTCCCTATGCATGTGAAGCTTGGAGAAAGAAAGGATATCACATAAGCTTCGGTCCTTATGTAAAATTTTTTACATATTAAATGTAATAGTCTGAACTATAACGGTACTTTCATAAAAAATGATCTTAGTTATGGTAGTCTTGATCAGCCAATAGTCCTATTAACAAGCATTCTCATTTTTTGTCCAATATAAATTATTCTGCTGTAGAGAATGTGTGTCTAATATGGATATTCCCATTGACAAGTATTCTCATCTTTTGTCATCATAAAACCTAATATTATTAACGATAATATAAAACAAATACAAATTTGAATTACCACATTCACTATGTTTAGCAGTTTGTTTACAAATATTTCATCCAACATGGATTTTTCTTTCGTCTTAATATGACGCTAAATCTATAGTAAAATGAGTTCAACTAGACATAAAGCAAGAATTGATTCTCTACATCACCATTTACAAAGCTTGCATTATCCTCACCTTCTATGATGCCAAAGGATAGGAAAAGCAAACAATTTTGGAGATCAATGAACTTATTAATTATTCCATAATTAATTTTGGTTACCACGCAGACTTTAGTTGTTATGTAAATATGTTTACATATAAAGCAATCATGTTGCACTTTCGTGCATTCAATATTCAAGGATATCTCACTTTTATGTTAACCCACAAAAATTTTCAATATTCCGCTCATTAAATTGTCAAATTGTATGGAACCAATTTCATTTTTATATGCATCAAAATTCATTGTCCGGGTGAATTTCATAATTATTATCTTCTATAATTAGTAATTGAAATGAAGTCATGGAAAACAATAATAATATCAGGAATGAACTATAAACACATAATAAATTGAAAAAAATGGTCAAAATAGTTCAAAGCAATGAGAAGTTCACAACTTCCCGTGTGCGTAGCACGGGCCACTCATTATTTCCATACTTTTACTATTTGCAAACTTATGAGCAGGCACCGAAACACTTCAGGATAGTCAGCTGTAGGCCTTCGTTACAATTTACATATGTACTCCTGACCTTGGCAGTAGCTTCTGTAACCCATCTACGGTGTGCAGAAAGTTGAAGAGCAGCCCTTCTGTTTATTCAAATTGATGATTGTACCGTTATTATTCACGCTGGCAGTTTGAATAACAATAATGCACCGAACTCTTATCCAACGATTACTTTTTCAAGTGTGCAATACAAAAATACGGTCTGCACTCCACATAGGTTTTTGTCTTTAATTTTTTTTCCTTCCCAACCTTAAAGTTTAAGGAGTTACTTTACATTTGAATTTGTAACTGAGTTCAGTTCATACACACATATACTTACCACATACACACATAATTCGGTATGCCGACTGACTGCAGTTCCTCACACCCATCCTCATCATCTTCTAGAAATATACTTTCCACTACTGTATATAATCATATTACAATGACACATCATACCCTAAAACAGCTTTAACTACCTACTTAACTACTAACACTGCCCGTGTGCATAGCACGGGCCACGCACTAGTTTTGAATGTGAAGGGGAAAACCAAGGACGATGCGAATTCAAGACGTGATATATTACACTTTTGTGAGCGGCCCGAACTTCAATTATACGACGATAATAAGAAACCCAAAGCATGCTATGAGTTGGCAATAAGTAAGTAAAACTTATTCTAAAGTGGGTGGAAGGACTTTGAAGTCCTGATGGGATTTCTTCTAACCTCCGTTGATGTGTTGACTTTAAAAACAGCAAATTGAGTGGGATGAAAAGTCATGATTGCCACTTTTATGATGGAGTATTTTATCCCGTGATTTTCAAAGAACTACTGCCTGCAAAAATATGGAGTGTTATAACAGAATTAAGTATGTTTTATAAGTAGCCAATTAAAATAGAAAAATATTTTTTATTGAAAAAAATAGAGATTAGTTACAAATCGGTCATAAATCAATTTTTTTCCATTCAAGGAAATAAAACGTAAACTTCAAGCAGAAATCCCTGTACTTCTATGCAAACTGGAGAAAATATTTCCGCCTAGTTTTTTAATGTAACAGAGCATTTACCTGTTCATCTTCCATCTGAAGCACTCCTTTGTGGTCCTGTGCAATATGGATGGATGTATCCATTTGGGAGGTAATCTAATTAATTTCGGTTTTTGTACCACCATATAAATTTAATTAGTTTTAGGTACCTGAATCATTTGAAGAAAAAAATTAGACAAAAAGCATGAGTAGAAGGTTCAATTTGCAAATCGTACCTTGAAGAAGGAGCTTCATTTTTTTCTCACATTACTTTAGTAACGATGTGAACTTATCGTTCGTAAGTGTTCCCCGTAATGAAGAAACTATTGAGCAGGATTCTTCTCAAACAATGTCATCTATTTTTAGACAACATGGAAGACCTGCTGGAAAATGTGTGGGAATATGGTTAGATGATAGAGATTACCATGTGGCACACACATATGTTCTTCTAAATTGTGCTGAAGTTGCACCATTTGTCAGGTAATTATGAATTCATATATAATTCAATTATACATGTATATATTAATTATAAAGGAATATAATACATATTTGCACCATACACGAATCACAACATCCATCTGGCGATCTCAGTAAACAATTTGCTGGATGGTTTTCAAACTACGTTCATGATACAGAAAACTGTGTTGTTGACGAAGGATTACGACATCTTACTATCGGACCAAAATGAAATGTCAAGACTTATCCAATATTCTTCGTCAATGGATTTAAATTCAACACCAAAGATTACGGAGCTGAAAAATTAACATATAACAGTGGTGTATTTGTCAAAGGAAGTGATGATCCAGAGGAGCATATAAAAGATTTTTACAGCGTCTTAACACAAGTTTTAGAGTTGACATATTATATACAACCTGTAGAGAAATTTTTTTATTCAAATGCAACTGGTTTAGCAATGTTCCTGGCTCTGGAATTAACATGCAAAAGATTATAAGCTAATTGAAATAAGGCATACGTCGCATCACTATAAGTATGATCCATTTGTATTAGCTAAGCAAGCTTTACGAGTTTATTTTTCTCCATATCCATCTTTAAAAAAAGATAAAGCAGACTGGTGGGCTGTTTTTAAAACGAAGGCAAGATATATGTTTGATGGAAAAAATATTCCAGATGAAGCAGCATATCAAGCGGATCTCGAGCCAAATACTGAAATAGTGATAACCGATGACATTGATGTAGTCGTTGACTGATGAATCGAATGTTTTAATCGATGCATTTGTAAGTACCGAAGAAAATGATATAGAGTATGAAGCCAAGTCTGAATCAGAATATGAATAAGAATGATCATAGATGGGATCGCTTGTTGTATAAGTGTGAGCTATGTATTAACAATAATGACTATGTTCTGTAATATTCTGAGCTATGTAATAATAATGATGACTATATATGATCTGTATTATTCTGAGTTATGCATTATTCTTTTCATGTACGCTTTTTTCGATGATTATGTGCAGAGTATGCTTATGTGATGATTATCACTTGATTAATAATTATGTGATGATTATACGATGATTAATGATTATATGGTATTGATTGATGATTATGTGATGCTTATGTTATCAGTGCTCTTTTCTAAGCAGTGTATGATATTATATATATGTTTGTCAGTTATGTCTGATAGACGATGTGATCGACGTAGTACATCCTGGTCGCCTTCACTTGGAGCAGGTCCGAGTACCTCTGAGCCAGATCTCTGTCGAATTGCGGAGATAGTTTCGAAAAGTGCTGGGTATGTATCAAACTTATTTGAATTATATTATATGAAATTATTGAATATATACATCAACATTTCTACAGAGGGTTCGAGGTAGTGCCGTCCGATTTCATTTTACAAGTATCGAAGGAGGCATACAAGAGTAGGATGTCCGGGTGTTGGCCTCAGTGGGAGAACATCCCAACGCATATAAAAAATGCAATATGGGCTGATCTTATGGTAAATACAATTTTGTAATATATAATTATGCCTTATATGAAACCAAAAACAATATGTCATCATGCCTTATGATATCAGTTTTACGTATTCTGTTCTGCTGATTGTTTTTTAACTATACAATCTCTTTTACATAACACATATGATAATTCAATATGTAGGCAGCTGTACGTGTGGATCCGCAGGATATGGATGTTTTTGTAAATCATTGGAATAAAAAGATGCAGAAAAATTATAGAGAGACTCTGTCAAGGGCTAAGAGTTTAGGGAAAAAACCAAGTTGGATGGGGGATGATATTTGGGCTGGATTCCGACAATATTGGGAATATGAAGCATTCAAAGTAAGTTATATTGTCACTATATTTTTACATTTAAATGTGTTGAATTATTTTACTTAATAGCGTGTATAAATTAATAGGAATTGTCGGCAAGAAACAAGGCTAATAGGAACAAAAATCCCGCTTTACATCGCGGTGGCTCGAAATCCTTCCAACAACATAGGAGGGAATTGGTAAATAAATTAACCAATATTTATGTTATGCATGTATATATTTACTAGTGCTTCTTTACCATATATTCTATTCTTGTATATAATCTATTCTTGTATATACTCATGCAAATTATCAACATAACATATTCTTGTATATATTCAGTGGGCAAAGTATGATAGGAAGCCCACAGCGGCTGAGGTTTTCAGAGTTACACATGCAGTGGAGCATACAGATGAGGATGGGAATGTTTCATATGATTGGTCGGACGACAGGGCTGCTTCTGTAATGGTAAATATGTTTTTTTTCTGTAATGAAATATTTCATATTCGTTTATTTCACAGCAAATAAGTAAATTGTACAGCAATTGTGTCAAATATATATTCGTAATTGTAGGAGAGATATAACGCAGAGTATGCACGAGCGATACAAACGTGTGGACGGGAGTCGCTTACGGTTGATGAGTCTAATCGGATATGGGATTCAATCATTGAACCGGCAAGTCAAAACAGGCATTACAGTTTCGGCAATATGGTATGTACTCAACGTTTACACAGTAGAAACCTGTATGCCATGAACTTCTTATTCACTTGAGTTTATTACCAATAACTTGAGTTTTCTTATTGTTATTGTATGCTATGAAATTCTTATTCACTTGAGTTATTTCACAGACTCTTAATTTCCAAAGGTCATATAAGAGATCCATAGATGAGGAAGAGATTGCTCGGATGCAAACACAATTGGATGAGCTCAATGATTGGCGGAAGAGTCAGTTGGCGACGCAGATAGATGAGCGTATTGCAACGTTCTATCAGGAGCATGGGTCAATGCTCGGGGAAGGAGGTGTAGATGATGATGCTTAACTGGTTTGTTTTGATGGGTACGCTTTATATATACATGTGTACATATTATGATGGGTTTGACATTTGGTACTATGGATGTTGTGATTGATACTTAGGGTTTTGGTGGGTTTGGTATTTTGGTTGTAGTGATTGATACTTGGACAATGAGGTTGGTTTGGTGGATTTTCATATTTGGTTATGTTGATTTTCTTATACGATTTTGTAAATATATGTTAAAATATGCAATATTTGATAATTTGATTGTTTTGATATTGATTATATGGTACGATGGAATGGTATTATATGTGTGGAATGATGGAGTTATATTATTTGGATTGATTGAGATTGAGGGTTGAAGGTGCTGCAAATTGACTGGAAAAATATTCTAGGTTTGCAACGGCTAGCGACGGCCATTTGGTCAAAATAAGCAACGGCTAGCAACGGCCAATTTGCAATGTTTGCATCGTCAACCCTGGAAACCAACAACCCAACGGTTGCTTCCACGTGGACGCTTAGCCGTTATAAGCCATTGCAAAAAGAACAACGGAGCTGTCGCTAAGGCCGTCGCTTTCTTTAGTTGCAACGAGGTTTTTTGCAACGGCATTTAGCGACGGCCGCCAACGGCTTTTTGCCGTCGCTAAACAGTGTGTCTTTTGTAATGTGAGACTATTTCAATATTTGTAGCTTTTCAAAAATCATAATTCAGTACTCACCATTCAAAATTTATTTTAACCGTTAAATTTAAACTTCAAATATATTTTGCTACGTGTATTGAAATGAGCTCAAATTTTATTGGGATGACCTTTAGTATATGATGAAGATACCAAATTTTATAGCACTTGAAAAAGTGTAACTTAAGATATGATAGCGATGCGCCAAAATAGGGATGTCATCGAACCTTCCTCATATACACCTACATGCATGCATACTTACGTAAGTACGTACGTATGTACAAACATACATACATATGTATGTATGTACATCGTACATACACATGTATGTATGTATATATATCGTACATGCATACACGCATACACACACATGCATGAACACATACACACACATGCATACATACATACACGCATATATATAGGCACACACGTACGTACGTACGTACATGCATACATACATATGTTTATATGCACGCGCGCGCACAGGTATGTACTATGGATGCATGATGTATTTTTGCATATCACATTTTTTACATTTCTAATTGTAGATTATTTTTTTACAAATTATTTAGCGTAATAAAAATAAAATATTTACACGTCATATTTTATAATGAGTGCTTTGTTTAATTTTTGGATTGTATCAGAATGATCAATTATTGGAACGTGAAATAATCGACTAAAAATTAAAATAAAATCACATGTCAAATTCATAACTTATGCATGTGTGTATATATGTATGTATATATGTCTAAAGGATTTTAAAAAAATATTAGATTTTATTTATTTATTCTTTTAGCAATATCAAATTCTAAAACCAATGTTAAAGTTAGCGGACAACTATTTATATGAACGAAAATGTAAATCTACTTTAATTTAAATACAAAAACTACAAATCTCAAAACTAAAACTAAACATTTGACTAAAAATGTCAATTTAATATTGTTTTCTCCAAAAGTTATCTTTCGTTGAATATAGCATTTATAACATTATGTGACAAATTTTGATTTTTCTAAA
Source organism: Allium cepa (assembly GCA_030765085.1). Taxonomy (NCBI): domain Eukaryota; kingdom Viridiplantae; phylum Streptophyta; class Magnoliopsida; order Asparagales; family Amaryllidaceae; genus Allium; species Allium cepa. The sequence goes on from CM060937.1 coordinate 16,388,625, forward strand.
TTTCAGGAAACATATTCATTTTTTTATGACATTCCCCATTTCATGTTTTACATGTTTGTTTAATTCATTTATTAGGTCAAAAAATAGAGTACATAAACTTTGAATTAATTCCTTTTAGGATTCACACTGTATATATGTATGTAAATAAATAGTAAAAATATCATAACTTTATCAAGTGAATAAACCATGTAAAGAAAATACTTGCATAAGGTTTTATGTTGACATACGTTCATCGCGCATATTCATATGCATGACGAAGATGATTTAACAATTGATGCGATAAACTTATGTTGATGAGCCTACTAAGGGATTTTAAACTCTTAAACTAGACAAACCGACACAGTATTGCTTTGAAAAGTTCATAAATGAAATAATTTTACCCAAACCATATTTTGATATAAAGGTAATAATTTTTTGAAAATTATTGTTTATATTTGGAGTGTTTGGACTATAATATTATAATCAAATAAGATTATAAAATTTAGAAAATGATTTATATATGTATAAATATAAATTATGCAAATGGATTATAATTAAAATTTGATTTAAAACAGAGTTTGGAAATTTAAATCCCAGGAAGTTTGGAAAAATATTTTTCAAAGTGGTGTGAATAATAATAATAAGAGTATTATTTTTTGAGAATATTTTCAAAGGAATAAATTTTTTTAAAATGGAATTTGGAAGAGATATAACACCGAACTCACTTCAGTTGCTAGAAAATAATTCTAGTGATGACTACAACATCACCAGTATTCATTTTCGACTTTCTAGGTGATAGATTACTACCGTAATTGATTTGTTGGGCGAACTAGTTTTGTTTTGGAAATTCCAAAGGGAATTTGTTGTAGAAAAATAACTAGGTTTGGTTTAGAATGTAAACAGTGTGATTTCAGATATTTATGATTTCAAAATGATTTGAAATAAATACCGAGTGTTCAAATTCCGGAATCCTTAATCAAAATGTTTTAGAAAACGTCAGGAAATGAGTATGAACTTATAAAATTGAGAATAATTTAAAAGAAAAGAGAAAAGTGTGGAATTTGAATTTCGAAATTAAATTTTAGCTTGAGAAAGCGAAAATGAATAAAATTTTACTTAAGCTAAGTAAAATTGAGCTGAAGTTGAATTAAATTGAAAATAAAATTGGATTCAGATATAAAATTGAATGGAATTCAACTTAAGCTAAGTTGAACGAATTAAATTTTAGAAAAAACTTAATCGATTGTGATTTGAAATTGGAATCAAATTCTTACTTGATTAAATTGAATGAATTAAAAGTAAATTTGTTTGGGATAGAATTTAAATTAAAAATGGTTTGGAATGATGGTAAAGAGGAATTGAAATTTAAATAAAAATTGAATCGGATTTGAGTTATATGGAATTGAATTTAAATATGTAAATGTGAATTATAAGGTGACTATATAATTATCAATTGTAAAATTCAAATTGGATGAGTAATAATATCTAATTGAAGTAGATATAAATTTTTAATTGTGGGATATTATAAAAATATATGGATAGGATTTTGAATGAAATAAAATTCAGGCGAAGAATTGGAATTGTGAATAAATGAATTGGAATAGCTTATAAAATTTAAGTTAACGAAATAAAACTATATTTAAGCTATAAATAAATGTATAGTTCGGGTTAAAAATAAAATGGGAATATACTCAAGTATATAATTGATGAAAATATAAAAAATAATAGTTGTGTGACTTATACAATTGAAAATTGGAATAGATAAGCCAGAATAAAAAGAGCTTGACGTATTGAAAACGAAATAAAAACCCAAACTTGGACTATAAAACAAATTTGAACTCAAGTAAATTGGTTAAAGCGAAGTTTTTTGAAATAAAAATCAAATATTGAATTATAAAGTGGAAATGAACTAATTAGATAATTAATTAGTTAATTGGATATAAAATGGATATTAACTGGGTTGAATAAATTTGGATTTTGAGTAAAAATGGAATTTGAAAATGAAACTTGAGTTATAAATAAAATTAAACTTAGATGGTAAGAAAATTAAATTAAAATTTTTTGGAAGAATGTCGAGTAACATGGTTTGAAATAGTGATAAATCAAGTTATAAATAAATACTAGTGAAGCGTAAGTAAATTGATATGGCTTGGAATATTAAATAAATGGATTTTGAGTATGGAATTAAAATTGAGATGGATTAAACGAATGTACTAATAAATTAATTAGTAATTGAATTGGAATTTGACTGAACAGAAATCAATTTAAATAAAATGGGTTTGAATATAAAGAGAGTAGATATAATGGAATGCAACTGAATTGATTGAGAATCAATTTGAAATAGAATTAAATTAAGTCAAAATTTATTTGGAATCAACTAAATATAGTTTCAAACTTAAATGATTATTCATTTAAATGAATAACGCCGAATGTGCATAGAGAAACTTTTGTCCGATGCAAACGACAAGTAAATAAAATTCTATGGATTAATAGACGTGAATAAATTGATTTTTAAATCAATTTGAAATGCATATGAGTTATTTGGTGTAAAAAATAAAGTGATGTAAAAAAATTGAGCTGTAAATCATTCGGATTGAATGAAATGCTATATAAATCGATTGAAAATAAATAATCGAATGATGTAAGCCATGCAATGGCTATAAAAACATGCTATAACATGTTTGTTTATGAATCTATGTGTTTATCTATTTAAATAAGTGAAATGTTGTTGAATTTGATGTTTTTGGAACTTACGTGTTTAATTGAGTAAGTACAGGTACCCAGAGGCCATTTGGTTAGATTTTGATCTATAAAATAAGCATCTTGCTTAAGAATGCTAAAATATAGTACATTTTTGGATTAAATACAGCAAATATATAAATATTGATATATGTGTGTGTGTGTGTGTGTGTGTGTGTGTGTGTGTGTATATTGTTTTTCGACCGTGTTGGTCGATGTATATATATTTATCTCCCTTGTCATATTGCAAAAGGTTCTCCATACAAGGAAGACTGCCAATTTTTTTTGGAAATTTAGGGTGTTAGAAAAAATTTTGTTAACGAAAATTTGATTTCAGATCTGTAATCGAAATAAAGGACTTTGGTTGATGTAATACTAATTGTTTGATTTAAAACTAAGAAATTATAAAAGTGAAATGTCAAGCTAGCTAAGCGGGTTTTGGATAAGTAATGGGTTTGGAACAGTTTTCCTACCTAGCAATTTTGGGGATGAAATTATTGTAAGGGGGAGGAATGTAATGACTCAGATTTTTCGTTGTTCGATTATGAATTTTCAAATGGTTTTAAATATTGAATTTAAATTTTAGATTGATTTTGAATATGAAAAATTTGGGTTTATTTATAAAATAAATTCTAAATTTAAATATAGTAATTTATTGGATAATTGAATTATTGAAATTTATAATTGAATATTGGTTAAATTTTTGTATCTTGAGTTTTAAGCCCGATAAAATTAATTTAAAGGCAAGTAAAATTTATATTAATAATAATGGAGATAATAAAAGTTTTAAAATTGAATTTAAAGGTGGTTTGTTCAATTTTAAAAATGGTTTGTTCAAATTGACATTTAAAAATATCCATCCGGGACAAAGTCTCTGAATTCAACGAAACCAGTTCCATTGGATTAGTAATAGTGTGTTATTATCGGCTTTCAAATTTCATAGCATTTGGAGTTATCGTTTGCTTGTACGGATAGAAATGCATCGAAATTTATATCGAAAATTCAATAAAATAAATTGGGTTCAAAAAGCTATAAAATAAATTGGGTTGAAAAGGCTATCTTCTCCATACGGTCGAATTAGGACTCGAAACCTTTTCCGTTTCATTTGGAATATGGGTATAACATTATAAATGCCAAGCGGCATGCCTTGATTGGAGACCGAGATTTCTTAGTAGATAATGCAAGATATTTTCAATATTTAAATATATTAAATCACATCAAAAGTCAATCTCCATCAGCCGACCCAGGAAACGTGCTCAAGACGTTGCCCTCTTTCTTTTCGTTCAATTCGACCTTACCCTTTCTCTTCGTTTAATTCATGAACCCTTTTCTTCTTCTTTCGGTAACGAAGACAAATTCAAAATAAAAATAAAGGGGCGAGTAAGATGAACAAAATTTTAGATTGCATATCCCCTTTTATTTCTTCCAACTGCAATCGTCTTTAAAACGAAATTCAAATTTCGTTCCTCATTTAAAAAAAGAGGGGAAGAAAGAGATGGCTCACAACGAAATCACACATGCGATGGGAAGCGGCATGGCTAGAGAAGGGGGCACACCTAGGCGCGTTGTCCAGAGGCAAAGCAGCGTCGATCGTATTTAAGAGGAGGAGGGTGTGGGAAGCATCGCGTGCGTGGGAAAATCACGGCGATTGGGAGAGTGGAGCCGCGATGCTCTTGAAGGAGGCGGCAGTGATGACGCGGCTAAGGGCTTCGGCTTGTGACGACCCGAACTCGATGACCGACAAACGACATCAAATTCATATCACCGGAGCATATAACAACATTTAATGAATATAAAACAGCGGAACAAAATGAATATCATGCATGCATCACAGGTACAACATCATAATATCCAATAATACATCAGAGTATTTAATACATACACCACAACTCCAAATAACCTCATAATAATACAACTGTGATCATATATCCAAAAAGTCTACAATGAAAGAAGTGATAACGGACTCCTAAAAGCTGAATACCTGAAATCTCCAAAAGCTCCTAAGATATCTCCAAAGCAAGAGCTCCAAAATTCTCCTAACTCCAAAATACGGAAACCTGCTACTAGGCTGCACGTGTAGAAATTATGGTCACCCAAAGTTTAGAAATGAAACAATAAACTCCGGGTCAGTCCTGGGACTGGTATGAGTAAACAAAACAGTTGTTTTTAAATAACTAGATTTATAAAAGAAAAGTCGATATGCTTTTGAAAAATGAGACTACCATAGGACCTCCCGCCATACACACAATGCAATCGCAGAATTGGAGAAGATTTCTTCTTATGATAGTCAAACATGCTTGATACGAGAAAAATCCTTTGATATTATTATTAGTGCATGGTGTAGAAAGCATTTCGAAGATAGAATATTAATCTTAGCTAGCATAGACATTTCGAACTATGCCTACTATAGCTACCATCTAAACAGTGGTGACCACCATAAGTAAATGGCAGGTTCTACAACTAAAACCGTACAGGGTTTCATACTAGGAATTTGGTTTTCAACAAATGGTCAGGCTAAGGAACTTCCTACTGCCACATGGGTACGCCTCTGGCGGGACGTCCCAAGAACTTAACCAGCTCTCTGCCAACACAAGGCCGGGTTACCTCTGTAACTAGGTAACTACTACACGAGTATGCCACTCCCCGGTCCTTTAGGACCTTTATCCAAGGGCACTCTATCAAAAAGCAACAACAACACAGTAAATGAGATTGGAGCTATCACATAGGTAAATATCTGGGCTCCATACCATAACATCACCTTTTTCCAGAAGGAAATGACATACCCTAAAGGGCGTGACCCTCATAACCTTGCCGCATCTTTCCTGTTTTGACCATTTCTGGGCTGTGAGGTCCGATGAGGTCTCGTCCACAAAGCTATGCTTTACATGAAAGCCTAGCTTTGATCACAAATGATCAACAAATGATCATCAACATACATCAGCACTTAGCATGCCACACTACCAAATTGGGAGTATATCTGTAACGACCCGTTAAATTTATGATATTTAATAAATTGAATTAATATAATTTCAAATTTGTTGAGGAATAAATGTAGAGATTGGGTATAGTAGTTGAAATTTAGTGTAAAAATATAAATTTTATGACGATAAATGTGGATAATGCAAATTGTCACAATTTGATTTAAAGTTAATTTTAAGAAACAAACAAATGTTGAATCTGTGAATGTAGTACAAATATTAACTTGAATGGTGTTCATTAATACAAAGATGTAATTAGTGTAGATAGTAATAATTTATGCCTGTAGTGAAAAAGAAATCTAATAGAGACATAAACTCTAATTATATAAAGGAGTATAGATCTGAACAAATTTATGAAGATTGATAAGGACAGTGTTTGTAATCAAGTTTGGTTATTAATATTTGAAAGATAGAGATGTGTAAATACGTTAATGAATTTATAATGGGAAGGAATGGTAGAATGAAATGAATATATATAATAATAAGCAATTGATTCAATTAAGGGAATTAAATTATAATAAATGGTCATTTAATAAATTCAACGTTCTGTGAGAAATCATAATAGTTGTGTACATGTGTACAAACTTGGATTTGGAAGTTTATTGGATTTATAACGATTTTGTTATTAAGTGTATGAGTTTAAAAGTTATTCCTTTTTGTAAGGTAATAGAAGAATGCATAAAATATAAACAGGACTTAATAGAATTGATACTTAATGAATTGAATAAATTGTCCATTTATGTAGATATGTATAGTGAAATAAATGGCCTAAGCAAATTAAAATGGGATAATTATTGAGATTTGTACTATGAAAATAAATAGTAACATTTATTTGCAAGTAATAAAAGCGTATTTAGGTGATTAGAATTTAGAGTAAACGACTATTGTATGTTACCTATTCTTGTTTCTTGTTAATTTAAATTTGGGAATTTATGCAATTTACCCGCCAATTTACCGCAGTTAAGGTGGAATAGATTGGTATATGAGTAATGTTAAATACAAATAAGATGTAACCAAGGGAAATCCCATTTATAATAATTTATGTAAGATAAAGTATAGAAACTAAGAAATGAAAATGTGAAAATGTGGATGCAATGAGATCTTAAGTGATAATAACTCTGTAGGCAAGTGATGACGGAAATTTTGTGTATAACCAAATAAAAACCCAAATTTGTTTGCAATCAATTGAATTTATTGCAATTTAATGGATTTAATATCAAATAGTTTATGTAATTATTATTTGGAAGAAATGGGAGTTATTTGTAAAAAGTATGAACCAAATGTTAATTTGTTTTTCTTATGGAATTGACAATTGATATATTTTGAGTTGAATAATAGAAATCAAGCTTTATTTATTTGGATGTAATTTATGGTAATTTGGATTTATTGCAATAGTTAATTCCATAGAATAAAGTTAAAGCTAATTCAAATTTAGTTGGACCATTGTTGATATAACTTTAGAAAGAAAGATTTTATTTATAATTTGAATATTAAATCCAACAAAGGGTATTTACTACAAATAAAATAGAATTAAACGTAAAATATTACGTTATTGAATTTAAAATGGAATTTTGTAAACAATTGAGTGAATTTAATAAATTTATCAAACTTATAATTTTGAATTCATTAAGATTGGAATTAATAATAGTTAAGAAAATGAGGGGATAATAATTTGAAATCATAGCAATAGATATTAATGTAAGGTTACCTTAAATAAGTTAAGGCAAATCAATGGAAGGTACCTTTATAATACGATGATTGCGTGTAAATGAAATGGGAATAAAAGTTTATTAATAATTTGGAATTTAATGTATGGTAAAAAGTTTATCTGCAATCAAATGAGTTGGAATGGAAATCAAATCTATTTATCTAATTGGATTTAAGTGAGAGTATAAGAGTACATGATTTAATAATTGGGTTTTTGCGAATAAAATTTATAATTCCCAAATAATAAGAAAACGCAGAAATTAACATTGCAAAATTGATATACTTATAAATTTTAATTCACATCCAAGCTTGGAAAACCATTTGGGATTGTTTGAATTATATAAGTCATAAAATTTGGCCAATATTAGAAGTTGAAACATAAAAACTGGATTTATAATTTATTTTAATTTATTTAATAAATATTAAAAATAGCCATTTTGGGCACGGACTCGGATTTCGACGAAACCAGTTTCATCGTATCCGTATCGGTGAATTATTATAGGGTTTCAAATTTCGTATCAATCGGACTTGTCGTTTGATCGTACGGACGCGAAACGCCTTGAAATCGATTTAATTAAAATCAATTTGAAATCAATTTGGAAATTTTGTTTTCAGCATAACTTCTTCATACGATCAAATTTGGACGTGAAACTTTTTCCATCGCGTTCAGAATATTTTAAAATACCTATCTGGATATATAGATTTTAAAAATTCGGTTCCGGAGGTATAGCGGGTTTTTTGGGCCATAGTTTGTTGCGTACGTTCACCCGTCTAGCGCGTTCGTTATCCGTACCCACCTAGCCTTCTTCTATTTGTCCATATATATGCGATCATAAACCCTAGCTTCACCCTATTGTCTATTTGTTGTACGTTCATTTTCTTCACTCTTTTCTCTTCCCCAAATGCATACATCTCAGATCCAATTCCAGATCTATCCACAGTTCAAAATCAAAAGTCAAACTCAAAAATTTCAGAAAATTCCAGAAAAAATATATGTTGAAGTATTCGATACGCGTAATCTCATGGTGAAATTCGTTTTTCAATTGGAGCTGTCGTTCATCCAGAATAAATTCAAACAGCCCCAAAACCGTTCATCATCATCGCACAAAACTTCGTCTGATCGAAATTCTGTTTCTGGGTATTGTAGTATGGACGATAGGGAGCGCATCTATGTATTTTGTTTGTCGATTTGACGGCTGGATTGGCGTCAAAAAAAATTGGAAGTAGGGCTTGTGAAAGTGGCGGCTGGTTTAGGGTTTGCGTCTCCCTGTTGAGGCTCGCGTGCGTACGTCCCAGGCAAGCAACATGAAGCGCCTACGTGGCATGTCTATCTTATCAATATGTGTCAATTTTGTTTATTTTTAATTTTGAATTCAACCATCATTTTTCGCCATAACTTTCTCATACGAAGTCGGATTCACACGAAATTTCTTTTGTTAGGATCGTAATTTAATTCCGGACTTGATGACGCTGGTTTGGACGAATTCCGAGACGGGCGAATTTTTGGGTTTAAATCGAATTTAAATTCGATTTAAATTCCAAAGGTGAGTGTTTTAACCCACTCACAACTTCTAAAAGTTTTTATGTTTGTTAAATTAATTTTAGAAATGAATAGAAATTTATTTATGAGTATTTGGCATGTTTATTTCATTCATATCTGTTGAATTGCATTTATTTAATTTAACTGTTAATTTAATTTATTTATTGCGTATTTATTTACAGTTATAATTTATTTGTTTGCATATAAACTGCTAGTTAACAGTTATATAAATTATTACTAAATATAAAATGTTAGATTAATAGTTGTTAAATTAAATTTGAATATAATTGTCAGTTATTACCTGCTATATAATCTCATATATATATTGATATTGATTGATATTGATTGATGATTGTGATTTGGATAATGGATGATGTTGATGAATGGATGCTTATTTGATATCATTAAATTGCAAGTTATCATGCATTTTTCATTTCATTCGGGATTGTGGTTTGAAATGATATACAACCGCAAAATTTTATTTTTAAATTGCGGATTGAAATGATAAATATCCGTATCACTTGACCATAGGATAGAAAATTATATACAGGCACTGTGGTCTATATATAAATTATTTTAAAAGTAATTTCTATGGTTTGGATGTGATACGATTTATAAAAAAATTTAATTTTTGATATTTTATAAATATTATTCTTTCATTTATATATATATACACATATGGAGTAAATTTTTAATATGAAATGTGTATGAATCTCTTTAATAAAAATGGAAATTTAAGAAAATGGAGTTTGATAATTTATACCATATGTTAAATGTTTAAACTTGGAAATCTTAAGATATGATATTTATAACTGAAATTTTTCCAAGATAAGTATAAAATGAATATTCTAGTATAAATTAAATTGAAGAAATATTTAATTGCTAGAAATTGGGAGTTTGTTTATGAATTTATGTGAATATTCAAGACTAAATAATAAACATTAAATTTGTTGAAAGAATAAATTCCAACTTTAGTTTGAATATTAATACTGCAAATGATTTATACACATAGAAATTTAAGGGGTTTTGGAACTTAAAGTGATTATGGTTTAAACTTTAAATAAAGAACCATATTTGTAAAGCCATGTAAATTATTTTCTTTACGAAGTAACTTTAAAGTTAAACCTTTTATTCTATACATCGTTGAATATCCAAACCATTCAAGTTTTAGAAGTATGATTTTAAAAGTATGAATTCCGAAATATTATGTTTTGAAATATAATTCAAATGGTTGGTTTCCAGATATTTATATTTTAAAACAGTATGATTTTGGAAAAAAGGTTATATTTGAGATAAAATGATATCATATTATTTTGGGGTTTTAAATTGATATCTAATTCATAGTTTTGAAATGGAAAATTTATTCTGGTTTTTAAGTATAACCTATTTTTAAATGACCGCGGTGTTATAATAACGATGGGTTGGCAAAGAGACCGGGATCGGATATGGACATACTCTCTGTCGATACCGAAAACCACTTTGACTAACCGTGTACGCGGTGGAGTTTCCAGAATGAAGTAGGACGGTGGCGACGTTTCCTGTAAGGTAAATACGTGGACCCAACTCCCGTGAGTTGGCATAAGGTGGCTAAAACAGGAGCGATTGACGGGTTAATGAGGTCATTCCTCTGATCGGACACTCCTCCTCGATATTATACTTTGACTTTGGATTGATTCAGTGGCCACTTCTATATTTTGATTTTGGGGGAGTTGTTCGAGGTGGGCGGTAGCTGCGGCTACGCGTTACCATCGACCCGGAAGCGTAATTGGTATATCTACCCTGGCATTGCCTAGTTGTGCCGTGTCACCTACCCTAGCGCGCCTTATACGATTTTGGCTTTGTACCATACCTATGGAGTGCCCTCTGACGACGCCCAGTACGGGGGAGATTACGGTACTGTATAGACTATGGGAATATATAACTGTGTTAAGGTGGAAAATGTAAAGCCTTAACGCTATTTAAAAGTAAGTTTATTTTACAATTAGACACTATTATAATAGCGCAATATACTATATAGTAAATAGTTTAACGGATCCTTAGGAGATGTAAATCCCGAGCATCTCTTGAGTTACTGTACTCATATTTATTTCTGTTAATTTAACTCACATAAGATCTTTTAGTTCTGACTCGAGTGTTTTTGTTTTTTTTAAATTCGCTCGGGTCAGTCCGAGCGTTTCAGGATCGAAGACTTTAGCTTCGGAGGACGAAGACGAAGAATTTGTATTATTATTATTTATAGTATCGCACTACACTCACACTATATTCCGCTGCATTGATATTATTGGTATGTGAACTCTGATATTTAATTGTATAAAGAAGAATCAATTGTTTTGTAAACAGTTTTATAAACTGTATATTTTATTATTATATTTTATCCTTCCGCTGTGAGATTCTATTTTGTTTTATTTCTTTTCTGTTTCTTATTTACCCCATAACAATCCGCCCTTCCGTATGGTTTGAATCGGCACGTGTGTCTGTTTAAATCGTGCGAAAAGGCGGGATGTTACAGTTGGTATCAGAGCTTTGGTTTAGCGATAAACCTTGGCTTTGTGGGGTTTGACTCTTTGTTAATAGGGTAGTAATATCCTATGGGAGTCGCTGAGTGTATATATATGAGAGAGCGTATTTGTTAGTATTAATAAAAAGATTTTTATATTGTGTTAATCTGTTCCGCTTTGTATTTATAAATTCTGGTTGATGCATGGGACGCTATGTCATCAATAGGGATTTCTAAACACTTAATAGGACAGACCGACATAATATTTGTTTTAATATAGGTGAATGAAAGAATTTTGCCTATTATATTTTCTACATATAAAAATAATTTTTATAAAGATATATATATATTTGGTTGCTATAGATTGGGTGTTAGGAAAAAAAAATATTTTATAATAAATTGAAGCTAAGTTGAAATTATAATAAATCAAATAGGAGATTTTAGAACTTAAGTCCGGGATTTTGAAAATCTGCTTTCAAAGCATTTATGAAATATAATGATTTGGTTTATAAGTATTTTCTTATATAAATATTTAGTATAATTTGGAAGAATTGTTTTAAGGAAGATTTTGGAGAGAATAAATTTTGTACTTTCCTCTCTGTCGCTGGAAAATAATTTCGGTGATGGCGGCCGCATCATCGACTTTCATTTTCGGGTTTCGAAGGGGAAAGGCTACTGTAGTGAATTCTACTACAGATTTATTTTGAAATTTTCTAAAAAAAATTTTCTTTTATTTCTCTAACTATAATTAGAGATATTGAGTTGTAAGAACTTCTTTATCTATTATTTTGAAATAAATTAAAATTTAACCCGGTATTTAATTCTAAATTTTTTCGTTAATTAATTGTTTAAAATTTGTTAGTGAAATAAAAGTTGAAGTGTTAAATGAGAAACTGGAATTGAATATTTTACAAGTAGGAATTTAGGAAATAATGAAGTATTCAATAAACTACTGTTATAAATAAGAATTTAATGGTATAAACTTAGGTTATAATTGAAATTTTACTGAAAATAAAGTTAAGTATTATTAATGGGTGATATGAACTTAAGTATATAAAATGAAATTCTAAATAAGAATTGATTGTAGGATTATTAATTTAAGTATGTTTTAATTTTCCCCTATTCTAATATAATGGAAAGTAGAAAAATTTAAATGACTGAAATCCATAGATAATGAATAAGTAAAATCTTTCACCTATAGGAATGCAAGTTATAAGGTTAATAAATTAAGTGTAAGTAGAGGGTTATTGTAATTAAATATTATAGAAACGTAAACATTAAATAAAGTAATGAAATTGAGGGTAAGTTGAAATTGTAGTTATAAAACGAATATATGTTTGGTGAACCATTAATTAATAAAAAGGAATTGAAAGGAAACTTGTAAATTTTCACTTACATTCTTAAAACATACATAACTTACCATATAATAAAAAGTTGCAATGTTAAGTAAGAAAATGTAAAGGGAAATCTTACAAGTGAAGCTTGAGGTGATTAAGGTATTCAATAAATTTACTGTTATTAATAAGAATTAATTGTATAACTTAAGTTATGAGTAAGGGTAAGTAGTATAAATAGATGATATAAACTTAGTCAATAAATTGGAATACAAATATAATGAATTTTACAATAAATGGAAAATGAAAATTTGTAAGAAATAAAGAAATCCCTCCATAAATGAAAGAAAGAAAACCAAACCCCTGAAGCATGAAATAAATGTATAATAAGTAATTTGGTTGTTGGTTTGAATTGTTATTGTTTGATTTATGTTGTTGGGTAAGGAATTTGAAGTTGTGGGATGAATAAATAATCTATCTATGTTCCATCTAAGACTGTTGAGTAAAGGATGCACTTGATAGTTAATTTCATTTTATACAAATTTCAAGTTTTAGACCCAAACAACAAATTGTTTGATGGATTAAATGGTTGCTTTGTTTGTGTATGTATGCTGTTTGTAAGGTTGATGGTTGTTGTACTGATTGGTTGGTTAATGGTTGAAACCACCTAAACATTTCACTTTAATATAAATATTTAACCTTTTAGATTATATAAGTGAATACAGGTGATGGAAACAACTGCTACTACTTTTGGTTCCATAATAATAAGCGTATATTGCCCGACAAATAGGTACGTTTTCGGATTACGTTTAAAGCGCTATTTTATATATTTTCCCGTGTTGGAATATTTTATTTTGGATATATATGTAATATATTGTATATTTGGATATTATATTTTCTCCAGAGCCCTCCGTACAAAGGAGACTCTGCCAAAAATTTTCGTATATTTTGGACTTAGAATTTTGTTAAAATATTTTTCCAACTTTAATAATTCAAGTATTAAAGGATATGATTGATTATAAAACAAGTATATTTCATCAAAGGAAATTAATCCAGTAAAATATAAGTTAATATTTGAAATTAGAAATACTGTGTTATTCTTCCTTCTCCCTTCCTTTTCCTTTTCGGGGACGAAAAGTTTTGAGTGGGGGAGATTGTAACGACCCGTTAAATTTATGATATTTAATAAATTGAATTAATATAATTTCAAATTTGTTGAGGAATAAATGTAGAGATTGGGTATAGTAGTTGAAATTTAGTGTAAAAATATAAATTTTATGACGATAAATGTGGATAATGCAAATTGTCACAATTTGATTTAAAGTTAATTTTAAGAAACAAACAAATGTTGAATCTGTGAATGTAGTACAAATATTAACTTGAATGGTGTTCATTAATACAAAGATGTAATTAGTGTAGATAGTAATAATTTATGCCTGTAGTGAAAAAGAAATCTAATAGAGACATAAACTCTAATTATATAAAGGAGTATAGATCTGAACAAATTTATGAAGATTGATAAGGACAGTGTTTGTAATCAAGTTTGGTTATTAATATTTGAAAGATAGAGATGTGTAAATACGTTAATGAATTTATAATGGGAAGGAATGATAGAATGAAATGAATATATATAATAATAAGCAATTGATTCAATTAAGGGAATTAAATTATAATAAATGGTCATTTAATAAATTCAACGTTCTGTGAGAAATCATAATAGTTGTGTACATGTGTACAAACTTGGATTTGGAATTTTATTGGATTTATAACGGTTTTGTTATGAAGTGTATGAGTTTAAAAGTTATTCCTTTTTGTAAGGTAATAGAAGAATGCATAAAATATAAACAGGGCTTAATAGAATTGATACTTAATGAATTGAATAAATTGTCCATTTATGTAGATATGTATAGTGAAATAAATGGCCTAAGCAAATTAAAATGGGATAATTATTGAGATTTGTACTATGAAAATAAATAGTAACATTTATTTGCAAGTAATAAAAGCCTATTTAGGTGATTAGAATTTAGAGTAAACGACTATTGTATGTTACCTATTCTTGTTTCTTGTTAATTTAAATTTGGGAATTTATGCAATTTACCCGCCAATTTACCGCAGTTAAGGTGGAATAGATTGGTATATGAGTAATGTTAAATACAAATAAGATGTAACCAAGGGAAATCCCATTTATAATAATTTATGTAAGATAAAGTATAGAAACTAAGAAATGAAAATGTGAAAATGTGGATGCAATGAGATCTTAAGTGATAATAACTCTGTAGGCAAGTGATGACGGAAATTTTGTGTATAACCAAATAAAAACCCAAATTTGTTTGCAATCAATTGAATTTATTGCAATTTAATGGATTTAATATCAAATAGTTTATGTAATTATTATTTGGAAGAAATGGGAGTTATTTGTAAAAAGTATGAACCAAATGTTAATTTTTTTTTCTTATGGAATTGACAATTGATATATTTTGAGTTGAATAATAGAAATCAAGCTTTGTTTATTTGGATGTAATTTATGGTAATTTGGATTTATTGCAATAGTTAATTCCATAGAATAAAGTTAAAGCTAATTCAAATTTAGTTGGACCATTGTTGATATAACTTTAGAAAGAAAGATTTTATTTATAATTTGAATATTAAATCCAACAAAGGGTATTTACTACAAATAAAATAGAATTAAACGTAAAATATTACTTTATTGAGTTTAAAATGGAATTTTGTAAACAATTGAGTGAATTTAATAAATTTATCAAACTTATAATGTTGAATTCATTAAGATTGGAATTAATAATAGTTAAGAAAATGAGGGGATAATAATTTGAAATCATAGCAATAGATATTAATGTAAGGTTACCTTAAATAAGTTAAGGCAAATCAATGGAAGGTACCTTTATAATACGATGATTGCGTGTAAAGGAAATGGGAATAAAAGTTTATTAATAATTTGGAATTTAATGTATGGTAAAAAGTTTATTTGCAATCAAATGAGTTGGAATGGAAATCAAATCTATTTATCTAATTGGATTTAAGTGAGAGTATAAGAGTACATGATTTAATAATTGGGTTTTTGCGAATAAAATTTATAATTCCCAAATAATAAGAAAACGCAGAAATTAACACTGCAAAATTGATATACTTATAAACTTTAATTCACATCCAAGCTTGGAAAACCATTTGGGATTGTTTGAATTATATAAGTCACAAAATTTGGCCAATATTAGAAGTTGAAACATAAAAACTGGATTTATAATTTATTTTAATTTATTTAATAAATATTAAAAATAGCCATTTTGGGCACGGCTCGGATTTCGACGAAACCAGTTTCATCAGATCCGTATCGGTGAATTATTATAGGGTTTCAAATTTCGTATCGATCGGACTTGTCGTTTGATCGTACGGACGCGAAACGCCTTGAAATCGATTTAATTAAAATCAATTTGAAATCAATTTGGAAATTTTGTTTTCAGCATAACTTCTTCATACGATCAAATTTGGACGTGAAACTTTTTCCATCGCGTTCAGAATATTTTAAAATACCTATCTGGATATATAGATTTTAAAAATTCGGTTCCGGAGGTATAGCGGGTTTTTTGGGCCATAGTTTGTTGCGTACGTTCACCCGTCTAGCGCGTTCGTTACCCGTACCCACCTAGCCTTCTTCTATTTGTCCATATATATGCGATCATAAACCCTAGCTTCACCCTATTGTCTATTTGCTGTACGTTCATTTTCTTCACTCTTTTCTCTTCCCCAAATGTATACATCTCAGATCCAATTCCAGATCTATCCACAGTTCAAAATCAAAAGTCAAACTCAAAAATTTCAGAAAATTCCAGAAAAAATATATGTTGAAGTATTCGATACGCGTAATCTCATGGTGAAATTCGTTTTTCAATTGGAGCTGTCGTTCATCCAGAATAAATTCAAACAGCCCCAAAACCGTTCATCATCATCGCACAAAACTTCGTCTGATCGAAATTCTGTTTCTGGGTATTGTAGTATGGACGATAGGGAGCGCATCTATGTATTTTGTTTGTCGATTTGACGGCTGGATTGGCGTCAAAAAAAATTGGAAGTAGGGCTTGTGAAAGTGGCGGCTGGTTTAGGGTTTGCGTCTCCCTGTTGAGGCTCGCGTGCGTACGTCCCAGGCAAGCAACATGAAGCGCCTACGTGGCATGTCTATCTTATCAATATGTGTCAATTTTGTTTATTTTTAATTTTGAATTCAACCATCATTTTTCGCCATAACTTTCTCATACGAAGTCGGATTCACACTAAATTTCTTTTGTTAGGATCGTAATTTAATTCCGGACTTGATGACGCTGGTTTGGACGAATTCCGAGACGGGCGAATTTTTGGGTTTAAATCGAATTTAAATTCGATTTAAATTCCAAAGGTGAGTGTTTTAACCCACTCACAACTTCTAAAAGTTTTTATGTTTGTTAAATTAATTTTAGAAATGAATAGAAATTTATTTATGAGTATTTGGCATGTTTATTTCATTCATATCTGTTGAATTGCATTTATTTAATTTAACTGTTAATTTAATTTATTTATTGCGTATTTATTTACAGTTATAATTTATTTGTTTGCATATAAACTGCTAGTTAACAGTTATATAAATTATTACTAAATATAAAATGTTAGATTAATAGTTGTTAAATTAAATTTGAATATAATTGTCAGTTATTACCTGCTATATAATCTCATATATATATTGATATTGATTGATATTGATTGATGATTGTGATTTGGATAATGGATGATGTTGATGAATGGATGCTTATTTGATATCATTAAATTGCAAGTTATCATGCATTTTTCATTTCATTCGGGATTGTGGTTTGAAATGATATACAACCGCAAAATTTTATTTTTAAATTGCGGATTGAAATGATAAATATCCGTATCACTTGACCATAGGATAGAAAATTATATACAGGCACTGTGGTCTATATATAAATTATTTTAAAAGTAATTTCTATGGTTTGGATGTGATACGATTTATAAAAAAATTTAATTTTTGATATTTTATAAATATTATTCTTTCATTTATATATATATATATATATACATATGGAGTAAATTTTTAATATGAAATGTGTATGAATCTCTTTAATAAAAATGGAAATTTAAGAAAATGGAGTTTGATAATTTATACCATATGTTAAATGTTTAAACTTGGAAATCTTAAGATATGATATTTATAACTGAAATTTTTCCAAGATAAGTATAAAATGAATATTCTAGTATAAATTAAATTGAAGAAATATTTAATTGCTAGAAATTGGGAGTTTGTTTATGAATTTATGTGAATATTCAAGACTAAATAATAAACATTAAATTTGTTGAAAGAATAAATTCCAACTTTAGTTTGAATATTAATACTGCAAATGATTTATACACATAGAAATTTAAGGGGTTTTGGAACTTAAAGTGATTATGGTTTAAACTTTAAATAAAGAACCATATTTGTAAAGCCATGTAAATTATTTTCTTTACGAAGTAACTTTAAAGTTAAACCTTTTATTCTATACATCGTTGAATATCCAAACCATTCAAGTTTTAGAAGTATGATTTTAAAAGTATGAATTCCGAAATATTATGTTTTGAAATATAATTCAAATGGTTGGTTTCCAGATATTTATATTTTAAAACAGTATGATTTTGGAAAAAAGGTTATATTTGAGATAAAATGATATCATATTATTTTGGGGTTTTAAATTGATATCTAATTCATAGTTTTGAAATGGAAAATTTATTCTGGTTTTTAAGTATAACCTATTTTTAAATGACCGCGGTGTTATAATAACGATGGGTTGGCAAAGAGACCGGGATCGGATATGGACATACTCTCTGTCGATACCGAAAACCACTTTGACTAACCGTGTACGCGGTGGAGTTTTCAGAATGAAGTAGGACGGTGGCGACGTTTCCTGTAAGGTAAATACGTGGACCCAACTCCCGTGAGTTGGCATAAGGTGGCTAAAACAGGAGCGATTGACGGGTTAATGAGGTCATTCCTCTGATCGGACACTCCTCTTCGATATTATACTTTGACTTTGGATTGATTCAGTGGCCACTTCTATATTTTGATTTTGGGGGAGTTGTTCGAGGTGGGCGGTAGCTGCGGCTACGCGTTACCATCGACCCGGAAGCGTAATTGGTATATCTACCCTGGCATTGCCTAGTTGTGCCGTGTCACCTACCCTAGCGCGCCTTATACGATTTTGGCTTTGTACCATACCTATGGAGTGCCCTCTGACGACGCCCAGTACGGGGGAGATTACGGTACTGTATAGACTATGGGAATATATAACTGTGTTAAGGTGGAAAATGTAAAGCCTTAACGCTATTTAAAAGTAAGTTTATTTTACAATTAGACACTATTATAATAGCGCAATATACTATATAGTAAATAGTTTAACGGATCCTTAGGAGATGTAAATCCCGAGCATCTCTTGAGTTACTGTACTCATATTTATTTCTGTTAATTTAACTCACATAAGATCTTTTAGTTCTGACTCGAGTGTTTTTGTTATTTTTAAATTCGCTCGGGTCAGTCCGAGCGTTTCAGGATCGAAGACTTTAGCTTCGGAGGACGAAGACGAAGAATTTGTATTATTATTATTTATAGTATCGCACTACACTCACACTATATTCCGCTGCATTGATATTATTGGTATGTGAACTCTGATATTTAATTGTATAAAGAAGAATCAATTGTTTTGTAAACAGTTTTATAAACTGTATATTTTATTATTATATTTTATCCTTCCGCTGTGAGATTCTATTTTGTTTTATTTCTTTTCTGTTTCTTATTTACCACATAACAATCCGCCCTTCCGTATGGTTTGAATCGGCACGTGTGTCTGTTTAAATCGTGCGAAAAGGCGGGATGTTACAATATCGCTGATAACCTTCAATTACATAACCTCTGAGCTCGTACGTCTCAGAGAAGGGTGTTAAGCTAAGAGAATAAATTCTCCGCCACCACAGATACGCATTTGAAAGAAATCTGCTTTATATCTCAAAGTGTAGTGTCAAACACACAACCATACAAGTCTGTTCTGGATTCGATCAGAACCGAAGGCACTTCGTCCAATAAAGGAAGAAGCCCTTGCAAATTTGGGTATCCACAACCCCGATCAGACTTCCCATCACTTAGAGAATCTCTATACCGGAGCAACTCAGTGCAGAGACAATCGATAGGTTATCCTATCGTTTTCAAAGACACCCGGTCTTCACCACCGGTCTTCAAATGCTATCCATAATGTCGTATCACTCATTCGGAATGGTTTACATGACATAAAGGTTCTCTACCGGCTAAACCGAATAGTGAGCGTCAATTTAAAACATTTGGATATGTCATTCACAAAAATTCACTAGTTTGACGTGGGTTTCGGGTAACAAACTGAAAACCGATTCCCTATCGCATCGAGGTTTAAATGCCGTTTTACGGGCAAATAGGGTTTTCACATCAATACTGAACAAACCACAATCACAGTATAGTACATGGAAATTTATATCACACAGTATCATAAAGAGAACAGAAATATCAATTCAACAGACAACATCTGATGATAGTCAATCATTTTCAATTTAAGGTAAAGGAGATTTAAAAGAATTTACCACATAACTATTTTTATTGATTTATCTAAATCAATGATTAACTATTAATAATAAATTTGTTAAATCTTTAATAAATATTCCTTAATTAATTTTCTAAATTAACTACAAATTATTAACTTTAATAATTTAATTAACAAACTATAATTACGAATTAGTCAAACACTTAAATATTAACTAACCAATCTTTAGTTTCAAATTAATCAATCTCTGATCGTTTAGTTAATTGCAATTTTATAATTAGTTGACTATTCTTAATTACCCCTTTCTTTCTTTTTTAAACAATTAATAACAACTATTTGTCTTAATTAATACTTAGAAATCTTCTTTAATTATTTCGAAATTAATTTATTATTATTACAAAAAGCTTTAATATTAATTAACTTTAACGCTGAATTTAGATTAATTATTAAATTAATGTATTAATTAGATTTCAAAACGTTGTTACTATTTGCTTGGTTAATTTAAAACTTGAAATAAGTTCTTAACGTAAAATAGTTAAACATTGATTGCTTTGTTGACACAAAATTTTGTGTAACATTATAACTTGAAATAAATTTGGGCCCTGAAATCAATTTGGGCTTAACCCATTTAAAAATAAAACAACCCGAGTAAACAGGATACTTCACTCAAGTCCAACTCGGGTGATTCACACAGTTTTCCGATAACTCAAAGAAATTAGGTTTACAATTTAAAAACGATCGCCACCGACGCCTCCGAGGTCGTGGCCACCCCCGCCTATTTTCCTACCACCCTAATAGGCTCCTCCACCACCTCACACAACCCGACCACCCTCTGTTCCACCGATCGCCTGATTTTGGCCAAAAACCCCTTTTCGGTCATCTTCAAACTACTATTACCCCAACCCACTAAAAATCATCAAACACATCTTAAAATTCATGACTTTAAGCAAGGATTCAAACTATATATTTGAATCAACGTTTTATTTAATTCGAAAATTTCAAATTTTAATGAATCCTCTGTAAAAAATTTATTTTTCAACCCGTATATATCTATACTTCATGCAATTATTTTTAGATCGTAGATCTTACTTAAATATACATCTTTACTTTAGACATTGACTCTTGAAAATGATTAGAATAGAAGAAATCGAATTGTTTGTCAATGTTGGTTTCATCCTAAACTAAGAACAGAGATGCAAAACCTGTCTCTGTATTGTCAAAACAATTTCCATATTCACAGTGTTTAAAGAAGATATCTGAACCATGTTAACATAAATCATTCACAGATCATAATATAACATAAAATTTGATATTATGTTTACTCACCTTGTAATTTGGTTGATCAGAGACTATATTGGTTTCAAAACTGCAGGTTGATCCTCCTCTGCTTTTCTTTCTTCAATAAACTGCTTTCCAAATTTGAATATAAATATATGATCTTCTTTTCTTTTTTTTTAATTTCTGTTCTTTTTTATTTTACGATCTTTGCTAAGTTGTTGAACGAACTAAAGGTTTATGTATGTGTACATATATATGAAAGGTTGTGTACAGGTTGAGGTTACTGAAGCAAGACTTCTTTTCTTCTTCTTTTTTTATTGGTACTTTGTTCAGACATTTATATTTTTTTCTTTTATTTGTTGACTAAACCTTGCTTTAATTTCAGCTGTAAGGATCTTGTACATGCAGAGGAGTAAATAGCATTAAATGTCTTTGCTTCCTTATTTGTTAACAGCAATCTGTTGGATTTTTTTTCTTTTTTTTTTCTTTAATGGTGGCTGTTATGATTTTGTGGAGGCTAGCATTTATTGCTTTGTCTTATTTCATCATGTCTACACTTATCTCCTTGTACAAATCTTCATACTTTATTAACATGTTGTCTGAATTTTTAACTATGTATATATATGTATGTATATATATATATATATATATATATATATATATATATATTGTTTTGTTATCTTCTTGTATACTTAATTCATATACATACATTTGCCTAGTTTTGTTTTATACTTTATGCTTGAGTTAAAATGGTTATAGTTATTGATATGTATTTATCTTATGTTGCCATGAAATTTTAACATATATATTTTATAGTTTAACACAAATTCTTGTTTGTTATATATATTATTACTTTATTTATCATTCATTTAAAAACTTAAATTATCAAAGATTTATTTATATCCATACAAGTTTATAATATTAATATCAATAATATTTTATTTCCCTTGAAATTTCACAAATTAAATTTAAAGAGTTCAAATAATTTACCGAATTCAAATTAACAAAATTCTGGAATGTTACAATATCCCCTCCTTATGAAAATTTCCTCCTCGAAATTTGAAAGAGAGAGAAAAGCAACAAAGAATATACGAATTCAGAAACAACAAGGAAATGGCTTAACAGTTTAAGCCGAGATGTCTACCGTGCAATTGGGATATGATTTCTTCATATTATCTTCAGTTTCCCAAGTACGGTCCTTTGGATCGCCACTCCATTGAACTTTGACCAATTTCACAACTTTGCTCCTTAATCGCTTCTCATCACGATCTACAACTTTTATCGGCTCTCTTTTAACTGCCAAGTTAGGAGTGATTTCGAGATCCTGCTGAGCAGCTTCTTCAATAATATCATCTGGATCGTCCACATACTTCCAAAGATTAGAAATGTGGAACACATCATGTACACCAGACAACCAGCTGGGTAGCTGTACTCAATATGCTAGAGGACCGATCCTTTCTAGAATAGGAAAAGGACCAATATAACGCGGTGCTAGCTTTCCAGTTTACCCGAATCTCAATACACCCCGCATTGGAGACACTTTCAGAAATACAGAATCTCCAACTTGAAATTCCAAATCTCTACTTCAGCGGCCATAATAGTTCTTCTAACGGCTTTCGGCAGTTAATAATTTCTTTCGGATAAAATCTACCTTCTCCGTGGCTTCTTTAATCATATTTGGTCCTAGGACGAGTCTATCACCTAATTCGATCCAACATGCAGGTGATCGACATGGACAACCATATAAAGCTTCGAAAGGAGCCATTTCTATACTGGCCTGATAGCTGTTGTTATATGAAAACTCGACCAGATGTAAATGGTCCTCCCAAGAACCACCAAAATCGAGAATGCAAGCCCGCAAAAGATCTTTTAGAATTCGGTTAACCCTCTCAGTCTGTGACGACCCGACTTCCTAACTTCAGAAAATTGCATCATCTTGAAGAAAGAAAGGGATAGAAGAAGAAAAGAAGGAGAAAGAAGAAAGACAACAACATCAGAGAACTCACAGCGGAATGAATAAAATATATTATAACACATAAAATATTACACAGTATCATAATTCATCAGAGTACACAACTTATACAACACATATTAGACAGTTGTAAACATCTGTCTAGTTCCTACAACTCAAATATATAAGATACAGATACCAAACAAACACAGCGGAACCAATATATCTACACGTAGAAGCCTCCTGCTCCATTACTCCTTCAGAATTCGTCAAGCTAACCTGAATCACTTGACTACTCATACATAATATGAGTACCCAAGAGTTTAATAAAACAGAAAATAAACACTCGGGTCAGACAGGGGTCTGGTGTGAGTAAACGGTTTAAAATTTGTTTAACCTTAGAAAACCTTTGGAAAGAAAAGATATCACGTAAGACTTCCCACACATAAACATGGAAAAGTTTTTACCTTACGCTAACCAAAACATTTGATAGGAAATCCAGTGATATTATAATAGTGTCTAGGGTTTTCTAGTAAATATGAAATAGCCGAAATTGTTACATGATTAAATTCCAGCTACTAGCCACAAAAGTGGGTAATACAATCAAAACCGTAGGGTCTCGTAGGAAGAATGGGTTTCCATCAATGGCAGGGCTACTGGGGTACCGCCCGTCACAGTACGTGGCCTAGATCACCGTACCGAGGAGTACTCCCACTCCCTTGCAACACAAGGCCGGGACCATTCCTTACTGAACAGTCCCGAACAAGACAACCTCGGCGGTTGTCCGGAATTCAACCGCACCACACAGCCGAATAAAAAGGGACTTCTAGACAGGAGTAAATCTTGCTCTCCAGTGGGAGCTACCCACGAAGCCTTGCTGCACCTCCCCTGTTTTAGCCATTCCCGGTTGAGGAGGCTTGAGGCTGCGGTTACCTTTATAGAACACATCTATCTTAGAATGCTCATCGTCCACCTGACGATGTGTTGAAAGCATTCAATCCATACAAGTTCGTTCCGAGTTCGAACGAAACCGAAGGCACTATCTCGTTGCACTCATTTTGGAATCACCCTCAGAGTCAACGACCATAGCCCTTGCACTCTAAATCTCCATCTCGAAACTATAAGTACTATTCCGTCAAACTCATTATGGAATCACCCATAGAGTTATACTGACGTATAGCCCTTACACCTCGAGTCTTCACTTGCTCCACTTGGATTAACGACCTAACGTTTAATTGGAATCTATGTGGTTTTCGGATATCCAAATATGGAAACCCGATCCCGGTCTCACCGAAACCAAGCGCCATTCTAATGTCCAAGTTGTTCTTAAGGGTTTAACAATTAACTTATATTCAGGATGATATAACATATAGAGGAATCATATTACCACAATATATATAACAACATTCATCTCACAACAGCATATTACATAACAGAGATATCCAATATCAACCAATATCAAACATCCAATATCAACCAATCATCTAATATAAATCTCCAAATATTGATCACCCAATATCATTCAACATACAATATCGGTCATTTAATATTAATCAATCACCCATAGCAAAATTGATTATCAATTTAATTAACCTTTTAATTAAATTAATTACTATCTTTTAATCACTTGGATTATTGATTTATTAAAAATCAAATTCATTATCATCTCTTAATGATCTTCCTTAATTAATCTTCCTCGATTAATTATCCTTTAATTACATTCAAGTAATTATCCATAACCATATTCAGTAATTAACCTTTAATTACTATCATTAATTACAATAATTAATGATCCTTCATTAATTAATTAACTATAATTAACTACATTAACCCTTAATTAATTACAATTAATTAATCATATTTAAATTAATTACTTAAATTAATTACTTAATTAATTATATTAATTAAAAATCTTTATTAATTAATAATCCTTTAATTAATTAAATGATTAACTTGTAATTAATTATCTCATTCATCATAAACAATAATTAACAATTTGTAATTACTTATCTTAATTAATTAAATTCTTAATTAATTATATTAATCCTGATTAATTAATTATTTTAATTAATTAATCTTTAAATACTTCATTATGTACCAATTAAATTAACAATTAATCCTTAATTAATTACCTTATTAATTAATTATATTTTAATTAATTACACTTAGTAATTAATCTTAAATTAATGTTGTTCATTATTTAATTAATCACATTAATTAGTTAACTAAAATAATTAAGTAATTAACTCTTAATTACTTACATAAGTAATTATCTCTAATTACTTCCGTTAATAAATCTTAATTACTTTCTTAATTAATCACTTCACAATAATTATGTTCGAAATAATTAAGTTAATCAATTCCTTAATTGATAACATTAAGTGGTCATACATTTATCACTTCAATTAATTACTCCCATGAGTAATTTCTACTAATTACTTCTATAAGTAATTACCATTCTAATTTCTTTCAAAAATTTACCATTGATTACTTCATTAAATAATCTCACTTAATTTATCCAAATTAAGTGATTATTTAAAATTAAATAAACAATTAACTAATTATTTAAAATTAATTAATTAATTAATTAACTTATTATATTTTAAAATCCCTAATTAATTAAAAAAATCATTTATCTCAATTAAACTCTTTACTCATTAACAAATCATGTTAAATATTCTAAAGTTTATATCAATAATAATTTAACCATAATTATCATCACAATTAAATCATTTGAATTAACTAAATTTAATAACTTTAAAGACAAATTATTTTATTGGTTCAAAGTTATAACCTTAACCTTGTTTTAAAATAAGACATTAAGAAATCAATTTAGAAATTTTAAACACTTTAACTACCTAATTCAACTCATTCATTTAAAGTAAAAATTTGAAACTTTGTTATTTAAAATATTGCTTTAAAATTTACTTTAAAACTTTGATTTAATTCTTTAAATTCAAACATCCCTTTTTAAATTGAAATTCAAAATTTACGTAGATAATTACTTCCAAAACAAAACAAATATCCTAACAAATTAAATTTAAAACAAATCCAATTTTCATCTTTGAAAGTTTGATTTACATTTACTTAAAGGAAACAAGTTTGACTTTGTAATTTATTTCTTCTATAAAACTTTACTTGATTTCATTTATTCAACAATGTGTTAATCTGTAACATATTCTTTAAAAACTTGAGCATATACTTGCTCGAGAGGAAATCTCGGGTCAAACCTGAGTAGAACTTACCAAAACTCCAAGCAAGTCTCGAAGCAAACCCATGCTTGCCTCGAGTCACCCCCTCCATCTGCATCTACTCCGAGTCGCCACCCTAAAAACACGAGCTCGACTTCGAGATAGTCTTAGTCTTCCCCAACCAAAATTTC
Organism: Allium cepa; assembly: GCA_030765085.1. Taxonomy (NCBI): domain Eukaryota; kingdom Viridiplantae; phylum Streptophyta; class Magnoliopsida; order Asparagales; family Amaryllidaceae; genus Allium; species Allium cepa. The sequence goes on from CM060937.1 coordinate 16,415,611, forward strand.
CAGAACATCAATCTGACACCATCAGTGCACGGTGCACGTACACCGGTCCCTCCGGCCAACGTTGATCGGCGCGACCATCTCCAACATCCCCACGTTCACATGCGAACTCAGAAACAAACCCAGTTCGATCAAACAACACGTGAGTCAAAAGTTAGATCATCAGCACGAAATCTGGGCCCAAAACGCGGCCACAAAATCACCCAAATGCCGACGCCACGACGACATTCGACCCTCGCCGTCCTCACCTCAGAAACGCCATGTCACAAGCTGCTCTCTCCCCAAACGCGAACACCACCGGTCCTCCTTTCACGACACAAAAGCCATGACAAAACAGCCGAAACCAAAAACCAAAGTAACCCTAGTTTGATCAAATTCACACACCACAATCAATAGAAAAAAAAATCCAAAGCATTTTCCCTAAATCCTTGACACTAGAGCAAGCTTTACCCAGAATTTCATCTCAATTTATTGAATAAATCATAGACAGTACACAAAGATTCCCAAACTGATCAAACTAAAAATTCTCATAATTTATCAAACTAAAAATCATGATATTGGTGTTAAAAATCATGATTTCTAATTACTAATTCATTCATGTAATCAAAATCATCAAACAAGATTATAAATTTTCGAAGTGTAACAGTATTTTACTGTAAAAATTGAAATTCTGAGTAACTCCTTCAATTTAAAATCTCATAATTATTTTTAAATGATATACTATGTGTTTACAAATAACTTTCATTAACATACCATAGTCCAATTCATGATAAAACCAAAGTTATTTAGAGTTTTGAAAGAATTGGACTGTTGCTATTAAACACGGCATTTATTTTTATCTCCTACAGGCAATTAAATATTTTAATTCCACATGCAATCCAAATTAAATAAAAGTTTCCAGATAGCATCATGATATCATCATAAAATCAAGATGAAATCTAAAATCAAACTGTCTTTAAAATAGTTTACTCGCCACTTTGAAAGAGGCAGAGCAGGTTTAAAATCTGTAAAATGCTTTGATTGCTGTAGAAATCCTAATGCATGCCTATAATTTGCTTTGTCGAAGAAACCGTATCCTTGCATGTTTAATTTGAGGCTTTAAGAGATTGAAACTTGTTGGGAAGACATGAAATTGCAGGTTTTGATTTGCAGGTTGTAACTTTGTACAATGCAGATTGAATTCCATTTTGAAGTGCAGGTCGATTTTATGTTGCAGGTTTGAAAAAATGCAGTTTGGTTGCAGATTTTTAATTTGCTTTTGATTCAAGTTTCAGGTTTTGAAAATTGTTTCTGCTTTTGCCATTAACATTTGAAAGAACATAAACAAAGAGAAAAAGAAAAATGAAAAAGTTATGTTTATATAAAAAAAATGAAGACACTTGTTCTAAAAGAATAACACTTATCATTTTATCCACTTAATCTCCTCACAAGTGTTATTAAGGTATGCTAACATGTTTACACATGTCATTAAGTATTTTAATTAAATTTTTATTTAATTTAAATGTAAATATAAACTAACATGTTTAATTTTCTTTATTAATGAATATTTACATATGTGAATAAGTTTGCTTTTAAAAGAAAATACCCTAAACTAATTATAATATAAATAAAATCTTATACATGTATTTAAAAAAAACTAAAATTTATACATATACATTTATAACCATTTAAAATTTAAGCATTATAAAAGAAAACAAAACAAAGCTTGTTTAAATCACTTTTAAACTATCTTATTAAAATGAACAATTATCTTATACTTTTGGAAGCAGATTGAATTAATCTTTAAATTATCTTTTGAAAAAATATATTATGTTTTAAGACAAAACTTCCATTACAATATTCATTAATATATAATTTATGTAACAACCCGCATATTTATCGATTTAATATTTAAATATTTTATTTAAATATTAGGTCGTTAATCGGATATTGGTCCGAAAAGCTACTTTTTGCAAACGGTCAAATTAGGACTCGAGACCACTTCCATTGAGTTCGAAATGCCATTTACAAATTTTTTTAAGTATAAACATCGATAGGTTTGGAGTTAGCGAAATTTCACTAACTTTTCCCGCTTTGGACATTGGGTTAGTTTAGCCTATTAAGCCCAAGTTCCAACCCCCTTCTCCTCACTCTTCATAAATTTCCTAACTAACTCAAGCTTGGGCATTAATGGTGAAAAGAATGGGAAATTAAAACTCCAAGCACAAATTCAATTGCAAATCCAACATTCAACTCCAAATTCAAGTAGAAGATATTGGATTCAAGCTTTGGATTGCTTCTCCTTGCTTTCAAGCTTCATCTTCATAAACTTTAGTGCAAATGTCAGATTTTTAACTCACATTCTTGTCTATAACTATCTTGGGTTGTTGGGAACGATTCCCTATCACTTTAACATGAATATTTGCTTTTGGTTTGGATTGGATTGGCGAAAAACTCCGATTTTTGGCGTCTTGGCGAAATTTATGCATTTAGGTCGTTCTGGCCATTTTTAGGTCGTTCGGAGTTAGGTCGTATGGGTCTTAGGTCGTAGGTCGCGTACGAGATAGCTCCTAGATCGTTCTGACCACTTTTCGTGTGTTCGGAGTTAGGTCGTTCACGACCTAGTACTTAGGTCGCTCGTGAGTTGGTGGCGTAGGTCGTAGGTCGTTTAACTCTTAGGTCGTTAGGCCTTGTGTGTGGAGTTAGGTCGCCTGCTTTCCTTAGGTCGTAAGTTGCGTGTGCTTTAGGTCGCGCACTTTCTTAGGACGCGAACCCTTTTAGGTCGTTGACCACGCTAGGTCGCTTGGCCTCTTCACTGCTTAGGTCGTTAAACCCTTTCTCTTTTGGGTCGCTCCCCTTTATTTCTTAGGTCGTTATGGCCTTAGGTCGTGATATTTATAGGTCGCGGCAAAGTTAGGTCGCTCGACCCATGTTGCCGTTAGGTCGCTCGATCCTTGTTGCCGATAGGTCGCGTGCTTTCTTAGGTCGCGTACCTTTAGGTCGCGTGTCCCCTCTACCTCGTTAGGTCGCAAAGAACTTTAGGTCGCGTGTCCCCTCTACCTCGTTAGGTCGCAAAGAACTTTAGGTCGCTCGACCTCCTTACCCACCAGGTCGCGCACTTAGTTAGGTCGCTCAGCCATTGTGTTAGGTCGCGTGAACCCTTAGGTCATTAGACCTCATTTTGCTTTAGGTTGTAGGCCTCTTGCCTTCACTTAGGTTGTACCGTTTTGTCGGGGCGCTGCCCCGCACCCCGCCGGGGGCGCTGCCCCCTGGACCCCCACGACCTGACCGGGAAGGTCGAACCCCGTAAGCGGTGGCGTTGCCCCCGCACCCCCACCTTGGAGGGTTGCCACCCCCCCTGGACCCCCCCTCCGTAGGGGATCTTATCTGAAAAACATTGAGCTGATTTCCTTGGATTTTATTCACATCTCCGTATGCGATCTTTGTGACTTATTGTTTCTACAATTGCTTCTGTGTTTTGTCACTTTATATTATAAAGGTTTCAATACTAGTAGTAAATATCAAAACTCTTTTAACAAACAATTTCAACTCTATTTTTAATATATAAGCTCTTTTCTTAAACCGTTTTCCAATCTATTAGTATATACAAACCTTTACCTCACTCGGATGAGAAATCTAATTAAACGACTTAGTAAAACAAGTGGTATGAAACGCTTGCGTTCACTTCGTCGGTTAATTCTTGGACTTGTTCGATTGAACCTCTTGTGACAATTTTATTAGTAAAGATTTACAGTTTGTTCATAAATATTTAAGTTAAGCAAGTGGTTATGGGACATGAAGCTAAACTTCTATATTTACTAGCTTAGTGTAATTGACACTTCTCATTGATCATGACGATCATTCTAATGATTTAGACTAGCAACTGTGCGATGTCTCTTGTTGCGAGGTTAGACTAGACACCACTTGTGTGATTCCACTCACACATAGCTTTTTGCTTTTTGGTTAGTCTGGACCTTAATCTGTGTGATTCCATTCACACATGTGGGGTAGCTCCCCTTGGTCTTCGGACCGTCATGTGATAGGCCTCTTTCTCTTTTCTATGATTTCTGGACTTCTTGCATTGATTTCTAGAATTTATGCCATTGACTTGTCATGGGTACAAGTTTGGGGTATGATGCCCTTTCCGAATCTTTGAGAAGATTCTTGTGATATTGATTATCTCTTATTGACTGATCTTCTGTTGATCATTATTTACATACTTATAGTGGTATGTCATTACGGATATTTTATGTTTATGTCATATCTTTTATGTTATATCATGTCATCTGATATTTATAGCTAGACTGATCCGTTTATTATTTTCTTAAATAATACTCGGGTCAGACCGAGATGTTACAGGTGCTTCTGCTTGACTTCTTCCCAGGGATTCATCACTCTGACTTTTGGCTAACTGTTTAGATTAGCAGTTTTTTTTGTGGTATACACTTGAGATATAGACTCATAGTTGTATTCTTTTGTATAGCACGTGTTGCTATTCTTTTGTATTATTGTGGATCTTACTGACCACTACTCTGATGTACACTTTCATATGTTAGATATATATTCTTATCTTCTTCCGCCCTTGTGATATGGATGTCTGTGACTGATTTGTGTTACGATTATTTCTATGTTTGTTTCCGAAGATTATTCATAGCCACCGTGTCATAAGCAATTACATGGATGGTCGCTCCTCAACAGCCTTATTCTCCATGCTAGTTGACAGCACTACACCGTAGTGTTCTTGGCTAGTGTGGGTATAGAGGTGGGGCGTCACAATTTATTAATAGATTAAGATTAAATTTCAAACAATTCCAAATTGTAACATACACAAACATATATATTACAATTTGAAGAATTTAACTTTAATTTAAAACAAAAGATATTCCCATTCACAATATATATCAAACATATATATATTATAAATAGAATAAAATTTCATTAGCTTTTGAAAAAAAACAATTCTAACCAAATTTTAAATTGTTAAAAGACATTGATCACACTTACCAGATTAAATATTTGTTATTCTTAATAAGATTAATTTCACCAATTTAAATTAAAATTATAAAGAAAATTCATCAAACCAGTTTAATTATTATTATAGATTATTAAATTAGTATTGCCCAAAATTCCATGTCGTTACAATCCTCCCCCCTTAAAAGAATTTCGTCCTCGAAATTTAAAAGCAAAGGTAATTTAATAACCCAGCAAAGATTTTAATTCAATCAGCAAAGCATACTTATCATTTAGTTACTAACAACCAAAGCAATCAATCACACAAACAAACTTAACTAATTATCCTGACATACGTCAGAATAAAACTTACTATTTCGAGTTTCCCATGTGTAAATCATCGGGAGACTCGCTCTACAGAAGCTAACAAACTAACTACACTTACCAAAATCCAGAGCTCCTCTCTTCTCTAGATCCACCAATCTGAACTGAACATCAGATTATCCTTAGATCCAGCTCAACATCCAACTCCAACCGAACTACAGATTCAACAACCAACGATGAATCATACACGTACTCACTCAGAGATACGTGATATTCAATGAATTCCAGCTACCCAAACGGGTAATTCTATCTCATAAACAACAGATCTTATCTTATCAGAACACAGATAAGAAATCTCAAATGCCTCAGAACTACCCATCCAATCTTATCCAATATTAGTTCTCTTAACCAGAGAAATCTTAACAACAATGAAGTCTCCAACTTCGAATTCAAAACTCCTTATCTCATATCTGTATAACCCAATAGACAATCATGGGCTACCAATTCTCTTCCTGATCAGCTCAACCTATGCAGATACTTCCAGAAACAATTAGACCAAAGCAAACTAGCTTTTGGATCCTATTCAACAGAAAAGTCTTCCAAGATCCGTCGAAATCCAGAACTCAAGCTCTACTACTCAAGCAATAGCAAACAGAACTTGTTTCCTTCCTTGCACAGCTGCTACCTCGCTCCCGCTGCACAACTCTGATTCTAAAATAGATGAGAATACTGTTGATGAACACAAGTACAAACTTATCCACTAAATCCGGGAAACTTTGTTCATCAAATCCATATAATCTTGTAACCCATCTGACTCGGTCACACTACCTTATAGCAGAAATCCAAACTTAATACTAGATCTACCCAAACCAAATCCAGAAATTTCTGAGCTGCTACACCAATTCTACCTTCTCCAAGAACCATCCTACTACCAGGCTAGCCACCAAAATTGCTTCTAGAACCAAACAATATGGAACTCAACTCCAGATAGACAATCCTTCTGATTATCCTAGTAGTTCCTACTACCACATGAGAACCCTCCGTCTCAAACAAAGATAACCTAAGAAAAATTCCCAAACCAATCGCAAGTCACTTTTGCGATCCTACCTAGTTCAGATTCCAAAGAAACTGTCCTCTCTTTACCAATTAGAACAGCCTAAAGCTTCTCCAACCCAGGTTAATTCTTCAAGATAACTTTCACCAACTGTCCGGGTTACTGATAGAAGAACCACTAAAATTCTCGAACCATTGGAGAGACAAGCCACATAGCTGCTTCCAAACTCTATCTCGACGATACTGCAAAGCTAAAAGACCTTCTCGTCAGCACACCGAACACTTCGAGTTGCACTGCTACCACAGCTATCCAAGACTTCTAATCCAAATGCTTCTCGAAAACCAAAACCATCTACAAACCACACAATGGACCTCCGAGATGGCAGGCAATCCAAACGAAACTCGGGCTCCAAACCAAGCATCAACACCTCACTCTCCTTAAAGGATGACAAATAAGACCATGCCGAAGTGAAACAACTTATAGACCTTAGTCTCATATTCCAGAACAACCAACTTCTATGCTAAAGATCCAGACAACTTCTACACAGACAAGTCTTCCCTACGACAGGTAAAGACCACTCCTCAACCACCTCTAAAACTGCTTCAAGAGAAAACATCTTCGGAAAATATCCAAGAATTTTGCATCTCATCACGCAGTTATCAAGATATCATCACTTACTTCTACACTTCCGACAGATCCAAACTCAAGAAAAATTCGCTTACCCGAGCGAAATCCAAACTTACACTTCAAGGATAAATTCCGAATCTTTAAAAGATTTCCTTCGGATATAAGAATAATCCTTACTCCAAACAACAAAACTTACTCGAGATGGTATTAGGTCTACAGTCTCGACAAATACTTCAAACCTCAACATATGGACCTCTTCCATTAGTGGTAATCGTGTTCCACACAAACACCACTACTCCACTATCTACCTCTATAACTTATGTTGGAAAATCCGAACAGATAACCCAACATATCAGGTAGATATATATATATATATATATATATATGTATATATATATATATATAGTTATATATAAAAAATTACAAGTACGCTCTCTCAAGAAAGACACCACTACAGAGCCTAGGTATTCACTCAACCTAATGCTCTGATACCAAACTGTGACGACCCGACTTCCTAACTCTAGAAAATCGCATCATCTTGAAGAAAGAAAGGGATAGAAGAAAAAAAGAAAGAGAAAGAAGAAAGACAACAACATCAGAGAACTCACAGCGGAACGAATAAAATATAATATAACACATAAAATATTACACAGTATCATAATTCATCAGAGTACACAACTTATACAACACATATTAGACAGTTATAAACATCTGTCTAGTTCCTACAACTCAAGTATATAAGATATAGATACCAAACAAACACAACCGAACCAATATATCTACACGTGGAAGCCTCCTGCTCCATTACTCCTTCAAAATTCGTCAAGCTAACTTGAATCACTTGACTACTCATACATAATATGAGTATCCAAGAGTTTAATAAAACAGAAAATAAACACTCGGGTCAGACAGGGGTCTGGTGTGAGTAAACGGTTTAAAATTTGCTTAACTTTAGAAAACCTTTGGAAAGAAAAGGTATCACGTAAGACTTCCCACACATAAACATGGAAAAGTTTTTACCTTACACTAACCAAAACATTTGATAGGAAATCCAATGATATTATAATAGTGTCTAGGGTTTTCAAGTAAATATGAAATAGCCGAAATTGTTACATGATTAAATTCCAGCTACTAGCCACAAAAGTGGGTAATACAATCAAAACCATAGGGTCGCGTCGGAAGAATGGGTTTCCATTATTGGCAGGGCTGCTGGGGTACCGCCTGTCACAGTACGTGGCCTAGATCACCGTACCGAGGAGTACTCCCACTCCCCTGCAACACAAGGCCGGGACCATTCCTTACTGAACAGTCCTGAAGAAGACAACCCCGGCGGTTGTCCGGAATTCAACCGCCCCACACAGTCGAATAAAAAGGGACTTCTAGACGGAGTAAATCTTGCTCTCCAGTGGGAGATACCCACGAAGCCTTGCTGCACCTCCCCTGTTTTATCCATTCCTGATTGACGAGGCTTGAGGCTGTGATTACCTTTATAGAACACATCTATCTTAGAATGCTCATCGTCCACCTGACGATGTGTTGAAAGCATTCAATCCATACAAGTTCGTTCCGGGTTCGAACGAAACCGAAGGCACTATCTCGTTGCACTCATTTTGGAATCACCCTCAGAGTCAACGACCATAGCCCTTGCACTCTAAATCTCCATCTCGAACCTATAAGTACTATTCCGTCAAACTCATTACGGAATCACCCATAGAGTTATACTGACGTATAGCCCTTACACCTCGAGTCTTCACTTGCTCCACTTGGATTAACGACCTAACGTTTAATTGGAATCAATGTGGTTTTCGGATATCCAAATATGGAAACCCGATCCCGGTCTCACCGAAACCAAGCACCATTTTAATGTCCAAGTTGTTCTTTAGGGTTTAACAATTAACTTATATTCAGGATGATATAACATATAGAGGAATCATATTACCACAATATATATAACAACATTCGTCTCACAACAGCATATCACATAACAGAGATATCCAGTATCAACCAATATCAAACATCCAATATCGGCCAATCATATAATATCAATCTCCAAAAATTGATCACCCAATATCATTCAACATACAATATCAGTCATTCAATATTAATCAATCACCCATAGCAGAATTGATTATCAATTTAATTAACCTTTTAATTAAATTAATTACTATCTTTTAATCACTTGGATTATCGATTTATTACAAATCAAATTCATTATCATCTCTTAATGATCTTCCTTAATTAATCTTCCTCGATTAATTATCCTTTAATTACATTCAAGTAATTATCCTTAACCATATTCAATAATTAACCTTTAATTACTATCATTAATTACAATAATTATGATCCTTCATTAATTAATTAACTATTATTAACTACATTAATCCTTAATTAATTACAATTAATTAATCATATTTAAATTAATTACTTCATGAATTATATTAATTAAAAATCTTTAATAATTAATAATCCTTTAATTAATTAAATAATTAACTTGTAATTAATCATCTCATTCATCATAAACAATAATTAACAATTTGTAATTACTTATCTTAATTAATTAACTTCTTAATTAATTATATTAATCCTGATTAATTAATTATTTTAATTAATTAATCTTTAATTACTTCATTAAGTAACAATTAAATTAACAATTAATCCTTAATTAATTACCTTATTAATTAATTATATTTTAATTAATTACACTTAGTAATTAATCTTAAATTAATCTCATTCATTAATTAATTAATCACATTAATTAGTTAACTAAAATAATTAAGAAATTAACTCTTAATTACTTACATAAGTAATTATCTCTAATTACTTCCTTTAATAAATCTTAATTACTTTCTTAATTAATCACTTAACAATAATTATCTTCGAAATAATTAAGTTAATCAATTCCTTAATTTATAACATTAAGTGGTCATACATTTATCACTTCAATTAATTACTCCCATGAGTAATTTCTACTAATTACTTCTATAAGTAATTACCATTCTAATTTCATTCAAAAATTTACCATTGATTACTTCATTAAATAATCTCACTTAATTTATCCAAATTAAGTGATTATTTAAAATTAAATAAACAATTAACTAATTATTTAAAGTTGATTAAATAATTAATTAACTTCTTATATTTTAAAATCCCTAATTAATTAAAAAAATCATTTATCTCAATTAAACTCTTTACTCATTAACAAATCATGTTAAATATTCTAAAGTTTATATCAATAATAATTTAACCATAATTATCATCACAATTAAATCATTTGAATTAACTAAATTTAATAACTTTAAAGACAAATTATTTTATTGGTTCAAAGTTATAACCTTAACCTTGTTTGAAAATAAGACATTAAGAAATCAATTTAGAAATTTTAAACACTTTAACTACCTAATTCAACTCATTCATTTAAAGTAAAAATTTGAAACTTTGTTATTTAAAATATTGCTTTAAAATTTACTTTAAAACTTTGATTTAATTCTTTAAATTCAAACATCCCTTTTTAAATTGAAATTCAAAATTTACTTAGATAATTACTTCCAAAACGAAACAAATATCCTAACAAATTAAATTTAAAACAAATCCAATTTTCATCTTTGAAAGTTTGATTTACATTTACTTAAAGGAAACAAGTTTGACTTTGTAATTTATTTCTTCTATAAAACTTTACTTGATTTCATTTATTCAACAATGTGTTAATCTGTAACATATTCTTTAAAAACTTGAGCATATACTTGCTCGAGAGGAAATCTCGGGTCAAACCCGAGTAGAACTTACCAAAACTCCAAGCAAGTCTCGAAGCAAACCCATGCTTGCCACGAGTCACCCCCTCCATCTGCATCTACTCCGAGTCGCCACCCTAAAAACACGAGCTCGACTTCGAGATAGTCTTAGTCTTCCCCAACCAAAATTTCCAGAACATCAATCTGACACCATCCGTGCACGGTGCACGTACACCGGTCCCTCCGGCCAACGTTGATCGGCGCGACCATCTCCAACATCCCCACGTTCACATGCGAACTCAGAAACAAACCCAGTTCGATCAAACAACACGTGAGTCAAAAGCTGGATCACCAGCACGAAATCTGGGCCCAAAACGCGGCCACAAAATCACCCAAATGCCGATGCCACGACGACATTCGACCCTCGCCGTCCTCACCTCAGAAACGCCATGTCACAAGCTACTCTCTCCCCAAACGCGAACACCACCGGTCCTCCTTTCACGACGCAAAAGCCATGACAAAACAGCCGAAACCAAAAACCAAAGTAACCCTAGTTTGATCAAATTCACACACCACAATCAATAGAAAAAAAATCCAAAGCATTTTCCCTAAATCCTTGACACTAGAGCAAGCTTAACCCAGAATTTCATCTCAATTTATTGAATAAATCATAGACAGTACACAAAGATTCCCAAACTGATCAAACTAATAATTCTCATAATTTATCAAACTAAAAATCATGATATTGGTGTTAAAAATCATGATTTCTAATTACTAATTCATTCATGTAATCAAAATCAGCAAACAAGATTATAAATTTTCGAAGTGTAACAGTATTTTACTGTAAAATTGAAATTTTGAGTAATCCTTCAATTTAAAATCTTATAATTATTTTTAAATGATATACTATGTGTTTACAAACAACTTTCATTAACATACCATAGTCCAATTCATGATAAAACCAAAGTTATTTAGAGTTTTGAAAGAATTGGACTGTTCCTATTAAACACAGTATTCATTTTTATCTCCTACAGGCAATTAAATATTTTAATTCCACATGCAATCCAAATTAAATAAAAGTTTCCAGATAGCATAATGATATCATCATAAAATCAAGATGAAATCTAAAATTAAACTGTCTTTAAAATAGTTTACTCACCACTTTGAAAGAGGCAGAGCAGGTTCAAAATCTGTAAAATCCTTTGATTGCTGTAGAAATCCTAATGCATGCCTATAATTTGCTTTGTCGAAGAAACTGAATCCTTGCATGTTTAATTTAAGGCTTTAAGAGATTGAAACTTGCTGGGAAGACATGAAATTGCAGGTTTTGATTTGCAGGTTGTAACTTTGTACAATGCAGATTGAATTCCATTTTGAAGTGCAGGTCGATTTTATGTTGCAGGTTTGAAAAAATGCAGTTTGGTTGCAGATTTTTAATTTGCTTTTGATTCAAGTTTCAGGTTTTGGAAATTGTTTCTGCTTTTGCCATTAACATTTGAAAGAAGATAAACAAAGAGAAAAAGAAAAATGAAAAAGTTATGTTTATATAAAAAAAATGAAGACACTTGTTCTCAAAGAATAACACTTGTCATTTTATCCACTTAATCTCCTCACAAGTGTTATTAGGGTATGCTAACATGTTTACACATGTCATTAAGTATTTTAATTAAATTTTTATTTAATTTAAATGTAAATATAAACTAACATGTTTAATTTGCTTTATTAATGAATATTTACATATGTGAATAAGTTTGCTTTTAAAAGAAAATACCCTAAACTAATTATAATATAAATAAAATCTTATACATGTATTTGAAAAAAACTAAAATTTATACGTATACATTTATAATCATTTAAAATTTAAGCATTATAAAAGAAAACAAAACAAAGCTTGTTTAAATCACTTTTAAACTATCTTATTAAAATGAGCAATTATCTTATACTTTTGGAAACAGATTGAATTAATCTTTAAATCATCTTTTGAAAAAATATATTATGTTTTAAGACAAAACTTCATTACAATATTCATTAATATAAAATTTATTAATAGATTAAGATTAAATTTTAAACAATTCCAAATTATAACATACACAAACATATATATTACAATTTGAAGAATTTAACTTTAATTTAAAACAAAAGATATTCCCATTCACAATATATATCAAACATATATATTATAAATAGAATAAAATTTCATTAGCTTTTGAAAAAAAAAATTCTAACCAATTTTTAAATTGTTAAAAGATATTGATCACACTTACCAGATTAAATATTTGTTATTGTTAATAAGATTAATTTCACCAATTTAAATTAAAATTATAAAGAAAATTCATCAAACCAATTTAATTATTATTACAGATTGTTAAATTAGTATTGCCCAAAATTCCGGGTCGTTACACAGTCTGTCCATCAGATTGTAGGTGATAAGCAGTACTGAAATTTAATTTTGTTCCCAAAGCGGCTTGGAATGCCTCCCAAAATCTACTAGTGAAGATCGGGTCACGATCACTCACTATACTGCTGGGAATACCATGGAGACGAATAATTTCCTTTATATATAGCCCTGCTAAGCTTGCTGCAGTCCGAGTGGATTTCACTGGAATAAAGTGAGCAGTTTTGGTTAGACAGTCCACTTTAACCCACATTGCTTCATTTCCCTTCTTGGTTCGTGGCAATCCGTCGATGAAATCCATCGATACCTGGTCCCATTTCCATTTTGGTACTTCCAAAGGCTGAAGTAAACCTGCCACTTTCTTTTGATTGCTTTTGACTTGTTGACAAGTAGCACAGCGACTCACGTAAATAGATATGTCTTTTTTCATTGTCTTCCACCAGAAAGTTCTTTTTATATCTCTATACATTTTATTAACTCCTGGATGGATGCAAAGTTTGGACTTGTGGCATTCATCTAAAACTTCACGTTTCAGCTCCGGAATGTCAGGGACATAAATTCTTCCTTTCAATCTTATAACATTATTGTTGTCAATCTCAAAACTAGTATTTTCACCCTGGCATATTCTTTATGGATTTCTCGAAGAAACTCATCTTCTTTCTGTTGTCTTGCAATCCTTTTGAGAAGAGTAGGAGTGATAACAAGATGAGCAAGAATAGCGTGCTTTCTACTTAAGGCGTCTGCAACTACATTGGCCTTTCCTGGCGTATACATAATATCTAGGTCATACGATGCCAGAAATTCCAACCAACGTTGTTTTCGCAGGTTCAGATCCTTCTGGGTAAAGAGATATTTTAAGGATTTATGGTCGGTGAATAATTCAAAATTTTCACCTAAAACAAAGAGAGTTTATTAAGTATATTTCTTTAGTTAATTTCGTAAATTGTTAAGAAAGCTGAAAAGATTCTTACGCAGAAGATAGTGTCGCCAGATTTTTAAGGCGAAAACAACAGCCAAAAGTTCCAAATCATGTGTTGGGTAGTTTCTCTCGTGCGGACGTAATTGTCTACTCGCGTAGGTAACTACCTTTCCATTCTGCATTAATACTGCACCTACCCCATCACCACACGCGTTAGTATAAACAGATAAGTCTTGGTTCCCGTTGATAACAGCGAGAACAGGAGCGGTGGTTAATCTCTTCTTTAACTCTTGAAAAGCTTCATCGCATTTCGGAGTCTAATTGAATTTTACATCTTTCATTGTTAGCTTGGTCAACGGACTAGCTATCTTAGAAAAATCTTGAACGAATTTCCGATAATAGCCTGCTAAACCCAAAAAGCTTCGAACTTCTTTTGGGGTAGTAGGTCTTCTCCAATCAAGAATAGCGGAAATTTTGCTAGGATCAACCGACACTCCTTCTTCATTAACAATATGGCCAAGGAATTTGACTTCTTTGACCCAAAAGTGGAATTTGGAAAATTTTGCAAATAAGATGTTCCTTCTCAAAATTTCCAAAACAATTCTGAGATGTTCAGCATGTTCCTCCTTGGTTTTGGAGTAGATTAGGATATCATCAATAAATACAAGAACAAATTTATTCAGCACTTCCCGGAATACGCGGGTCATAAGATCTACGAAGTATGCTGGAGCATTGGTTAGCCCAAAAGGCATGAATAACCATTCATAGAACATATTGGGACCCCTGAAAGCAGTTAAATGTACACAATCTTCGGCGATTCGTAGTTGATGGAATCCTTGAGCTAGATCCATCTTTGAAAAGAAACGAGCGTCGTGCAATTGATCAAATAAATCACCGATCCTAGGTAAAGGAAACTTATTCTTGAGAGTCATCTTATTGAGATCGCGGTAATCTACACACAATCTCAAAGATCCATCCGATTTAGTGACGAACACAACGGTTGAACCCCATTCAGAAACACTGGGTCGAATTAGTCCTTTTGCTAGTAGATCATTGGTTTGTTGAACTAATTCAACCTTTTCCCTAGGTGCCATCCTGCGACTTGCGTGAACAACAGGACGAGCATTGGGTACGAGGTCAATTCTAAATTCTATTTCTCGATGTGAAGGTAAAGATTTTACTTCTTCGAATACGTCCGGAAAATCTCTAACAATGGGTATAGACTGCATACTGGGTTCGGGATAACCCAAATTATACATCAATCCTTCTCTTTTAGGACTAGGGTCCTCACAAGAAATTTCGATGAAATCTCCAAATTCGGTTTTAATCGAAATCAATCGATTAATGCAATCCAATTTGGCTTCGTATTTTGCTAGCCAATCTATTCCGAGTAAGACTTCAAACTCATTAAAATCAAGAACGAAGAGACCAATAGGGAAATGATAGTGAGAATATGAGATAGGAACATCTCTACATCGAAGACAAAAATTCACAGGACCTCCAACTGGATTCCTTACGCATATAGGCTCATCAACAAAATCAGGTTCAAGATTTAATTCATTAATGGCTTGCTGAGAGATAAAACTATGTGTAGCGCTCATGTCAAATAGAACTCTAACAATGCTATCATAAATAATAAGATTACCTTCCAGAACTCCTTTTCCTTTTTCTACTTTGGAAGATGCAGGTTGGTCTTTTACTGTGTACACCTTTGCGGTCTGAGCTTGCTTCATAACTGGACAGTCTTTAACATCATGTCCCACTTTCTGACAATAATAGCATTTCCTGGGCTTCACTTGAATGGATTGACTGACTTGTTTCTTAGGCTTCGTACATCTGCTCGAATCGTGGCCCTTCTCCAAGCAATTATAATAAGTGACATTCTCTTGCCACGCTTCCCTGAATGCTCCTCGTTTTCTCCTTGCTTTGTCATGGTTTCTTGCCTCCAAATTTCCTTTTCTTCCAATTTTGATTGCCCGAATTTCCTTTCTCCACCGGGGCTTCCTGCATATCAAGTGTAGCATATCTATACCCCATATCAACTAAATATGAAAAAGATTCCTTAACATGGCCCGTCATTCTTTCGTGGAATTTCTTATTCATCCCGCGGATGAATCTTTCATTCATCTTTAAAGGCGTATTCACCAATTCGGGACCAAAACGAGACAATTCATTAAATTTGTGCAGATACTCCTCGAATGATAAACTTCCCTGCTTTAGGTCCATAAATTCCTAGTACATTCGAGAAATTCCGGCTGATGGCAAATAACGCTTCTCAAATACTTCTTTGAATTTCTCCCAAGAAAACTGGTCTTCTGGCTTATCTACCGTGATTGTCTCCCACGAGGCCGAGGCTTCATCTTGAAGTTTCCAAGAAGCTATGAGTCGCTTCTGATCGTCTTGCAGTTTAAGCCCTCTGAAGATTTTCTCACATGATCTGATCCATGCTTGAGCCTCAACAATTGACTCCTTGCCGGTGAACGGCTTACCACCAAGTCTTGAGAAATTTTTATGTAAGTCAGCCAGATTCAGCTGTTGCGGAATAGGTACTGCTGCTACTGCTGTTGGGGGATCTTGATTAGGTACTATGGCATTCCCTTGAGCCCTAACTCTTCCTCTTCGTCCGCTCATTCTTACTATCTGTAATTAGTAAGAAAATTGATTTAGACATACAGACGAAATATCTTAAGAAATATCAGCAGTAAAAAGAAATAGACTAATAAAATTTGGAGTTCCAGTCTTGGTTATACTCATTCTAGGGTATATTTCACCCTACCTCTAATGAGCCATCTGATGTGTTATACTCTGTAGCTAAAATTCTTACTCAACCTTCTGCTCTGATACCACTTGTGACGACCCGAACTCGATGTCCGACAAACTGTAGGATCGATTTCACCCTAGAGGGGGGGTGAATAGGGTGATAGTGTAAATTATAAAAAATTAATTGCAGAAGCTTATAAACTAATAGATCATAAAATATTACCAGCACAGAAATAAATAGCAGAATAATAAAATGCAGAACAAAAACAGAACAACACAGAATTTACCCAGCTTCGGCAAAACCCTGCCTACGTGCTGCCCCCAAGGTTTCTACTAGAAATTAGATAGTCCCTCGCTTACACACGTAAACTCGCTATACCTGCTATTGACTAATCTAACTCTACGCTCAAAACCCTGACCACAACTCAACCACCGAGTTGCGAATTCCCAAACTACACACCGTAGTTTGTTCCCTAGTCACAGACTAGAAAATTAAAAACGGTTTAAAAGAAAAATACAATTTAAAAACAATTTAAATAAAATAGCCCTAATTCAAAAATAAAACCCTTATTATAATTTTAAAAACCCCAAATAAAATAGAGTTCGAATAAACCCGGCCCTCTTTAGGAATTCAGCCCGTCTCTTTTTCGTTCATAATGGCGGCCGCTGTTTTGTTCGTTCTTCTTCCCTTTTTACAAATTAGGGCTTTTTCGAAGCGCCTATTAGATTTGATCGAATCTCTGGTTGATCAAGAGTTGCCTTGCTCGATCGATTCTTGTTGCTCTCACTGGCTACTTCGATGAGTTCGATTCTTGCTTCTGGTAAGAATTTATGCTTCGTTACTTTTCGATTTTTTTTTGTATTCGAACTCCCCTTTTTTATGCCGATGATGATCTGGGTTAAATATGCGTTCGAACTCCTTTATCTTCGTTCGTATAAACTTATTTGAATTTGTCAAATAAGTTGTTTGACCGTTCGATTATATTTTGATGCTGATGATTTATTTGACTTTGTCAATCTCGTATAATTGATGCTTGCTTGGTTGACATGGTTTTGAATCAATTTCGTGATGACCACGGCTTTAATTTGTGACATTTGACTTTGTCACATTCGTATATTTTTACGACTTGATTCTGTGCCTTGCATTTGAGACGTTTGGTTATCACTGGCTTTGACTTGGTTACATGGATCTGTGAATTGCTTTATTGCTAAGGCTCTGACTTTAAATCGTGAGTTCAATTTCTTTTACCTGATGACTTCGGCCATTTTGAATTTTTTACACTGCTCTTCTGGATATTGTTCAAACTGTACTCATGCTCGATTTTATTCAAAGTGTTGTTTACTTTGCTGCATATCACTGTACATGTTGTTGCTTCTGGTTACTGAGTTGTTTGTTGTGAATACTGTGGGTTGCCATCTTCATGTACTTGATTTGTGACTGTTGCATCGAGTTGTATTCATGTTTGTTGTTGTCAGTTTGCCTTGTATTACTGAGTTATAATGAGTAGCTATCGTCTGCACTTGCATTCGTGTTGTTGTTTGCTTCATGTACCCTACTGCTTTGAACTTCTGGTTGGTTTGGCCTGGACTTCACTTGACCATTGCTTCATGTATACTTGGTGCTTGTATTTGGTCGACACTTGCATCATTATCTGTTGTGACATCCATGTGCATCTGTTGTGTCTTTGGTGATGCTTCACCTGTTATGTCTGTAACTTGTAGCTGGACTTGTGCACCTTGTTTCATATTTAAGACTTGAGTCTTTGTGGTCTGGTTGCATGTTCACTATTTGTATCTGCAGTGGTATTGTTTTGTTTGCATATATATATATCACTGGTTCATGTTGTTACTGAGTTTAACTGCATGTTCATTTGTACTGCTTCATCAGTTCATATTGAACTATTTCCTGTCATGTTCACTTGCACACTCGAGTTTGTAATCTCTGATTCATGTTGGTACTGGCTGTTGTAGTCCTGTCCACTCATGTACATGCTTCACTGCAGCCTTCTTTGCATTGTTCATTTTACTGTCTTTATTGTGGCATACTTTGATTCTTTTGAAACTCGAGTTGCACACTACTGTCTTGGTTTTGGGGCTGCTGGTTACATATGCATTCTGGTTCATTTTCGAGTCTAGTTGATGTTGCTGAAATCTGTAGCATCTTGGTTTCACTGATGGCCTGTTGTAGTGGTTGCGACTTGTTTACATTCTCTTTATCACTTCAGTTGTGTATTGCTTTCACCTCTGGCCTGTTGTAGTTTGCATATCACCTTGTTGCAGTTAATGGTTGCTGTGTTGGCTTGATCATGGCCTTTGCACTTTGTAGCCGCCGTGTGCATGCAGTTTTGTAGGCTTGGAGTCTTTGTTCATTGATGATTTTGGTCGTTGCATTTTGATTCAGTCTTGTTTCATGTTGGCTTGAGTCTGGGCATGTGTACTCCCGACCATTTTATTGCATTCGAATTTATTTTTGAATTTGCACCTGTGTTGAATCCAGTTTCACAACTCGGGTTTGACCTTGTGCTCGTGTCGTGATTTTCAATGTTATTGCACGTGTGTTGAACCCGGTTTTTCATTTGGGTTTGACCTGTGCTCACTTGTCCCTGTAAATCAATCAAGTGTATATATCGGCGTGCACGGCCTTGTGGCATATACAGTAATACACTGTGTATGTCACAAGTTGTTCGTGTATGATGAATTCAAATTTAAATTATGACGAACAACCCAAATAACTGAGGCAAATCATATTTTCAAAAATCATATTTCATTTTATATTGCAAAAATATTTTATTTTCAATTTTACTGCGTTAGTTTATATTTTTGCAGATTGCTCAGATGCTTGATTCAAACTGGAATGCAGTTGAAGATAAATACGAGTGTGAGTGATATGTAGTGAGGTGCTGATGTAAAATAGTGATGTAATTAAGTTTGT
Organism: Allium cepa; assembly: GCA_030765085.1. Classification (NCBI taxonomy): domain Eukaryota; kingdom Viridiplantae; phylum Streptophyta; class Magnoliopsida; order Asparagales; family Amaryllidaceae; genus Allium; species Allium cepa. Next base: position 16,435,276 of record CM060937.1, read on the forward strand.
ATCACAGTTGTATAGTGAATAGTGAGAGCTTGAATTTGTATACTATTCAAAATTGTAATAAATATTTATTTGAATAAAATATTCGTTTGAATTCAAATTTCGTGTTATTCATTTTATTCAGCAAATATTTATTTAATCTGTGAAAAATAATATAGTATATTATCAAATACATTTAAACGAATGTATATATGTTTATTATCATCAAACAAAAATCATATAAGCACATATTCAACAATCTCCCCCTTTTGATGATAACAAACATATATTTAAGATTTTGAATATGTTAAATGTATTTGATCATTGATATGCTCTAATTGCTCCCCCTATTTAAATGCTTCCTCTCTACACAAAGCTCCCCCTACATATATGCATACAAATAGAAATATATAAATGAGCCTATATGCAAATGGAAAATTATTTGACCTTTGCTTGATTCTATTTGACAAAATCTTAACTTTTCTCTCCCCTTTTTGTTATCAGCAAAAGAATAATAGTGTTAGAGAAAATAGAGAAAAAGTAATCGATATCAATCCAACATTAAAACTCAATTGAATATAAATATTAAATTTCAATAAAAAATCAAACAAAAATCATAAATATTTTGTTAGGCGCATATTCCACTTTTAGAATGATGGAAATGATGTCATCATATAAAACCATATAGTTATGTCTATTTGTGGTATATTTATATCAGGAATTTGAATATCTACTAACCATGCATAACCGTTAGGACTTTTAAATGAGATTAGTAGTATTCCAATTTTATTTTAAAAAATAAATCAAGTATCTTCTAACCACGCATGACCGTGAGGACTTTTAAATGGGATTAGAATCAACTTGTCTATTAAATCAGTTAATTTTGATATGCGTTCCATACATGCATAACCATAAGGACTTTTAAATGAGTATGGAAGCACATAAAAAAAATCCAAGTAATTCACCCATGCATAACCGTGAGGACTTTTAAATGAGAGTGAATACTTTGGATATTTATTTATTTTTAAAAAATATATGAAATGAAAAACAAATGTTCCCTGATTATAGTACCACATATCGACCAACTATATATATAAGTTTTGATAAACCATGGTCGATAGAAATATGATAGATATAGAAATGGTCATGGAATCTTTACCCAACAAAAAGTTTTATAACTCTTGTTTGAATTCCTAAAGAAAATTTCCAAATATACTCTCTTGAGTAATGCAAGTTAAATATCAACACTTATCACCTTTTTAATCACTATTTATCTTTTTGGTAATTAGCAGGGAGTCAGATTAGTCAACATTTGTCATTTAAAATCAAATAAAAATGACTAATCTGAAAATATGGTCAAAAATGATTTTCTTGAAGAACTTTTATGAGAGAAAAAAAAATTTGCCAATTGAAAAATATTTGTAATGAAAAATATGCAGATAATTTCTTTGAAAAACGATGCAGTTACTAAATGTCTCACCATAAATCACATTCAACTAGTAATTTTTCTATCAACTAGATTACCAGTGTAATCTGCATCTGAATTTCTCTTTTACTCCAAAATATCACTAACTATATTTGATAGACCAGATCATGAAGTGTGCATGAAAACTCAAACAGCATTCTAAATGGCATTCACTCGAATTTGGATTGAAGCCGTGTAAATAATCAGAAAATCGTGAATATAGAGTTAGCCGAATTATAACCAAATGCATTATCATCCAACAAATCACAATATTTAATCCAAACAAATATGTATGAAGTAATTCAAAGATTAGTGTTTTTGGCATAAGTATAATTGGCCAACTATTTTGAATAAGTCAAAGTCAAAATCACCATCTTTTCATCATCTTTTTATTGGCTGATTTTATTCAAAATACGGTGCAGATTATCACATTTAATATATCGTTTAAAAACATATCATTACCTGTTTTACCTTTACGATATTTTTCGTCGTTGTCCATTGTGATTCTGTCACCTTTATACTAGGCTAAGGAACTTTGTTTTGTCGCCCGTTGTGTTTATGGAACAGCCAAAATCCAGAGAGCACCGTTGTTGTTCCTTAGCCTGCCACCACACCTACACGATGAAAGATTTATGTGACCTATTTGTTTTTATAGGTCCATGGTTGTTAGTGGCAGAAAATTTTGAAAAATAATTTTGTGTAGACCCAAAACTATTTATAATTGTTCCCTTTTGCACCCAAATTTGTTTAACTTTGAGAGATTTTATATTTGTGCCTTTTGGAACCCAAATCGGTATAGTTTTCACATGTTTGGGTCTATACCAACAATTATTGTGATTGTGTCCATATTTTCTACAAATCATGCACATTGAATTTTCTTGATTAATCTTGTTTTCAACAATTTTCGAACTATTATATCCAAGTCCTTGTCTAACCGAATTAACAGTTTGCTTTCCTAATAGCATATTCAACGATTTTTCACTTTTTGAAAATTTATCTAAAGTCGTTGACAGTTGTTGGACTTGTGTTTTGAGAGATTCATTTTCGTTTAACAACTGTGTGCACTTTTTAATAGAATTCTCTCTCCTAGTATTTTCATTCTCTTTTAAAATCAGAATTTCATTTTCAAGTGATTTTATATTGATTTCTGATTCTTTAATTTCTTTTTCGAATGTTGGACACTTATCACACTTAGGGATCCTACTTTGATAGGTTTTAACTAGTTGATCAAGTTGTTTATTGCATTCTATCAAAGTATCCTTTTGAGATTCAAGTTTGGCGTATTTTTCCCTAAGTCGTTCAAAACAGCCATTTACTTCGTGGAAATAAATGAGTAATTCAGAGTGAGTAAGTTTTGATACCTCGCTTGGCTCGTCATCGTCGCTATCGGTTATATTCCCATGAAGGCATACATCTGCTTTCTCACTTTCACTGCTATCGCTTTTATTCCACGTGGCTGCAAATTTCCTTTTTGAATTCTTTTCTTTGTCGAGTTGAAATCGGGGATAATTGGGCTTGATATCACCGGGTTTGTTGCAAATGATCCCGTGTTGTTTCGAGTTATCCAGTGCTTTGATTATTCTGCTTTTCAATTTTTGATTTAGAGCTGGATTTCCATATTTGTTGTTCCATCTTTTGAATTTCTTCATTATTAACGCCAGCTCAGCTGCTCCATCATCATCATCCTCATCACAACTGCCTTTTACAAATCCTGTTAAGCACATTTCTTCAACTGAGTCGGTTGTGGAGGACTTCTCATTGCTGTTGACTGTTGCACCATATATTGCAATTAAAGTATTCCAGATTTCCTGTGCATTTTCACAATGAGAGATGAAATTAAAATTATCTTGATTAATATGAGAATATAATATATGCATAGCAAGAGCATTAATCGAGATAATTTTCTTATCTGTTATATCACACCCGTTTTCAATAATATCCCAACATTTAATATTAACAGATTTTAAATAAAATTCCATTTTTAATTTCCAATTCAAAAAATCTGTTGCATTGAAAATAGAAGGAATAACATTGGAACGACCCTCAAAATTTTTATTAAAAGAAGCCATTTTAAAAATTCAAATTTTTAAAACAAAAACCGATTTTTTTGAAACACGAATTTTTAAAACAAAAATTGATTTTTGAAACACGAATTTTTAAACAAAAGTTGGTTTTTGTAAAATCAAATTTTTAAAACAAAAACGGCTTTTGTTCCTAGCTCTGATACCACTTATAGGATCGATTTCACCCTAGAGGGGGGGTGAATAGGGTGATAGTGTAAATTATAAAAAATTAATTGCAGAAGCTTATAAACTAATAGATCACAAAATATTACCTGCACAGAAATAAATAGCAGAATAATAAAATGCAGAACAAAAACAGAACAACACAGAATTTACCCAGCTTCGGCAAAACCCTGCCTACGTGCTGCCCCCAAGGTTTCTACTAGAAATTAGATAGTCCCTCGCTTACACACGTAAACTCGCTATACCCGCTATTGACTAATCTAACTCTACGCTCAAAACCCTGACCACAACTCAACCACCGAGTTGCGAATTCCCAAACTACACATCGTAGTTTGTCCCCTAGTCACACGACTAGAAAATTAAAAACGGTTTAAAAGAAAAATACAATTTAAAAACAATTTAAATAAAATACCCTAATTCAAAAATAAAACCCTTATTATAATTTTAAAAACCCCAAATAAAATAGAGTTCGAATAAACCCGACCCTCTTTAGTAATTCAGCCCGTCTCTTTTTCGTTCATAATGGCGGCCGCTGTTTTGTTCGTTCTTCTTCCCTTTTTACAAATTAGGGCTTTTTCGAAGCGCCTATTAGATTTGATTGAATCTCTGGTTGATCAAGAGTTGCCTTACTCGATCGATTCTTGTTGCTCTCACTGGCTACTTCGATGAGTTCGATTCTTGCTTCTGGTAAGAATTTATGCTTCGTTACTTTTCGATTTTTTTTTTGTATTCGAACTCCCCTTTTTTATGCCGATGATGATCTGGGTTAAATATGCGTTCGAACTCCTTTATCTTCGTTCGTATAAACTTATTTGAATTTGTCAAATAAGTTGTTCGACCGTTCGATTATATTTTGATGCTGATGATTTATTTGACTTTGTCAATCTCGTATAATTGATGCTTGCTTGGTTGACATGGTTTTGAATCAATTTCGTGATGACCACGGCTTTAATTTGTGACATTTGACTTTGTCACATTCGTATATTTTTACGACTTGATTCTATGCCTTGCATTTGAGACGTTTGGTTATCACTGGCTTTGACTTGGTTACATGGCTCTGTGAATTGCTTTATTGCTAAGGCTTTGACTTTAAATCGTGAGTTCAATTTCTTTTACCTGATGACTTCGGCCATTTTGAATTTTTTACACTGCTCTTCTGGATATTGTTCAAACTGTACTCATGCTCGATTTTATTCAAAGTGTTGTTTACTTTGCTGCATATCACTGTACATGTTGTTGCTTCTGGTTACTGAGTTGTTTGTTGTGAATACTGTGGGTTGCCATCTTTATGTACTTGATTTGTGACTGTTGCATCGAGTTGTATTCATGTTTGTTGTTGTCAGTTTGCCTTGTATTACTGAGTTACAATGAGTAGTTATCGTCTGCACTTGCATTCGTGTTGTTGTTTGCTTCATGTACCCTACTGCTTTGAACTTCTGGTTGGTTTGGCCTGGACTTCACTTGACCATTGCTTCATGTATACTTGGTGCTTGTATTTGTATTTGGTCGACACTTGCATCATTATCTGTTGTGACATCCATGTGCATCTGTTGTGTCTTTGGTGATGCCTCACCTGTTATGTCTGTAACTTGTAGCTGGACTTGTGCACCTTGTTTCATATTTAAGACTTGAGTCTTTGTGGTCTGGTTGCATGTTCACTATTTGTATCTGCAGTGGTATTGTTTTGTTTGCATATATATCACTGGTTCATGTTGTTACTGAGTTTAACTGCATGTTCATTTGTACTGCTTCATCAGTTCATATTGAACTGTTTCCTGTCATGTTCACTTGCACACTCGAGTTTGTAATCTCTGATTCATGTTGGTACTGGCTGTTGTAGTCCTGTCCACTCATGTACATGCTTCACTGCAGCCTTCTTTGCATTGTTCATTTTACTGTCTTTATTGTGGCATACTTTGATTCTTTTGAAACTCGAGTTGCACACTACTTTCTTGGTTTTGGGGCTGCTGGTTACATATGCATTCTGGTTCATTTTCGAGTCTAGTTGATGTTGCTGAAATCTGTAGCATCTTGGTTTCACTGATGGCCTGTTATAGTGGTTGCGACTTGTTTACATTCTCTTCATCACTTCAGTTGTGTATTGCTTTCACCTCTGGCCTGTTGTAGTTTGCATATCACCTTGTTGCAGTTAATGGTTGCTGTGTTGGCTTGATCATGGCCTTTGCACTTTGTAGCTGCCGTGTGCATGCAGTTTTGTAGGCTTGGAGTCTTTGTTCATTGATGATTTTGGTCGTTGCATTTTGATTCAGTCTTGTTTCATGTTGGCTTGAGTCTGGGCATGTGTACTCCCGACCATTTTATTGCATTCGAATTTATTTTTGAATTTGCACCTGTGTTGAATCCAGTTTCACAACTCGGGTTTGACCTTGTGCTCGTGTCGTGATTTTCAATGTTATTGCACGTGTGTTGAACCTGGTTTTTCATTTGGGTTTGACCTGTGCTCACCTGTCCCTGTAAATCAATCAAGTGTATATATCGGCGTGCACGGCCTTGTGGCATATACAGTAATACACTGTGTATGTCACAAGTTGTTCGTGTATGATGAATTCAAATTTAAATTATGACGAACAACCCAAATAACTGAGGCAAATCATATTTTCAAAAATCATATTTCATTTTATATTGCAAAAATATTTTATTTTCAATTTTACTGCGTTAGTTTATATTTTTGCAGATTGCTCAGATGCTTGATTCAAACTGGAATGCAGTTGAAGATAAATACGAGTGTGAGTGATATGTAGTGAGGTGCTGATGTAAAATAGTGATGTAATTAAGTTTGTATCACAGTTGTATAGTGAATAGTGAGAGCTTGAATTTGTATACTATTCTAAATTGTAATAAATATTTGTTTGAATAAAATATTCGTTTGAATTCAAATTTCGTGTTATTCATTTTATTCAGCAAATATTTATTTAATCTGTGAAAAATAATATAGTATATTATCAAATACATTTAAACGAATGTATATATGTTTATTATCATCAAACAAAAATCATATAAGCACATATTCAACACAAACGACATCAAATTCGTATCGCCGGAGCTTATAACAACATTTAATGAATATAAAACAGCGGAACAAAATGAATATCATGCATTCATCATAGGTACAACATCATAATATCCAATAATACATCAGAGTATTTAATACATACACCACAACTCCAATTAACATCATAATAATACAACAGTGATCATATATCCAAAAAGTCTACAATGAAAGAAGTGATAACGGACTCCTAAAAGCTAAACACCTGATATCTCCAAAAGCTCCTAAGATATCTCCAAAGCAAGAGCTCCAAAATACTGCTTACTCCAAAATACGAAAACCTGCTACTAGGCTGCCCGTGTAGAAATTATGGGCACCCAGAGTTTAGAAATAAAACAATAAACTCCGGGTCAGTCATGGGACTGGTATCACTCTTATTTTAATTCTTTGGCTTCTAAATTCAATATTTTTTTCTTTGCGGATCTGTTGCCAAATAAAATTCAAAAGTTTGTAATGGAATATACGCAAAAGCTAACTTTCCTTTCTTATATAATAAATACATGAAAGTTGCAAAATCCAAATGTTTGGTTTTGTTGATATAGTTTTTTGGGGTACAGTTGTTTGATATCATGAATGAAGACTTTCCTTTTTTTTTTACTTTTTAGCTGGAAACAAACAAATAGTGAATGCTGATGTGGCGAATATATTCACCTTATGCAATTTATTTTATGAACAGTTCACAAAATGGCAAACATCGCCAAGCTTGAATTTAAAGCTTTGGATATATCTGGAGACAACTACTTATCATGGATACTGGATGCTGAGATTCATTTGCAATCTCAATGCTTAGAAGATGCAATTAAAAATGGCAATACTATGTCCCAGCAGGACAAGGCAAAGGCTCTAATATTTTTAAGACGTCATATCCATGACGATCTAAAAACAGAATATTTGACTTAAAAAGACCCTCTCCACTTATGGAACTCCGTGAAGGAGCGTTATGACCACCAGAAGACGGTTATACTTCCAAACACTAGGCAAGAGTGGTTGAACTTGAGGTTTCAGGACTTTAAGTCTGTAAGAGAATATAATACTGCAATGTTTAGAATCACTTCTAAACTGAAATTATGTGGAGAAAAGGTGGATGATGCACAAATGCTTGAAAAGACTTTCTCAACATTTCATGCCTCGAATATGCTCCTGCAGCAGCAATATCGAGAGCGTCATTTTACAAAATATTATGAACTCATAGAATGTTTACTAATTGCTGAACAAAATAATGAATTGCTTATAAAAAATCACTCCTCAAGACCAACTGGTTCTACTGCATTACCTGAAGTTAATGCTAATTTTTCCCACTCTGGAAGAGGTAGGGGTCGAGGTCGAGATAGAGGACATGGTCATGGACATGGATATAACTCTAGTAGAGGAGGTTATGGTGGTTTTAAAGGTTACAAAACCACCAACTTTAAAAAGCAACAAAAGAAAATTGAGCCTGTAAAAAACAATGATTCAGCTTCAGAAAATAAAAGGCACTATGAGGAAGTTTGTTATAGGTGTGGACGATCTGGTCACTGGTCACGTACATGTAGATCATAAAGAAAACAGTTGAAGAATATCATCGCTCGAAGAATATTGAGGCAAATAATGCCGAAAAGTTACCTGAAAACACTAACCTGAAGTTAGATAATTTCTTCGAAGATGACAAAGAAAATTTCATTAATGATGAAAATCTAAGTGCAATGATCAATGATATGACCGAGTTGATCAATTAGAAATATCTTGAAGTTTGTTTTGTGGATTTTGTTTTAATTCATTATCTTGCATCAATAAATCAGTTTGAAGTTTGTGTTCGTTTACTTGTATTTCCCTTTGCAGTTTTAGTTAAAAATAACGTGTAATATGGATGTTGTTTTTAATCAGTAGCCTATTTTAATCATATTACTTTGTTTGTTTACATTACATTTATTTATGCTTACAAATTTTTTGACTAATTATTGCTTTTAATTCTTAAGGTATGGAACGCCATTTGGGTGATGATATATGCTTACTAGATAGTGCAACTACTCATATAATTTTGAAAAACCAGAAGTTTTTCTCCGAACTACCTGAAAATTTCTCAGCTAAAGTCTCCACTATAGCTGGATCTGCTAATATAATTGACGGGTCCGGAAGAGCCCATATAATATTACCAAATGGTACGCATATCTTTATTCAGAATGCATTATACTCGAGCAACTCTAAAAGAAATTTGTTGAGTTTCAAAGATATAAGAATGAATGGATACCATATTGAAACTATAAATGAAAACAACAAAGAATATCTTTGTGTTATTTCTAGAATTGAAAGCTAGAACCTTATCCTAGAAAGATTTGGTACAATTTCAACTGGTTTATATTTTACAAAAATTGGCATAGTTGAATCTCACTCTATAAACATGAGCCAGAAGCTCACAAATACAAAGACATTCATTTTTTGGCATGATCTCTTGGGTCATCCTGGATCAACTATGATGCGTAAAATTGCCAAAAACTCAAATGGACATGATTTTTCAAACCAATTGAATATACCAAGTGATTACTTATGTGCCCCATGTGCACAAGGAAAATTAATCACTCGACCTTCATATAGTAAAATCACATCTGAATCTCCAACATTTCTACAAAGAATTCAAGGTGATATATGTGGCCCAATCCACCCTCAATGTGGACCATTCAAATATTTATGTTATTGATTGATGCATCAACTCGTTGGTCACATGTCTGTTTACTTTCTACAAGAAATTTGGTATTTGCCAAGCTACTTGCTCAAATAATAAAATTGAGAGCACACTTCCCTGATCATCAAATTAAATCAATTCGACTAGATAATGCTGGAGAATTTACTTCTCAAATATTTTATGATTATTGTCTATCATTGGGAATTGAAATTGAACATCCAGTAGCTCACGTTCATACTCAAAATGGTCTAGCGGAATCATTAATTAAGCGCTTGCAACTTATTGCAAGACCATTGCTTATGCAATCAAAACTACCCGTTTCAGCTTGGGGGCATGATTTTGCATTCATCGAAATTGGTTAAAATTAGACCAACAGCTTATCATCAGCTTTCACCATCACAGCTCTTAACTGGATCTCAACCAAATATTTCACATTTAAGAAAATTTGGTTGTGCTGTGCATATACCTATTAATCTCCCACTTCGTACTAAAATGGGTCCTCAACGACGGTTGAGAATTTATGTGGGATTTGATTCTCCATCGATAATTCGTTACCTTGAACCCCTTACAGGTGATGTTTTCACTGCAAGATTTTCAGATTGTAAATTTGATGAGACAATCTTCCCGCCGTTAGGGAGGAGGAAAGACTGTTCCAATAGAACGGCATGAAATATCATGGAATAATCCATCTATGTTTTATTTGGATCCACGTACCAAACAATGCCATTATGAGGTACAAAATTTTTTGCGTATTCAAAATATTGCAAATCAATTGCCAAATGCATTTAGTGATACTGCAAAAATAACTAAATCTCACATTCCAGCAGCAAATGCACCAGCAAAAATTGATGTCCCTGGAGGATCAAAAGTAAGTATAGCAGCAAATGGATCTAAAGCAAAACAAAAACGTGGAAGACCAATTGGTTCAAAAGACTTGGCGCCTAGAAAAAGAAAGTCTAATGAAAAATCATCAATTAAGGAACCTCCTAAAGAGGTTATAAATGATCAAAAGGATCACTCAAATGAAAATCCCAATTCTTCTAGAAGTATGGAAGGAAATATTATCAGAAGAGATAAAAGAAGACTCCAACAATAAAATGGTACTTAATAATAATGAGATCTCAATATTTTATACGAACTATGGAGAAATATGAGATCGAAGTAAAATAATAATTGATGGTGTATTCTCATTCGCAGTAGCTACTGAAATAATTGAAAGTCATGACCATAATGAGAATAATGAGAATGACAATAATGAACCAAATAGCATAAATGAATGTCAAAAAAGACACGATTGGCCAAAATGGAAAGATGCTATCCAAGTGGAACTAGATTCACTTCAAAAACATGGTGTATTTGGACCAATAGAGAAAACACCAGAAAATGTTAAACCAGTAGGTTATAAATGGGTATTCGTTAGAAAATGAAATGATAAAAATGAAGTCGTGAGGTACAAGGCACGACTTGTCGCACAAGGTTTCCTACAGAGACCAGGTTTTGACTTTAAGGAAACTTACTCCCCTGTTATGGATGTCATAACATTCCGATATTTGATAGGTCTTGTAGTTTTTGAAAAACTCGATATAAGATTAACGTATGTTGTGCAGCTTATCTTTACGGTGAATTAGATACCAATATTTACATGAAAATCACAGATGGATATAAATTGCTTGAAGCAAAATCAAAGTCCATGTACTCATTAAAACTAAGACGGTTGCTATATGGCTTGAAACAATCTGGAAGGATGTGGTATAACCGTCTTAGTAAATATTTGGTAAAAGAAGGATACGAAAACAATCTCATTTTTCCATGTGTCTTTATAAAGAAATCGGTAAAGGGATTTGCTATCTTAGCAGTTTATGTTGATGACACAAATTTGTTTGGGACTCTAGAAGAGATTGATGAAACAATAAATTATTTAAAGAAGGAATTTGAAACAAAAGATCTTGGCAAATCAAAGAACTGTCTCGATCTACAGATTGAGCATAGTACTAATGACATATTGATCCATCAATCAAACTACATTGAGAAAATTCTAAAGCGTTTCCAAATGGATAAAGCATGTCCACTTAGTACGCCGATGGTTGTTAGATATTTAGATATTAAAAAGGACTCTTACTGTCCAAAAGAAGAAGATGAGAATGTGCTTGGCCCGGAAGTGCCATATCTTAGTGCCATTGGTGCATTACTATATTTGGCCCAATGCACAAGACCAGATATTGCATTTTCAGTAAATCTTCTAACAAGGTACAGTTCAAAACCAACAAAAAGGCACTGGAATGGTATAAAACATATCATGAGATATCTTCGTGGAATGAAAAATTTAGGTTTGTTTTACTCTAACTCAGGCAATAATCCAAATTTAGTTGGCTATGCTGATGCAGGTTATTTTTCTGACCCACATAAAGCAAGATCACAAACTGGATATGTGTTTAATAACAGCAATGCAGCAATTTCATGGCGATCTACAAAATAAACATTAGTAGCAACATCATCCAATCACTCTGAAATACTAGCACTACATGAAGCAAGTAAAGAATGTATTTGGCTGAGATCACTAATTGAGCATATTCGAAAAAGCTTCCAACTTCCATCAGTAACAGAAGGGTCAACCATTATTTATGAAGACAATGCAGCTTATGTAGCTCAAATTCAAGCGGGTTACATTAAGGGTGATAGGACGAAACACATTTCTCCTAAATTTTTCTTCACACATGAGCTACAAAAGGATAATAAGATAGAAGTGAAACAAATCCAATCCTAAGAAAATCCGGCGGACTTATTCACAAAGGCGCTTCCAAAATCAACATTTCAGAAGATGGTGTACAAAATTGGTATGCGTCGGCTGCATCAACAAACTAATTGAATAATGCGTTATAATGCAGGGGGAGCGTATGAAATACGCTATAGTGTACTCTTTTTCCTTCACTAATATTTTTTCTCACTGGGTTTTTATTAGTAAGGTTTTAATGAGGCATTATCTTGATTCAGAAGTATCAACCCTCATAGTAACACTATAAAATTTATGTTACTTAAAGATGAAATCATGTTGTACTCTTTTCCTTGTTTATGATTTTTCCCCACTGGATTTTTCATAACAAGGTTTTTAATGAGGCAATTACTCTTATCATCTTACATACGCATATTCAAGGGGGAGTGTTGTAATATACATTAATAATAGGGATGAATATGTTAAATAAGAAAGGACATTATTGTAATCTGCACTGCATAAGGAGTCTATAAACATGGAGCTTGATTGTATTGTAATACCTATCTCAATTCAATAAAATTGTTCTCTCTCCCTAATGGTCTCCATTCTCTTTATTTTGTAATAGCCTTTAATTTATTATGCGACAGAGGTATTCCTAATAATAGAAAAGTTTCAATTTCCACCTTTAAAAAATCAGCAATTGCTTGTTTAAAAATTGCCTCTTTACTGAGAAATAAAGATGATTTATGCTCATTCACTGTCAGGCCTATTTTAACCTCCAAAATATGCATGACTTTTCTAATGCAATAAGGATAATCTGTTGTTGCCTTAACCATATTTAAAATATCATCAGCATAAAAAAGGTGATTAATATTAGGCTGGGTTTATGAATTGGTATCAAATTCCCTTGAATATGTTATAGCTCAAGTAAAATTGAAAGATATTCCATGGTTATTGAGCCATATAAGGTGATAAAGGGTCGCCTTATCCCAAATCCCTATTACTTTCATGACCATAAGGTGAACCATTCAATAGAATAGAGAAAGTTGAGGTTGAGATGCATTCATAGATAAGATTAGCATATTTTTGAGTTAAACCCGTATTAATTAGCATATAATGAATGAAGCCTTTGTTTAACTTGTCATGTGCTTTATGTAAGTCAATTTTTAGATATAGATTGCTTGAATTCTTTTTGTTAAAAGACTCGACCATTTCATATGCTAAAAGAGAAGTTTCAATAATTATTCTACCTAGGATAAAAGTGTTTTAATTTATGGAAATTAATTCGTTAAAATCATCTCGTTGCATAATAGGTTATCTAATATCTTGTAATTAAGCAGATAAAAGTATGATTTATTTCTTAGATCATTTTACCGGAGTCTTGAATTACAATCATAACATTACACACGTTTTTATTTTATAATTTTGGCATTTATACCATCTGGTCCAGGAGTGCTATTATCATCAATTTGAAATAATACATTTTTGACTTTTTCTTATTGAAATGGTGTGTCTAGATGCTCTATGGAATTTATAGTTAGAATTCTTTTATAAACAAAGCCTAAAAATTGGTAATTAACATGAGTGGAATTGAATAAGTCTGAAAAGAAAATGATGGCCTCTTATGCAATGCTTTTTGATGCTGATACCAGATTTTCATTTTCACCCAAAATAAATTTGCATATATTGGTATTTTGGGAATTCCCATTTTATTGTGAACACTTTTAGAATTTTCAACTCCCAGAGTTAACTAATTTAATTTCATCCTCTGAGAATTTTCTATAGCAAATTGCCTCATGATATTTGAATTTGAAAGATGCTCACTTTTTTTACTATATTGCGTAGCTAGATCACAATTTTTAGAATTTTGAATAAGTTGATTGTAGATACTATTGGCTTCATTGTCGATTCTTTCACAAATTTGTTGACAACTCTCTTTAGATTTCAATACTTTCAGCTCCTGTTTATCTATCTTTAATTTGGTGAGAAGAACAAACAAAGCATTTCCCTGAACATCGATATTTAGAGCTTAATCAACTATTTCTTTGTAATCTGAGTTTAAACACCAAGAGTTGTTAAATCCCAAGGGGATTCTAAATTACATAGAGTGTGAGGAGAAATTTGATTAAAATCATGGTGTGGTCACTCAATGAGTTAGACCCAAAATAAAGACTAAATTGTTGGAATTTGTCTTCACAAAGATTATTAGTAAATACCCTATCAATCTTACTATGAATAGAGAATTAATGCCACCTTGCCAATTATAAAAATTTCCTGTGAAATCAAGTGCAAACAAATTAGCATTAATGATGCATCTCATAAAGTCTATCCAACCCAATGAATTCTGAAAACCATTATTTAATCTCTCATAGGTGGATAACATGTCATTAAAATTCCCCAGAAGAATCCATGGAAGATTAAAGTGATTAGCTTGTTAATTAATGTATTGCCACAACACTTTCCTTTGTTCTGCTGAATTAGAAGCATAAATAACTGTACAGATCAAGCTAAGTCCGACAACATTATGAAGAATACATGAAATTTATTGTTCATCTAAATGCATAATAATATTAGACCAAATAGTCGAATCCTAAAGAATTAGAATCCTACCTTTCTGATTAGATGCATTATTATGAGTAAGTTCCAACTAGTCCCTAGTTTATACACTAAATTTTCAATGTTCTCTGTAGATAATTTATTCTCAACCAGACCAATAAAAGAGTGTTTGTTGTAATTTAGTAGCTAAAATAGGCTATGTTGTTTTGCAGGGGAATTTAGACCATTGATATTCAAAACTAGGAATTCCATTAAAATTTTTGAGAAGGATTACTACAAATTTCAAGGTGAGTAAGATCCCTTGTTTGCTTGGTTTTTTGCCTTTTTTACCTTTCTTCTTCATTTGCAAGACTAAATTGTGCCATGCAGTGTTCTCAAAAAAATCTTGCGAAATGGAAGCTTTGAATACAATCAGGATTCTATAGAAATAGATTGGGAATCAGAATTGAAGGATCAGGGGCTTCAATTAGAAAGTGACGCTGGTAAAATCACTTAACATTTGTTAATCTAATGATGTATTTATCTTACACTTGTTTAAAAGTATTTTATCTTGTTTACATTGTAGTTTGCATATTATAATGTATTAAATTTCTTTGTTAACTCTTTTATGTACATAAATTATATATATATATATACTTTATTTATATTTTTAAATGTTTTCGTAAAATTTTATATTAAATTTTTATATAGTAACAACTTTCCTTAACTTATATAATATGATCTTTAAAAGAAAATAACAAACTATATACTAATAAAATCATATACATTTATATTTTATATCCAATTTGTTTAAAATATTTATTCTTTGAATTTCCAATTCAAATTTAATTTAAAATCAACTCATATATAGATATATACACTTAAACATACCCATATTTAATTTGTTTGAAAATAAAGAAAATTTTCTATTGAAAATCTACTTGTCTATATATATATAAACCATCATCATTATTTTTTTAAAAAGAATAATTTGTCAAATTTTAAATAATTATATTAAGCGATTATCAAATAAATTTATCCAGATATGAATATTTATTATCATATTTATTTGTTTAATTTATAAATCAGTATTTCTAATAACTAACCCAGTTAATTATCAATTAACAGCTTACTCCGAAATTCGGGTTATCACACTTCTTATTGACAAATTTGGGTTGAGAAAGAAGATGAAGAATAGAATGGTCAAAAGTCCCCTCGAAGTTGTTATTGGCTTTATATTTATATAAGAATCACCCAACGAAGCGTACAATCATGAAATACTAGTTCACACTTCAGATTTGAGAAAGCAAAAAGGGAGATGAGGTCCCTAGAATGATAAAATCACCCCGAAACTAACCCGATTACCTTAGTACATATTATTCAGTCTTCTTCAACTTCATCTTCTTGCTTCAATTCATTGAGTTCCAAGTACTTTAGCCTTAAAAATCAAGTTGTTGCTGAGAGGTCAAGACACCTTCAATACTTGTCCTTTTCTTTAGCCTTTTTGGGATTGTTCACCCACTCCTTAAAAAATGGATTACCGGAAGATCACTTTATCCACATATACCTTGACTATAGCTCTAATATCCCCCAAAGCATGCAAAATCATGTCAGTATCGACTTGAAAAGAGACCGGCACTGACTACTCACATAGGCATATTTCACACTCTAACCTCTTGAAGCTCTTCTCACGATCATCCTAAGCTTACCTCCAAGTCCATAAACCACTTTGTCTTCATCCTAACGTCTAGAATTGTTTGAAAACCACTTGGTTTTAAAGCTGGATAACAAATGGAAAAATCAAATGGATAAACGCTTCTACATGAATAAGAGAATCGACGAGGCATTAATTTATTATCATAAATCAATTACTTCAACCCTAAGTAATAATCTCTACATAAATATAGTCAGTCTTTAGAGATTAATACCATCCTCTCAAGTTGTATTTCTTCAAATTTCTTCTTTTTAGCCTCCATCATCAATCTTGTAATTTTCTTTTCTCAAAAAGTAATTAAATATCCTTCTCTCCAAGTGGTTGTACACAATCTTCCGATAATGGAATCATTATAAATCATATGTGTGATTTTCTTTTCTATTGTTGCATATATAATCTTTGATTGCTTAATTTAGGATATTTTTTTCTGTTTGTTCTACCTTACTATCAATAATATCCTATCATTTCTTATGCGATTGGGTTGTTGATCCAAATTTTCCTCAACACACAAATACACACACATAGATGTGTATATATATATGTATATATGTATGTATGTATGTGTATGTATATGTATATATAAAGTATAAGTATATCATTATATACTTAAGTGTGTACAATGTACATGTGCAATATAATATAAAAGGCAAGCAGGGTTAAAATGGTCTCCTACCATTATATCAAAGTAAAAAGGAAGGATACATACACAACACGACAAATAATCACACAAGACTAAAACAAATAGAAAAAAATAGGAGAAAGGGTAGGAAAAGAAGTAAGGAAAAAAACAAGACCATGAACAAATATCGTCATAAATTCTCTCTAATTACATTACATTACAGTCACTAAATGTATAATTCTTAATCACGTTATCGCATTTATGTTAAGATTATTTTCTTTTAATTTTTCCACATCAAGGTTAATATTCATTAGATTGAAGCATAGAAATATGATCTCACACACATGCACACACGCGCGTGCGCACACACACACATATAGGAAGACTCAATGGCACCACTATTTCTAGCATCCCTTTGGCACCACTATCATATCTTGAGGTTCATTATTCCAAAATAATACTTGTAAATGTCTAATCCATATACAAAGGACAATCTCTATAAAAAATGAGACTATTTCAATATTTGTAGCTTTTCAAAAATCACAAGTCAATATTCACCATTCAAAATTTATTTTAACCGTTGAATTTAAACTTCAAATATATTTTGCTACATGTACTCAAATGAGCCCAAATTTTATTGAGATGGCCTTTAGTATAAGATGAAGATAACTACCAAATTTTATAGCACTTGAAAAAGTGTAACTCAAGATAGGACAGAGATGCTCCAAAATAGGGATGTCAGCGAACCTTCTTCATATACACCTACATGCATATATGCATACGTACGTATGTACATACAAACATACATACACATACATACATATATACATACGTATGTATGTATGTATGCATGTATGTATGTACATCTTACATGCATACACACAAGCATATACACAAACATGCATACACATACACACAAACATATGCATGCATACATACATATATATAGACACACACGTACATACATACGTACATACATATATATATATATATATATATCCGTGTGAGTGAGTGCTCGCGCTCTTGCGCAGGTATGTACAATGTATGCATGATGTATTTATGTATATCCCTTTTTTCACATTTCTAATTTTAGATGATTTTTTTTACAAATTAATTAGCATAATGAAAATAAAATATTCACACATCGTATTTTATGACGAGTGCTTTGACTATTTTTGGGATTGTATCAGAATGATCAATCATTAAAAGGTGAAATAATGGACTAAAAATTAAAATGTGACACCCCACCTCGAGACCCACATTAACAAAGAGCATTACTGGGTAATACTATTTGCTAATGCGGAGAATAGGGTTGATTAGGAGCAACCATCTATAGCTTTGTCTTAAACATCTACTGAATACGTCGATTTAGTGCTTTATAATTTTTTTCTTTCTCAAATGGATCGACATATTAAATAAATGCTTAATGCAAAATTATAGTGGCTAATGGATCTATCAGAAAAAATATAACAAAGGAACGTATAATACATCATCGAACATCAACAAACATATATATATATATATATATATATATATATATATATATAGACACACACACACACACACCATACACACACATATATACATACATATACATTGATACATCCCAATACAATACATTATGATACATCATGATTGGTTCGAAGACAACACTGTGTAAAACGAGTCAAAAACAATAGATACATTTCAGAGTAAAGCAAAAAATTACAAAACTACACAAAAAGATTACAAAACCACACAAAAAGAGATAAGCTAATATCCAAGGCAGAAGCATCAAGTAAAGTCCAAAAGCAGGTATCTAACCTGAAACAACTCGATCTATCCCAAGTATAAAATACACAGGCCAGTCTATCTAAAACATCAGCTAAGTAAGATAAGTGATAATATGAAGCATAAGGTAAATGTCAAGTATCTTCTCGAATGAGAAGAAACAATAGTAAGAGCATGTCACCACTACCAATGAGTTAATTCATAAGCATAAATAATCTTGAAAGAGATAACTCAACATTAAAAAAACTAAACATAATCATGCCTCATATCATCGGCATAATCCCCAAAAATAACAATAATGGTTTCTCTAAACCCTATCTCCTAAATAGGAGAAATGTCAAAACTTAAATCTCGCCAAAGTGGCAATCATAAATATATTCTCAAAATAGAGAAATCTCAAACTCCAAATAAACCAAATAATGGCAACACATATATCTCCAAAAGGAGATTAGAAATCCTAAATAAACACCAAGTGTTGGCAAACCCAAATCTCAAATATAGAATTCGATAAGGAGTTCAAGTTTCCAAAGATGTAATCGGCATATATAATGTCTCGAATGACTCAATTGGCCAAATATGTAAAAAGGCGATACACTTGGAAAATCACAAATAATCAATGAAATCATCTCAAAGATATAGCATGTGCATATGGCCGAAGCCCACCAAGTACTATTCTTCCAAAATAAGGCACCACGACTCAAATGGACAAACATCCTGAAGGACAATATCTGGAAGGACAAATACATCTCAAAATATAAACATCTCGAAGAACAACATCCCAAAGGACAAATGTGTCACAATGACAAAGTCTCAAAGGACAAATGACCCGAAGGTCTAGTACTAGCAAATACGTATTTTAGACAAATGTGTCATAAACTCTCCGATAGGAACCCAGAAGTGTTAATGTGCGTCCATACCACACGTTCGCACTTAACGGGTTTCAAACCGCTAGCTAATGCCACACCAGGAAGCAGTAAAAATATTTGCCTCATCTCATCAACAAACACGACCCGAAGGTCAAAAAGATCAAACGGACAAGTAAAGATTTAACCAAAAAGTTAAACACACGTGTCCCATACCACATGTTTTACCCAATCGTTTAATTCTCCTTCTCATTCGCTCGAATAGTACAAAAACGTGTATTTATATATAACATAATCAATTTGAGAAAACAATCTTTGAGAATTCCCTTTTATAGAGAATATATAGTTTTTGTAGATTGAAAATAATTTTAAAACGTTATATAATAATTATTTCAAAAGCCAATTTATTTTAAAAATAATTTAAAGTTATTTCAAAATAATTTACAAAAATCCATGCTCGAAATCAAGGAACCGATATTCGAATTTGTCTCAAAAATGATTCATTTTGAGTTACGAATTCTCCAAAATTTTGGCTAGCCTATTGATAGACATCATAGCCACACATTCGGAATTACCACAAAAACAAGTCACAAATGCAAGAAAATGAAGATGGAATGTAGGCAGAACAAAGCAGAACACATAGGAGATAACAACAGGGAGAAGGCCACCATAGGTTGACCCTAAGGTTGACCTAAGGGGATTCTGGGTCGACCTATAGGTCAGCATGGGGAAGTTTGGGGTCGACATTCTAGTCGCGATGTTGTGTAGGTGATTTCCAGCTTCGTATTGATTTTGCAGAGCACTTTTCAGGTATCAAACAAAAGAATTTTGCATTGAAATTTTGCGTACTTGATCTACAACACATGAACCATCATCAGAAGAAAAATCGGCAGCATTTCGTTGTCAGAATTGAGAGAAAATGACATGAAAGTAGCAACCCAAATCAATTTATCATAGAAACAAAACTACTACAGGAATCAGTAAATAGAGGCTAAATATTGCACAGATTTTGGCTTTTGAAGCTTTTCTTCAGCTAAAAATTAAGAGTTACTAACTCACCTTTGCAATATAAAGAAGAATTCGAGGAATTCAGATAAAAGTTGTGAGCTTTGGCCTAGTATATGCCTAAAGAACCTAAAAATTGATAACTTACAGACTGTAGTACAGAAAACACAAGTTGCAGCCAGTTCAAGTTCAAAAAATCAAGAATTGATGAAACCATTTTTGATTTTAAATTGATTACCTTATCTTATTGTCTATAATTTGATTAATCTCAGCAAAAGAGTTGAATAATTGAAGATTTAGGCTTAGGGTTTAGGAGAGGAGATGGCTTTCTCAAATTTTGTTTCTTCTTTCTATTTTCTGGTTAAAGGAAAAACGTACTGTACGTACATAATTTTGAGAAGAAGAAACTTATTTTCTTGGTTAAAGTAGTAATGGGCTCGACCCAATTAGGAAAAAACAATTCGACTAGCCTAATAAAAATCTAATTAACACCAACACTTTTATGTTATTAATCAAAACATCATATTTAAATAGGATTTCAACAGAATAAATCAAACAAACATATTCTCATGTTTAATAAAACATTTTACAACTAATAAAAAGATAATTTAGTTATAAAAATATTTTTTATTATCAAAACTCTCATTTTTAAATAAGTACCCAATTTACACAAATAATTGCACAAAACTCTATTTGTAATAGCAAACATTGCATAAAAGTCATTTTCTTGTGTAATAAAATACATCAAAACCATTTTTTGTTATCCCGCCTTTTGGTCAAGACCCAATTATCAAAAATTGGCTGAAAAGGATGGATATCAGGATTGGAGATCGGTTGGAAACAAGGCTATGATCGATGTCATAAAAATTTGGCCGAGCTCCAATCAAGGCGGGATCAATTGGGAATGATGATCAAGGCTAGGAGGTGCTACGTTTCAAATTTTAGGTCAACCGGAGTTCGTATGCTCGAGATATGGATGGATCAATATTGAAAGAGACTGGTTTGGTATCGATACTATTCGTATCCCTACATTTCATATCGATGCCCATGGATACAAACAAGATGTTCGCATAGATCAGAAAGAAAGGTTAAGCGATTTTCGACTCGATGGCTGTGGACTCGGATTGAATAGGTTGGCGCATGATGACTTGTTCGATTCGAGGCTGTCCGACTCGTTGTCTTCGTATCCATTCAGAAATGTAGTCTATATCCTTGCCTCGTTCGTATCCATCAAAACCATACTTCTTATCCATCCTCTCGTACCTTCTTCGTATCGATCCTATCGCCTAACGTTACTTCGCATCGATCAGCACGTATAGGATCGATATGAAGTGTGCAATTGGCACCGATACGAAGCAGTTGACACGAATTCATGGATACGAATAAGAATGATACAAACTAATGGATGCGAAATAATGAATTCGAAGCATGTTTTGGACACAAACGAAAAGCAGGCATAATTTTAGGGAAGAAGAATTCAACTCAGCGTGAAAATGGGATCGAGCCTTGGAAATAGAGCCACGTCACCAATGAGAATGTGCATGGTATCGGTACGAGCCAGTATCGATACGAAATTGATCGATACGAACTAAACATCTCAGGAACACCCTGATTCGTATTGATCATAACTTGCAATCCACGAATTCAAATGCTTTGAAATTTTCACAGGATCTTGCGTACAAACTAAAGAATGTTCATGCCAAATTTTGACTCGACTGGGTTAAATCTTGATCGATACGAAATTCATTCTTATCGATCACGGATCGAATCGAAATTACCTAGGATCGATCGCGTAGGCTCACTCACATGCTAGAAGAAGTCTCTTGAAATTTGAGCGAGATATTTGCATCCTACGCCTATAAATAGCATCTCAGAGCCTACATAAAAAGGGGATCTTTTGGCTATCCGACGTCTAGACTCTACCGAAAACATCTTTTTACAACAAGTCTGCTGTTGTACTCGAATTTCATCATTGTAACCCGCTGTAATCAGCTGTAACCAGTAGGGAAAGTCAATAAAAGATTAACTTTTGAAGTGGACAAAGGCCGAAGATAGTCGAACCACTATAAATCTTGTGTCTCTGTCTATTTTTTTCCTTTTTAAATTTGTTATTCTTCATTTTTATTCTCCACATTACCAAGATCTGTGATCTGCGGTTATATACGCTGATTTGTGATCATACATTGGTGCTTTCACGATATTTGTGGTTTGTGACCAATTTTGGCGCAAACACTTTGGTGCTTTCACTGAGAAAAGTTAACTCATGGGCTCTATCACTTTGAATTTGGGACTTAAGGATTCAGCTATGACAAGGTAATCAAGTAGAAGACAAAGAGCGGAGAGAAGTCAACATGAAGGAAGCTAGGAGGCATCATCAGGGGCTAATTAGATTTCGGCAGAAACGAAGAGAGGGAGATAATGTTGGGAGCTATGCCCAAAGAGTTTTTGAAAAGACATGAGGAAATGATGCAGAACTTCCTCAGACAGTTTGGACAGGCAGGCACAACTGGAGTTGCTGGAGTTCAGATTCACGGAGCTGGAACAGAAGGACCTAATAAGCAATCAGATGGAGTAGCTCAGTAAGGCGCAGCCCCTAATCAGCACACAACTGCTAATCTGGATGGATCCAAGCTACGGGGCACACCACCTGGCAATGATGAACCGATCCCTGGAGGAACACTAGGTAATACCACACGACCAGATGCTGGAAGGAATACATGAGCGCATGATAAAGAGTACGTGCCAGAATTCCCTTGGGGACTTTGGGGGAAACCCTTGATGGACAACACTGGATTGGCTGAGATTATCAGGCGAAGTATGCGTTGAGGATTGACGAACAAAGATCTGGAAGGAGTAAACAGGAGTTCATTTACTAGTGACATCAGAATGGCTCGAAATCCGTCGTAGTTCAAGCTACCTACGCTAGAGGTATACAATGGCAAGGCTGACCCTACTGATCACTTGACGAGGTACACATAACACATGGATGTGGTGGGGGCATCGGAGGAAGTTATGGCCTGATGTTTCCCTCTATACTTGACTAACGTGGCTGCTATGTGGTTCAGACAGTAGGAAGAGGGATCTATCAGGACATGGAAAGATTTGGTGGATAGGTTTTTGAAGCAGTTTCAAGTTCATATCAAAAGGCCAAAGAACATAATGACACTAACATCGATAAAGCAAAGGAAAGAGGAATCGCTCAGAGCTTTCTTAACTTGGTTCAATCCAGCGGTTGCTTCGGTGGATAGGCCGGATCCATCGATGGTTATAATGAAAGCAGTGTCAGGAGTCGGAGAGAATTAGGATTTCAAAGTGTCTCTAATACGGGACCCACCAATGGATCTCGGGGAATTCCTTCACGAAGCTGAGAGATTCCTTCGGCAGGAAGATGCATGATCAGTTATGAAATTAAAGGAGGTGAACGCGGCTGAGGATAGAGGGCCATCCAGCAGAAGCTTGGATAAAGATAAAGGAAAGAGGAAGTTGGATGATGAAGCAGGAAATGCTAGGAAGCAGCGGAGAGAGCCAAAATTCTCCACTTACATAGGATTGAACAAGACATTAGAGCAGATATTCATGGAGACTCGGAATCGCCTTCCCTACCAAAGGCCAGCAAGGAGAGAACCCTTGGAAAGTGAAAGGGCATCAGGAAGGTGTGAAAAATTCGGATTACGGATCTTAAGGCTAGAATTAACACTAGAAGGAAGGGGGGTGAATAGTGTTTTAGGGAATTACTAAATCTTTTTGATTTTATATTAATTTGAACACAAATGTATGCAATATTCAGACACAGATATGATCCAGAATAAAACACAGACGCAGAAATAAAGTAAAAGCAATAAAGAAAAGAACACACCGGATTTTATACTAGTTTGGAGTTACCCTACATCCAGTCCCGCACATAAGTACAGAATTCCTTTCAAAAACAATTGTTACAATTACACCCTCGATTTCAAGGCCACAAGGTACACCACTCCAAATTCACAATCCTATGGGTAGAGATACTTGATTTTACGGGCAACAAGTTCACCCAATTGATTTCACAAGCTACAATCACACCTTTTCTTGCTTGATTGAGTTCATAGGCTACAATCACACCTTTTTTCACTCAATTTATTATACAGAAGCCTATAACTCTGAATATCACTGAGATCTTGTTAAGATAGTGATAGAGAATCAAATAGAGATGATCTAGTTAGATTCAATGGTGATTTCGGCAGAGTAATGGCAAAAATGTATAAAAAGAAATGTGGAAGAAGAGGAGTGAAATTGGAGAAAATATGATTGAAAATTCGTTTAAAACTTCCCATATTTATAGTGGAACAATAGCTATGTCCATTCTTGAAAGTAAATGATGAATAGATACTTCCTTTGAAATTCAAAATTTTAAAATCAATTGCCACCTTGTCGACAGGGGTCCCTAGGGGTTGTCGACAAGCCTATGGTATTTTTAGTGATTTGTTTTTCTTTGAAAATAACTTCTATCTTTTATTAAAACTATTTAAACTTTACAAATATACTTAACTATAGTTAAAATATATAAATAAGTATAGAGAATAGTATATATAAAATTTTACTATAATTTTATATTTAAATCTAAGTATAAATATTAAAAGTTAAATATATTATTATTAAAAGATAGTTTAGAACCAAGGATAATTTTATTTTGAAGATAAAGATTATTTTGAGGCTAAAAGTATTTTAAAACCAGGATAGATGTTTTTGATTCTTTTAAAAGGCATGTTTTGAAATAATTCTGAAAACAAGATATAATTTTGTAAAGAACATTTGAATAAAAGTTAGTGGATACAGAAAATGTTCCACTAGATTTTTCATAGGTTCCATCCTACTTAGGGTTCCATCCCTTTAACGGGCTCGAAGTGGATTCCATTCCACGAATAAATTGGATTTTAAGATGCCAGTGCTTTTCTAAGAGTTTTGTTAAAATTTCTAACTAAATTACTTATTATTGAAATCTTGAACTCTTGATAATCTTGATACTCATGAGTCTTCAATCTTGATATCTTCAGTTTTGAATCTCTATACTATACGGTTTTCATTCTTGATACCTACATGGTTAAATCCTGCATATATACATATATATATATATATCTAAACTGTAATGTTAGTATTTATATTATAATCTTATTCTAAGGTTGTTGTCATCAAAAATATCTTCTCAAGGACTAACAATCTCCCTCTTTTTGATGATGACAACCTTTGTTTATAAAATATTACTTCTATCCTAATAACTCCACCTAAAACTAATAACTCCCCCTTAATCTATGTCTAGCTATCCTATTTTATACTTCTCCCCCTTTGTCATCAACAAAAACCATCCTTAAATCGTAAAAATAAAAATCTCCCCCTTAAACTAATACTAGAACAAAGTATAGTAAATGAAATGTGAAAGACAATAATATAATTATATTACAATTATTCAGTACATAAATATTTATAAGTATATTTCAAACAATCCAATCAACACACACATCAAATCCAATCTTGTCAAACAATTCAAACAAATCAATCAAATCAAACATGTCAATTAAGTCAATTAAGTCAAACAAGTCAATCAAAACATAACAAACAAATCAAAAACTAATAATCCTATACTATAAGACAATACTACAAAATCCTCCAAAATAAAATACACTTGTTATATACACATTTATGCAATATGTAGTTTGTAATGCAGTATGAAATATATGACATATGCAATGTAGCATGAGATAATATGCAAAATGAAGTGCAACTTGTGATGCAAATGATTATGATATTTCATGCATTGTAATTTATGATGTAATATTTAATGAAATGTGATATGAAATAGGATGCATAATGATATGTAGTATGATATAAAATGATAACTGAGTAAAAATAATAATATGCAGAATGATATGGTGATATATATCATGATAAGAGATATTCAGATTATAAGATAAACATAAGTGATAAGAAATATCTAATTAGCAAGCATATATATATATATATATATATATATATATATATATATATATATATATATGTCAAACTATTTATTATAAATCACTTCAACCAAACAACGGAAATACACACCAATTACTAGACTTAGGATAAGGAAACTAATGAGTGTGACAGAAAGAGTTGTAAAGACAAGAGTTTAAAGGTAATAAATGGTATTAAAACTATAACATATTTATGAAAGGTAGTAATCAAATTTAATATCAAAATCAAATTTATAAATATGGACTTAAGCTATATATGATCAAATATGATTTTTATAAAATTAATAACCTCCTTATTTAATTCTTTTAATTTTTTTTAACTTAACTGTTTGTCAAACTTCTATGTTTATAAAATACTTAACTTACTAATTAGAACCTATATATTAAATTATTATTGTTTTAAATATTTATAAACATGTTTAAACACTTTTGACTTAAAAAATATCATAATCAAATATGATATATCAAAGACTGAAAACTAAAATAAACACATGTTACATTAAGGCCTCTTACATTAAAAAAATTTAATCAATTATTAAAAAATATTTAAACACGAAATTAATTTTAAAATATTTTAATATAAGTTAGAAAATAACTCTAAAAAGGATAGAGAAAAATACTTAGTTTAAATATGGATTTTTTTTTTATAATTTAAAGTTTCAAATAGAAAAGACAGCATTTCATAGAATGTTATAAAACGTATTTGCAGCATAATAAAAGCAAAGACAACATTTCAAAAATGTTATCTAAAGTTCTAGGCCTGATTTTAACATGATTTTGCACTAATTTTACGACTAGATATTGACATATAAATAATTGATTTTTTTTACTCAATTTTTTTGTAGTATTTAATTAACAAAAAATAATAATGAGAAAACATGTGTAAAGACACTTGACATTATGCACGTAAAAATGCTTTTTTACTTAGTATAGTTGTAATAAATTAGTAGTAAGATTGTTATTTGAAAGAAAACACAAAAAATACTTTAAAAAAAAATTAGACTGATATATCGAAATTTATACTATGGTGTGTCGATATATGGACCTAAATATCAAAACTTATAAAAGAGATAAACTTCTATACCTAACTAAATGCATAAATATATATATTCCTAAATGCAACAAAAAAGATGAAATAATAGTAAAGCGTACCAATTTTTGCACTCCATCTTTCTAACTTTGTTGTTCTTCCATTGTCATCAACCACACATTTATATCTTTTAGAATTTAATGACGAGATCTGTTCTACTGCCATGGGCTCGTTTTTCTGATCAGCGCAGTATATTCATTTGCCGAATTTGAAGACCGTATGAGAAAAATACAGATGATTTAGTAGATTGACCAACTTGACGCCAAAAATTTGAATTTGAGTTTTGAATGAATGGACACTTCAACTACTATAAATAGGCCCAACAGTCACCGCTTTTCATAAAAATTCCTCCTCCTCCTCTTCTTCTTCTTCTTCCCGTTTTTCTATATACGATCAAACGTCTAGAAGGCATATCTCCTTCGTTTCTTAACGGAATTGGACGAAAACAGCGGAAAATCGAAGAGGAAGGCAAGGGCTACGATCTAATAATTGTTTGTTGATGAATTTGGATGGTATTGTGGTGCAACATGCCGATCAGTAGGAGAAATATAGAAAATCTTGTACATATTTTTCAGTTTTGGATAGCCAACTTCAAACTGTCATATCTCACTCAATTTTGATCGGAATTTGATGATCCACCCATCAAAATGACCATGAGAACAAGAAATATAGTATGGATAAGGAGTTGGGACAAAATAATCAAATCTCTGGATGCAAGTTGAAGAATACCATTAAAGGTTTTGCTTTCATTTTCCTCTTTGTTCACCAAAACTTCACTTGACCATAACTTGGTCATTTCTTAACAGATTCACACGAAACCGGTGGCATTGCGAAGCAGATGGAGAGAAGTACAATACCAAGTCAAGTTGTAGATGAGAACCAAAAGTTTTGTATTGATCTGGTACCCATTTCATTATCGATTGTCATTATATATCCATTTGTTCTTCTTGATCGATGAATGATTATCTAGTATCTTTTAACCAATGGTCATTAGACAGAACTTTTCTCCTGCAAAACAAAATAACTTTTTAAAGAATGAAGTGACTTTTCAAAATAACTAAATATAGTTTTAAACAGCGATATCATGATGATTTTGTGACATATTCATATGAAAATATTGTTAACAATTTTATAAAAAAATTGCCATTTCAAAAAATTTTCAAAATTCAGATTATGAAAACCTTGCCCCGATACCAAATGTGAGAAATCCATATTACGTATCTTAAGGCGAAAATTAACACTAGAGGGAGAGGAGGGGGCGAATAGTGTTTTAAGGAATTACTAAATCTTTTTGAGTTTATATTAATTTGAACACAAGTGTATGCAATATTCAGACGTAGATATGATCACAGAATCAAATACAAATGCAGAAATAAAGTAAAAGCAATAAAGGAAAGAACACACCGGATTTTATACGTTACCCTACATCCAGTCCCGCACACAAGAATAGATTTCCTTTCAAAAGCAATTGTTACAATTACACCCTCGATTTCAAGGCCACGGGGTACGCCACTCCAGATTCACAATCCTTTTGGTAAAGACACTTGATTTTACGGGCAACAAGTTCACCCAATTGATTTCACAGGCTACAATCACACCTTTTCTCGCTTGATTGATTTCATAGGCTACAATAACACCTTTTGTCACTCAATTTATTACAAAGAAGCCTATAACTCTGAATAGCACTGAGATCTTGTTGAGATGGTGATAGATAATCAAACCAGAGATGATATAGTTAGATTCGATGGTGATTTCGGCAGAGTAATGGTAAGAATGTATATAAAGAAATGTGGAAGAAGAAGAGTAAAATCAGAGAAAAAATGAATGAGAATTCGTTTAAAAAAGCCCCTATGTATAGTAGAACATAGCCATGTCCATTCGTGAAAGGATATGACGAATAGACACTTCCTTTGAAATTCAAAATTTTGAAATCAACTATCACCTTGTCGACAGGGGTCCCTAGGGGTTGTCGACAAGCCTGTGGTATTTTTGGTGATTTGTTTTTCTTTGAAAATAACTTCTATTTTTTATTAAAACTATTTAAACTTTATAAATATGCTTAACTATAGTTAAAATATATGAATAAGTATAGAGAATAATATATATAAAATTTTACTATAGTTTTATATTTAAATCTAAGTATAAATATTAAAAGTTAAATATATTATTATTAGAAGATAGTTTAAAACCAAGGATAATTTTATTTTGGAGATAAAGATTATTTTGAGGCTAAAAGTATTTTAAAATCAAGATAGATGTTTTTGACTCTTTTAAAAAGAAGGTTTTGAAATCATTCTGAAAACAAGATATAATTTTGTAAAAAACATATGAATAAAATTTAGTGGATACAAAATAATATTCCACTTGATTTTTCGTAGGTTCCATCCTACTTAGGGTTCCATCCCTTTAATGGGTTCGAAGTGGATTTTATTCCACGAATAAATTGAATTTTAAGATGCCCGTGCTTTTCTAGGAGTTTTAAAAAAATTCCTAACTAAATTACTTATTATTGAAATCTTGAACTCTTGATAATCTTGATACTCATGAGTCTTCAATCTTGATATCTTCAGTCTTGAATCTCTATACTCTACAGTCTTCATTCTTGATACTTGCATGGTCAAATCCTGCATATACATATATATCTAAACTGTTATGTTAGTATTTATTTTATAATCTTATTCTAAGGTTGTTGTCATCAAAACCATCTTCTCAAGGACTAATAGAAGGCACTATCTCCTTCATCATTTGGACGAACATGATACCAACAGCTGCAGGCATCTAAAGGATATCATCGAGGAACATGTAAGGAATGGTCAGTTTCGATAATATGTCGGAGTTTGAAATGCGACGGTGGAACAGGAGCAGCCACCTTCCACTTCTACTGGCAATGGCGCAAGGCCTAGGAATGATGGTCGGTTAGTTATCAACCGACAGGGATGATATGGAATAAGTAGCAAACTACACGCAAACGGCCAAGTCATTTACTCATGTGAGGAGACGGAGATGGCCCTAGGCATGCTTTGAATAATGATAAACCGCGACACTATGGTTTGTGAAACCTGTTTTTTCTTTTGATTTGGACACTCGCTTTTTCCGGTTTGGTTTTGGAGTTCGTTTAAACTCCTGATTTTGTTTTTTTTTCTGGTTTGGACTTTTGCTTGGATGATTGTTTCCATGTTTGGATATTGGTTTGGATTTCTGATGTGGATTTTTGATTTTCTAATTTGATTTGGATTTTGGATTGGATTTTGATTGGATTTTTATCTGGATTTTGGTAAATGGTCGTCGGGTATGGATTATGCCTAACAAGGGGTAAGTCTCTTCGTCCGAATGGCGAATGGACTTATTTGGATCGTCGAGTATGGATTACGCTTGGAAAGGGTCCGGAGAGACCAAGATTTGGCCTAGGACTTAGGCCTTATATTATCGGTTATTGTTTCATGTCATCGAGTATGGACTATGCTCGACAAGGGTCCAGAGTGACCAGGATTCGGCTTAGGACTTAAGCCATGACATAACTCAGCGTTCAGAGACACTGGACTATAGATACCAAGGCATTGCTTGGCACAGGTCGCAGAGTGTGGATTATGCTTGGCAAGAACCAGGAGGGATTATGGATATGAATATCGGCTATGGACAGCTAAGGATTTGGATATCGACCTGGAGAGGTCTTGGATTCGGTTATTGGTTATTGGAAAGGATGGATTAGGACTTGGTTATAGATTCGGGTGTATATGGAATTGGCTAAGGCTTCGGTTACTGGATACAAAATCCGATATCGACTCGGAGCGAACAAGAATGATGCACTCGGATGGTACTGCTATAGATGGAATATGGACTTCGAATGTCGGATTTGGAACTATTCAAAACACACTTTCTGACCACAAGGCATGTTTTCGGGGGCAAACTGTAACGACCCAGAATTTTAGTCATTTGAAATTCATATATTTAATTGATTTTAAATATGCAAAAGTAAATTTTATAAGTCGAATAACTTATATTAGAAATATAAGGATTTAATTGGTTAATTAAATTGATAATTAATATTAGAAATCGTGTAAATAATTAGAAATTAAATTTAAAGTGAATAAAAATGATTTATAAAGTTAAATTAAATCATATTGGAATTAGAATGATGTTAGAGAACTTTTAAAATCGAATTAAAAGTTAATTTGTAGAAATTGAATATTTTAATATTTATTGACGAGTAAAAATAGCCATTTTTCAAACAGTCTCGGATTTCGACGAAACCAATTTCATCGGTTTTGTAATATTAAATTATTGTAATATTTCAAATTTCATGTCAATCGGATGTACGGTTTGTCCGGGGCAAGCTAAAACGCGTAGAAATCGGTTAAAGTGAATTTTAAATTTAAAATAGTCGATTTGAACACCTATCTTTCAAATACGATCGAATTGGCTCCTGATATATATTCCATTGCGTTCGGAATGGGGGTAAAACATTATAAATGCTAGGCGGCACGCTTCGTTTCGAGTTCGGAAAAAAATCGGATGAATGGTGTTTTGCAATTTTCTATATAAGGACGTAAATTCTTCATTTTTGCAAAACCCTAACTTCCCTAGGGCTAGCCGCCACTTCTTCTCTTATTGGCCTGAATTTCATCTTCTTCCCCTCTTAATCTCTTCCAAAACACTCACATTCACGAAAATCTTTCGACTACAAAGTGTTAGAGCTAGTCATGATCTTCAAATCCATACGGGTAAGTCGACGAATCGTCGACCATAGGTGGAGTTTCTTGCCTACGTTCGTTCGTGCGTTGCGCATGTTTTTCTACGTACAGGGGAGGCCGAGCTTCCTTATACTTTGGACGAGGGTGGCTCGCGAGATGGGCTACTCGATGATGGTTCCTGATCGTCGTCAAGCTCGTCGTAGTTGGTGCGAAAATTCAAAGAATAGGGGCGGCCAAATGGGTTCGTTCGACGTGAAATACCTGATGAAGAACGTGAGTGGGGAGAAAAGGATAGCGGCCCAGATATGGGGCAAAGGAATTGGATGGCCAGGATTAAAAGGCTTATAAAATAAATAAATAAAATTGAAATTGGTTATGTATTTAAAATTGTACAATCTTTAAAATAGCATAACTTTGTCATACAAGGTCCATTTTTGACGAAACGACTTGCGTTGGGTCCGTATTCGTGAACACTATGCGATAGAGCTTGTTTGGAGTTGATTGGAGCTAGTGTGAACTTTGGGTAAAATTAAACGGTCGTTTAATTTTATTCGAAATAAAACACTGAAACAACGACTGCAAGCAATGTGGGTACAACTCACTCTTCCGACTCACTGATATGTTTATATAAGTGAGAAATAATTTATTATATGATGATTGATGATTGTTTGGATGATATATGATATATTGATTGATATTTGGATATATACCTGCCTATTGGAGCAGATGAGACCCTATACGTTCTCAAGTATGAGCGGATGACCCTTTGTACGCGCGTCTGCCTTGAAGCGGACATTGTACACATATTCTAATATGTATATTTTTTGCAGGTGACAGGTTGGAGGGATCCAACTAGATTCATCAACCGTATTGGTTTATTTACAGATAGTGATTTATTCTGTTATCATATTGATATATGATGTTTTGGATGCTGTGACTGATATATTTAGTGCTATTGCAGCATTGGGCCTATTTTTGATAATTTTAAAAATGTTAAAGTAACGATTTCGAATTTAAAAAGATTTTAAAGTGATTTTGAAAATAAATGTTTTATTGAATTTTTGAATCGTTCAGAATTGATTTATTTTAAATAGATGAAAGTTATAATTTTTATGTTATAAAAATTATGATGTTTTGGAAAATATAGTTGAAATGTGATTTTTGAAAATATGAAGTTAACTGTTTTGGGAAATATAGTTGAAATGTGATTTTTGAGAATATGATGTTCTGGTCGCGATATTGTGCAGGTGATTTCCAAGCTTTGTATTGATTTTGCAGAGCAGTTTTCAGGTATCAAACAAAAGAGTTTTGCTCTGAAATTTTGCACATTTAATCTACAACACATGAACTATCTTACGAAGAAAATCAAGCAGCATTTCATTGTCATAATTGAGAGAAAATGACATGCAAAGCAGCAACCAAAATCAGTTTATCGTAGAAACAAAACAACTACAGGAATCAATAAATAGAGGCTAAATATTGCACAGATTTTGGCTTTTGATGCTTTACTTCAGCTAGAAATAATGAGTTACTAACTCACCTTTGTAATATGAAGATCAAAATTGAGAAATTCAGAAGAAAGTTGTGAGCTTTGGCCTTGTATATGCTTAAAGAACCTGGAAATTGATAACTTATAGACATGCAATACAAAGAAAAAAACAAGTTACAGACAAGAGTTGAATACTTGAAGATTTAGGATTAGGGTGTAGGAGAGGAGATAATTTTCTCAATTTTTATTTCTTCTTTCTGTTTTCTGGTTATAGGAAAATGTACAGTACGTACATAATTTTGAGAAGAAGAAACTTATTTTCTAAGTTAGAGTAGTAATGGGCTTGACCCAATTAGGAAAAACAATTAGACCAGCCCAAGAAAAATCTAATTAATACCAACACTTTTATGTTGTGAATCAAAACAACATATTTAAACAAGATTTTCAATATAATAAATCAAACTAACATATTCTTATGTTTAATAAAACATTTTACAACTAATAAAAAGATAATTTAGTTATAAAAATAATTTTATTACCAAAAACTCTCATTTTTAAATAAATACCCAATTTACACAAATAGTTACACAAAACTCTATTTTTAATAGCAAAAATTGCATAAAAATCCTTTTCTATTGTAATTAAATACATCAAAACCATTTTAACCTCAACTTTATATCTAAAATTTATTTTTAAATATAATTCCATCTTTTTATTTGTAATGTACACATACTAAATCCAATACTTCTTTTAAAAATCAATAAAAGAAACCTTTGGCAATAATTACTAGAGTTATTGCATTTCATTAAAATAAAATCATATTTCACTCATTTTTATCTCAAACAACCAAAATAAAGTTTCCAAAATTTATTCCACTTTTATATTTTAAATCCATTGTTTGTTCTAATTAAACAATTTTAAATCTTCAAATTATTTTATTTCTCAATATCAAATTAGAACTACCGTTATAATTTAATATTTACAAGTAATCACCAAAACCAGGGTCGTTATATAAAATAACATCACATGTCAAATTCATAACTTATGAATGCATGTGTGTATGTATGTATATATGTCTAAAAGATTTGACAAAATATTAGATTTTATTTATTTATTCTGTAAGCAATATCAAAAACTTAAAACAACGTCAAAGTTAGCAGACAACAATTTATATGAACGAAAATGTAAATCTACTTTAATTCAAATACAAAAACTACAAATCTCAAAACTAAAATTAAACATTTGACTAAAAAAAGTCAATTTAATATTCTTTTCTCAAAAGTTATCTTTCGCCGAATATAACGCTTATAAGATTATGTGACAAATTTTGATTTTTCTAAATTTTCAGGAAACATGTTCATTTTTTATGACCTTCCCCATTTCTTGTTTTACATGTTTATTTAATTGATTTATTGGGTCAAAAAATAAAGTACATATACTTTGAAATAATTCTTTATGGGATTCAAACTGCATATGTGTATGTAAATAAATAGTAAAAATATCATAAATTTATTAGGTGAATGAAACATATAAAGAAAATACTTGCATAATGTTTTATGTTAATATATGTTCATTTCGCACATTCATATGCATGCATGAAGATGATTTATCAATGATGTGATAAACTTATGTTAATGAGCCTACCAAGCTTTAACTTAAGACTGATTACTTTATTGGGAAAAATTCATCACTATAAATTAAGTATACAAGCAATAGTTCAATCACTGAACATAATTTTTCTACAATATCAATCAACATGATTGTCATTTTGTCTCTTTTGATACTAATAATCAACAGCATGCACAAATCTATTGTAGCAGCAAAAGCAGAAATCACGAAAACCATTACTGTTCATAACAAAGGCCCTGGCGATTTCAAAAATGTTTAGGCAGCTATAGACTTGTTTCCATCAGGAAACAAGCAATGGATTAAAATTAGAATTAAAGACGGTTTTTACTTGTAATTCCTAAATTTATTTATGTCAAATATTTTATATGATTGCTTTGGAAAATAGTTGATGATCTCGTCTTTGAATTATACATAAACTTAGGGAAAACATAAGGATACCAAAAGAGAAAGAATACTTAATGCTTGAAGGAGATGGAGAAAATATAACTTAATATCATGGTCGGATCAATATTCAAGCGTATCATTGTACAATCATCACACTAATAGGTACAAAGGGATTATTAATAGTTAATAGTAAAATATATAACTTGACTACAGACAAATAAGATAGTGCAACCATGGCAGTTTGGGCAGAAAATGTAGTCTTAAAAGACCTTGGCAGCAGGGTAAGTTGTTCTACTAAACCTTAGGTATATTGATATTTCTTTTTAAATATATTTTTAGTAGAATCTTCAAGCTAGAGTTGACATTTGATTATAGAATAACTATGGAGGAGGAAACTACCAGGGTAAAGCTGGTGCAGCAACCCCAACCGCCGACAAAATTACTGCGTGTGGTTGCAAATTTATCGGGATCCAACATACGCTTTGCGGTCTACAAAATAGACACTACTTCAAACACTGTCATATTAAAGGTGTTGTTGACTCAATACGGGGCTTTGGACAATATTTGTACGAGGTACATATTTCCTTCTTTGAATTAGTTAGTTACCTCTAACACACATTGATTCTTCTTCTTACAAACCACAAATATACAACTATATACTTAAAACAAAATACATAACAATAAAAGTGGAGGTGTAATTGCAAATATATTTTAAACTTGTAAAACACTTTTCTTAATGCATGCATCTGTATGTAATTATAATAAGTCATTTGAAGTTTAAATAATTACCATTGTATATAATCAACATGATATTTTTCTATATGTAGGATTGCACCATTCAAACTGTACGATCCGGACTCGACAACTTTGTTGGGTGGGTGACTACTCATGGACGTTTTGAAAAAGATTCATCGGGATTCGTGTTCAAAGATTGTATATTAGGTGGAACCGTAAAAACACCTCTAGGAAGAGCTATATTTAACTAAATTTGCAAGAGTTATATTTAACTAAATTTGCATGAGTTATATTGTTGTTCCTAGAAGATAGGATAATAAAAAATTTGATGAGTATGTGTATTTACTATTTACTACAATTTCAACCGTTCTTCTTAATTAATACAATTCATTGCTATGTATCTCATGAAATGTACTAAAATATATGTGTGTTGTGCATGCTTAATTTCTTTCTTCTGCTTTTTTCTACAGAAAATTAATTACCT
Source organism: Allium cepa (assembly GCA_030765085.1). Classification (NCBI taxonomy): domain Eukaryota; kingdom Viridiplantae; phylum Streptophyta; class Magnoliopsida; order Asparagales; family Amaryllidaceae; genus Allium; species Allium cepa. The sequence goes on from CM060937.1 coordinate 16,472,397, forward strand.
TCATAGAGGCAGATAACTCTGGACCAGGTGCTAGTTTGAATGAAAGAGTGAATTGGATGAAACATATGAGTGCTTCGGAGCTCAAATCTTTTGTCGATTGATCGCTCGTTGATGATGGATAAATCAACCAATAAACAATGTGATGACATTGAATATTTTCTGTATTGCAGCAATCGTTTTTCACCTTACATATATATATTTGTTGTTATTATTGATTGTTTGTATCGACGAACGAAAGCTTCCGATGAGTTATATGTTATGTTGAATGAGCAAAAAGAAGTGAATTCCTCTAAACCATGCATGTCTCTTGAATTATATGTTAAAGATATTTTATATACTTATTCATTAATTTGCTAAAATTAGGCAAAATCAAGGGAAAAAATCATCAAAATTTGTTGGATACAAGTCTTGAAGTTTTGATCATTTAAGCTAAAGTTTGAAACTTTAACCAAATGCACAATATTTACTTTTTAATTTAATTTACATAGTATAAATAGAATCATTTTCATGTTTAGGGATCCATATAGACTTCTGAAACCCATTCGAATTTTGAGGCTTGGGCAACTGCCTTGGATGAATGTTAATGCTCATAAGAGAATGGTGGTTATACGTGCGTGTTGTCATTAGTTGTAAAGATTAAAAAACACTCATTTTTATAATAATGTACAGTTATTTACTAGACTAGATATATGAATGAATTAATATTTTCTAATAATCCTTACTGCTATGATAAAAACATTATATGCAAAGTTTGTCGTAAGAAATTTTAGCACCACATAGAAATACGATCTCACACACACATGCACACACATATGTATAGGAAGATTCAATGGCACCCCTATTTCTAGCACCCCTTTGGCACCACTATCATATCTTGTGGTACATTATTCATAGATGTTCCATCCATATGTAGACGACCATCTCTATAAGACATGAGACTATTTCAATATTTATAGCTTTTCAAAAATCACAAGTCAATATTCGCCATTCAAAATTTATTTTAACCGTTAAATTTAAACTTCAAATAAATTTTGGTACATGTATTCAAATGAGCCCAAATTTTATTGAGATGACCTTTAGTATAAGATGAAGATAATTACCAAATTTTATAGCACTTGAAAAAGTGTAATTCAAGATATGATAGCGATGCTCCAAAATAGGAATGTCATCGAACCTTCCTCATATACACCTACATGCATGCATACTACGTACACACGTACATACAAACATACATACACATACACATACATAAATATGTATGTATGTACATCGTACATGCATACACACAACCACAAACATACACACATACACACACATGCATGCATACATATATATGTACATCCATATATATAGACGCACATGTACATACATACAAATATATATATATATATATATATATATATATATATACATACATAAATATATGTGTATATACATATATATACACACACACACGTACATACATATATACATATGTGTGTTTGTGTGTATGTGTGTGCTCGCGCGCAGGTATGTACAATGTATGCATGATGTATTTATGTATATTGCTTTTTTTACATTCCTAATTTAGATGGTTTTTTTTAAAATTAATTAGCGCAATGAAAATAAAATATTTACACGTCGTATTTTATGATAAGTGCTTTGTTTATTTTTTGGACTGTATCAGAATGATCAATTATTGAAATGTGAAATAATGGACTAAAAATTAAAATAACATCACATGTCAAATTCGTAACTTATGCATGTATGTATATATGCATGTATGTACGTCAAAAGGATTTGACAAAATATTAATTTTTTTAGCAATATCAAATTCTAAAAACAATGTCAAAGTTTGCAGAAAAACTATTTATGTGAACGAAAATGTAAATCTACTTTACTTCAAATACAAAAACTACAAATCTCAAAATTAAAATTAAACATTTGATTAAAAAAGTCAATTTAATATTCTTTTCTAAAAATGTTATCTTTCGCCGAATAAAGATTTATAACATTATGTGATAAAATTTTGATTTTTCTAAATTTTCAGGAAACATATTCATTTATTTTATGACCTTCCCATTTCCTGTTTTACATGTTTATTTAATTGATTAATGGGTCAAAAATTAAAGAACATAAATTTGAATTAATTACTTATGGGATTCAATCTGTATATGTGCATGTAAATAAATAGTAAAAATATCATAACTTTATCAGGTGAATAAACAATATAAAGAAAATATTTGCATAACATTTTATGTTGATATACGTTCACTGCACATATTCATATGCATGCGTGAAGATGATTTATCAATTAATGTGAAATACTTAAATTGATGAGACTACCAAGCTTTAACTTACGACTGAATATTTTATTCAAAAAAATTCACACTATAAATTAAGAATACAAGTAATAGTTCAACAACAAAGCATAACTTTTATACAATAGCAATCAAGATGAATGTCATTTTTTCTCTTTTTATACTAATAATCAACAGCATGCACGTATCTCCTGTAGCAGCAAAAGCAGAAATCACGAAAACCATTACTGTTCATAACAAAGGCCGTGGCGATTTCAAAAATGTTCAAGCAGCTATAGACTCGATTCCAACAGGAAACAACCGATGGATTAAAATTAGAATTAAAGCCGGTTTATACTTGTAATTTCTAAATTTACTTATGTCAAATATTTTATATAATTGCACTGGAAAAAAGTTGATGATCACATAATCTTTGAATTATACATATACTTAGGGAAAAAGTGATGATACCAAAAGGGAAAGGATACTTAATGCTTGAAGGAGATGGAGCAAATATAACTGTAATATCATGGTCGGATCACGATCCAAGCGTATCATTGTATAATCATCACTCGAATAAGTACAAAGGGACTGTTAATCGTTATAGTAAAATATATAAAGCGACCACGGACAAACATGATAGTGCAACCTTGGCAATTTGGGCAGAAAATGTAGTCTTAAAAGGCCTTGGCATCATTGTTAGTTGTTCTACACAATCATAAGTATATTGATATTTCTTTTTAAATATATTTTAGTAGAATCTTCAAGCTAGAGTTCACATTTCATTATAGAATAATTATGGAGGAGGCACCTACCAAGGTAAAGCTGTTGCAGCAACACTGGCTGCCGACAAAATTGCTGCATATGGTTGCAAATTTATCGGAATCCAAGATACGCTATGTGATCTACAGAATAGACACTACTTCAAACATTGTCATATTGAAGGTGCTATTGACTTCATATGGGGTTTTGGACAATCTTTGTATGAGGTACATATTTCCTTCTTTGAAGTAGTTAGTTACCTCCAACACACATTGATTCTTCTTATTTGCTAAAAAAACACAAATATACAACTATATACTTAAAATGAAATACATAATAACAGAAGTAGAGGCGTAATTGCAAATATATTTTAAACTTGTAAAACACTTTCCTTTAATGCATGCATCTGTATGCAATTATAATAAGTCATTTGGTGTAAATAATTACCATGGTATATAATCAACACGATATTTTTCTATGTGTAGGATTGCACCATTCAAACTGTACGATCTGGACTCAACAACGTTGTTGGGTGGGTGACTGCTCATGGACGTTCTAAAAAGGATTCATCGGGATTCGTGTTCAAAGATTGTTTTTTAAGTGGAAATATCAAAACACATTTAGGAAGAGCATGGCGGCCTCTTGCAAGAGTTATATTTTACCGAACTTACATGAGTTCGGTTGTTGTTCCTAGAGGATGGGATAATAAAAAATATGATGAGTATGTGCATTTACTATTTACTACAATTTCAACCGTCCTTCTTATTTAATACAATTCGCTGTTCCGTGTCTCATGAGATGTACTAAAATAAATGAGTGTTGTGCATGCTTAATTTCTTTCATTTTTTTTTTCTACAGAAAATTAATTACCTTCATAGAGGCAAATAACTCTGGACTAGGTGCTAGTTTGAATGGCAGAGTGAAATGGATGAAGCATATGAGTCCCTCGGAGCTCAAATCTTTTGTAGATAGATCGTTCGTTGATGATGGATGGATCAACAAACAACCAATGTGATGATATTGAAGATTTTCTGTATTGCAGCAACCGTTTTTTACCCTACATATGTATTTGTTGTTATTATTGATTGTTTATATCGATGAACGAAAGCTTCCGATGAGTTATATGTTATGTTGAATAAGGAAAAAGAAGTTAATTTCTCGAAACCATGCATGTCTCTTGAATTATATATTAAAGATATTTTATATACTTGTTCATTAATTTTCTAAAATTAGGCAAAATCAAAGGAAAAAGTCATCAAAAGTTGTTGGATATAAATCTTGAAGTTTTGACCATTTATGCTAAAGTTTGAAACTTTAACAAACTGCACAATAATTACATTTTAATTTAAGTTACATAGTATAAATAGAATCATTTTCATGTTTACTGATCCATATAGACTTATGAAACCCATCTGAATTGTGAGGCTTTGGCAACTGCCTTGGATGAATGTTAATCTTCATAAGAGAATGGTGGTTATATGTGTGTGTTGTCATTACTTGTAAAGATTAAAAACATTCATTTTTGGAAAAAAGTATAGTTATTTACTAGACCAGATATACGAATGACTTATTAGTTTCTAATTATCCTTACTGCTATAATAATAACATTATATGCAAAGTATGTCGTAAGAAATTTTAGCACCACATAGAAATATTATCTCTCTCTCATACACACACATACATATATGAAGATTCAATGGCACCCCTATTTCTAGCACCCATTGGGCACCACTATCATATCTTGAGGTACATTATTACAAAATGATACTTGTAGACGTTCAATCCATATATAGAGGACCATCTCTATCAAACACGACACTAGTAGAAACGGCTCCTAAAGCGACAGAGCCTAGCGACGGCTGAAAAAGGCGGTCGTCGCTAGCGGACGCTTGTCGCGAATATATAGATCTGCAGCCGAGAGAAACATTTCATTTCCTTCTTTCCATTCTCTCAGCTCATTCTCCTCCCTCCCGCAACCAGCCGCCGCTTTCCGCCACCAGAAACCGTTGCAACCTTCCATCGCTAATTTGAACCTCTCCACACTTGTCGGTATCTCCTATTTTCCATTATCTTTATTCAATTTAGGTTTAAATTAAATTAGTTGATGATTTAGGGATTTGGAATTGGATGATTTAGGGGTTCGGAATTGATGAATATATGTTATTAGTTTATGATATATAGTTTATTATTTGAATTGGGTATATAATGGTAAACCTAATTTAGAAAATTAGTTGATTATGTGTTTGAAAATGGTAATTATTGTGTATTAGGTGATGATAATTAGTGTTGATTTGGTGGTATTGATTAGTGAATTTATTGTTCATTTTGTTGTTAACAATTATGGCTACTTTAAAATCCAAAAAATAATACATGATCATTGAATAATATGTTTATTGATAAGTTTACGAGAATGTTCGTTATACTGTTGTAAACGCTAACTACTTATTTAGTTCACAAAATCGTTAATTAAAATTTATGTAGTTAAACAAAAGTTAAAATACGTTTTAAAATTTTAGATTTAATTAACAAATATTTAAATAGTTAAATGAAATAAAAAATAGTTTTGTAGTTGTTAAAATGGTAACTCATAGTTCCCATTTGTGAGATAAGCAATATTTTCTGAGTTACTAATAGTTCTCATGGATTTTGATTAATAATTATTTGGCTACATTACTAAAAAAATTTAAGATCATTATTTCACTACAGACCACTAACACTTCAATATTAATATTTTTAATTTGTGCTTCATTAATGTGAACCCCTTAGAAAATTTTTGGCCCCGTCTGACAAGTGTTGTATATGATCTTATATGGATATTCGTTTTTCCACATAATAGACATCTATATTCATCTGATACAACATTTGTTGGATTTGTCCTACTATTTGGACAAGTTACAAACAAAAAAAAGTAATCATATGTTATAAATCAGTTCAGTTTAAACGGTTCAGAAAATTTCGACGGCACTTTCTTTTTTCTCTGTGTACACGCGTTTGTGTACGATACAAGGAAAAAAGGAAAGTGCTTCCAAAATTTTTTAGAATCATTTAACATGAAATGATTTATAAAATATGATTGCGTTATTTTGTTTGTAATGGGAAGTAGGATAATCGACCGTCAAAGTAAAAGAACAATAAACTTAAGAATTGAAAATTTTAATGCAGTATTTATTTGAATTTTTTAAAATAGTAAAGGGTTATATATGAATTTTTACAAGACTTTAATATGAAGTGTTTTATTCAATCTTCTAACCTACATTTTACAAATCAGGAAATATGTTCGATTATTTTCTCGATCGTAGTTGGATGTATGAACCTCGAAAAGGTATGAAAGGATCAGTTTCTGTAACGGTGTACACGTATTTATTAGATTTGCTCAATTTAATAATCGAAATAACGTAGACATTCGTTGTCCGTGTAGTAAGTGAAAACATCTGAAGCATTGGAAACCAGATGTAGTAGAAGTACATTTGTACAAATTTGGTTTTGTACTGAATTATTACTTATGAGATCGTCATGGAGAACTTGTTCAACCTACACCTAATCCTGTAGTGTTAGAGGACGATAATACTATGACCAATCCTATAGAAAGCATGGTGCAAGATGCTGCACGACCAGTGTTTCCTACCTTTGACCAAGGTGATGATGGGAACGAAAATGTTGACGAAGAGCCGACTACGGAAGCTAATTTTTTTTATGATTTATTAGATTCTGCTAAGGGGTCATTGTGGGATGGATGTACAAGCGGAACCGAATTATCTGTAACCGCTGAATACATCACTATGAAATTGAAATTTAATCTTACAGAAGCTGCATTTACAACAGTTGTACAAACTGCAAAACGACACATGCCACCTAATAATTTGATGAGTGATAGTCATTATTAAGTAAAAAAACTTATGCCTGCTTTTGGATTGCCATACCCGAAGATAGATACATGTGTAAAAGGTTGCATGCTGTATTGGAAAGAAGACGCTCATCTTACTAAATGCAGAATATGTAACGAGGAAAGATACAAACCAAGAAAAAGAAAGGAAAAGATTTTCCATATAAGAGGATGCATTATTTACCCATCACTCTCAGACTTCAACGGTTATATGCATCTTCTGCTACAGCATGTCATATGCGATGGCACAGTGTGAGAACACGAGAAGAAGGAACTTTGATACATCCATCTGGTGGAGAAGCATGGAAACATTTCGATAAGACTTATCCTGAATTTGCGGCAGAGAGCCATAATGTTAGGCTAGGCTTATGTACGGATGGATTTTCGCCATTTTCTCAGTTTGGTAGTAAATATTCATCATGGCCTATTATTATTACTCCTTATAATTTACCTCCATGGATGTGTATGAAAACTCCATATATGTTTCTAACGATTGTCGTTCTCGGTCCCGATGATTCAACACAAGGAATTGATGTTTATCTACAACCACTAATCGACGAGTTGAAAACACTGTGGCATGAAGGAGTTGAAACGTATGATATTTCGAGAAAAAGGAATTTTCGTATGTTTGCTTCTTTATTATAGACTATTAGTGATTTTCCAACGTATGGCATGCTTTCAGGTTACAGCACATCGGAACATCTAGCCTGTCCTTATTGTATGGATAAAACACGAGCATTTTCATTAAAGTATGGAAAGAAAATTTCCTAGTTTGACTGTCATCGGTGCTTCTACATATCAATCATAAATTTAGAATGGATAAAAAGAACTTTAAAGCTAATAGAGTAGAAAGTATGCTACCACCTAAGGTTTGGACAAGTGAAGAGGTACATGAAATTGTGAAAGACTACCCAAAGATACATGAAAATGGGGTACAGGTTGTGCAAGCAAAGTATATTCTGGGAGTTACCGTATTGGAAAAATCTCCTACTCCGACATAACATTGACTTCATGCACAACGAAAAAACGTGTTTGACAATGTGTTTAATACAATTTTGAATGTGAAGGGGAAAACCAAGGACAATGCGAATTCAAGACGTGATATATTACACTTTTGTGAGCGCCCCGAACTTTAATTATACGACGATAATAAGAAACCCAAAGCATGCTATGAGCCGGCAATATGTAAGTAAAACTTGTTCTAAAGTGGGTAGAAGGACTTTGATGTCCTGATGGTATTTCTTCTAACCTCCGTTGATGTGTTGACTTTAAAAACAGCAAATTGAGTGGGATGAAAAGTCATGATTGCCACTTTTATGATGGAGTATTTTATCCCGTGATTTTCAAAGAACTACTGCCTGCAAAAATATGGAGTGTTATAACAGAATTAAGTATGTTTTATAAACAGCCAATTAAAATAGAAAAGTTTTTTTTTCGGAAAATATAGAGATTAGTTAAAAATCGGTCATAAATCAATTTTTTTTCCATTCAAGGAAATAAAACGTAAACTTCAAGCAGAAATCCCTGTACTTCTATGCAAACTGGAGAAAATATTTCTGCCTAGTTTTTTAATGTAAGAGAGCATTTACCTGTTCATCTTCCATCTGAAGCACTCCTTTGTGGTCCTGTGCAATATGGATGGATGTATCCATTTGAGAGGTAATCTAATTAATTTCGGTTTTTGTACCACCATATAAATTTAATTAATTTTTTTTTAGGTACCTGAATCATTTGAAGAAAAAAATTAGACAAAAAGCACGAGTAGAAGGTTCAATTTGCAAATCGTACCTTGAAGAAGGAGCTTCATTTTTTTCTCACATTACTTTAGTAACGATGTGAACTTATCGTTCGTAAGTGTTCCCCGTAATGAAGAAACTATTGAGCAGGATTCTTCTCAAACAATGTCATCTATTTTTAGACAACATGGAAGACCTGCTGGAAAATATGTGGGATTATGGTTAGATGATAGAGATTACCATGTGGCACACACATATGTTCTTCTAAATTATGCTGAAGTTGCACCATTTGTCAGGTAATTATGAATTCATATATAATTCAATTATACGTGTATATATTAATTATAAAGGAATATAATACATATTTGCAGCATATACGAATCACAACATCCATCTGGCGATCTCAGTAAACAATTTGCTGGATGGTTTTCAAACTACGTTCATGATACAGAAAACTGTGTTGTTGACGAAGGATTACGACATCTTGCTATCGGACCAAAATGAAATGTCAAGACTTATCCAATATTCTTCGTCAATGGATTTAAATTCAACACCAAAGATTACGGGGCTGAAAAATTAACATATAACAGTGGTGTATTTGTCAAAGGGAGTGATGATCCAGAGGAGCATATAAAAGATTTTTACGGCGTCTTAACACAAGTTTTAGAGTTGACATATTATATACAACCTGTAGAGAATTTTTTTTATTCAAATGCAACTGGTTTAGCAATGTTCCTGGCTCTGGAATTAACATGCAAAAGATTATAAGCTAATTGAAATAAGGCATACGTCGCATCACTATAAGTATGATCCATTTGTATTAGCTAAGCAAGCTTTACGAGTTTATTTTTCTCCATATCCGTCCTTAAAAAAAGATAAAGCGGACTGGTGGGCTGTTTTTAAAACGAAGGCAAGATATATGTTTGATGGAAATAATATTCCAGATGAAGCAGCATATTATTCGAGCCAAATACTGAAATAGTGATAACCGATGACATTGATGTAGTCATTGACTGATGAATCGAATGTTTTAATCGATGCATTTGTAAGTACCGAAGAAAATGATATAGAGTACGTAGCCAAGTCTGAATCAGAATATGAAGAAGAATGATCATAGATGGGATCGCTTGTTGTATAAGTGTGAGCTATGTATTAACAATAATGACTATGTTCTGTAATATTCTGAGCTATGTAATAATAATGATGACTATATATGATCTGTATTATTCTGAGTTATGCATTATTCTTTTCATGTACACTTTTTTCAATGATTATGTGCAGAGTATGCTTATGTGATGATTATCACTTGATTAATAATTATGTGATGATTATACGATGATTAATGATTATGTGATATTGATTGATGATTATGTGATGCTTATGTTATCAATGCTCTTTTCTAAGCAGTGTATGATATTATATATATGTTTGTCAGTTATGTCTGATAGACGATGTGATCGACGTAGTACATCTTGGTCACCTTCACTCGGAGCAGGTCCGAGTACCTCTGAGCCAGATCTCCGTCGAGTTGCGGAGATAGTTTCGAAAAGTGCTGGGTATGTATCAAACTTATTTGAATTATATTATATGAAATATATTGAATATATACATCAACATTTCTACAGAGGGTTCGAGGTGGAGCCGTCCGATTTCATTTTACAAGTATCGAAGGAGGCATACAAGAGTAGGATGTCCGGGTATTGGCCTCAGTGGGAGAACATCCCAACGCATATAAAAAATGCAATATGGGCTGATCTTATGGTAAATACAATTTTGTAATATATAATTATGCCTTATATGAAACCAAAAAAAATATGTCATCATGCCTTATGATATCAGTTTTACGTATTCTGTTCTGCTGATTGTTTTTTAACCATACAATCTCTTTTACATAACACATATGATAATTCAATATGTAGGCAGCTGTACGTGTGGATCCGCAGGATATGGATGTTTTTGTAAATCATTGGAATAAAAAGATGCAGAAAAATTACAGAGAGACTCTGTCAAGGGCTAAGAGTTTAGGGAAAAAACCAAGTTGGATGGGGGATGATATTTGGGCTGGATTCCGACAATATTGGGAATCTGAAGCATTCAAAGTAAGTTATATTGTCACTATATTTTTACATTTAAATGTGTTGAATTATTTTACTTAATAGTGTGTATAAATTAATAGGAATTGTCGGCAAGAAACAAGGCTAATAGGAACAAAAATCCCGCTTTACATCGCGGTGGCTCGAAATCCTTCCAACAACATAGGAGGGAATTGGTAAATAAATTAACCAATATTTATGTTATGCATGTATATATATACTAGTGCCTCTTTACCATATATTCTATTCTTGTATATAATCTATTCTTGTATATACTCATGCAAATTATCAACATAACATATTCTTGTATATATTCAGTGGGCAAAGTATGATAGGAAGCCCACAGCGGCTGAGGTTTTCAGAGTTACACATGCAGTAGAGCATATAGATGAGGATGGGAATGTTTCATATGATTGGTCGGACGACAAGGCTGCTTCTGTAATGGTAAATATGTTTTTTTTTCTGTAATGAAATATTTCATATTCGTTTATTTCACAGTAAATAAGTAAATTGTATAGCAATTGTGTCAAATATATATTCGTAATTGTAGGAGAGATATAACGCAGAGTATGCACGAGCGATACAAGCGTGTGGATGGGAGTCGCTTACGGTTGATGAGTCTAATAGGATATGGGATTCAATCATTGAACCGGCAAGTCGAAACAGGCATTACAGTTTCGGCAATATGGTATGTGCTCAACGTTTACACAGCAGAAACCTGTATGCCATGAACTTCTTATTCACTTGAGTTTATTACCAATAACTTGAGTTTTCTTATTGTTATTGTATGCCATGAAATTCTTATTCACTTGAGTTATTTCACAGACTCTTAATTTCCAAAGATCATATAAGAGATCCATAGATGAGGAAGAGATTGCTCGGATGCAAATACAATTGGATGAGCTCAATGATTGGCGGAAGAGTCAGTTGGCGACGTAGATAGATGAGCGTATTGCTGCGTTCTATCAGGAGCATGGGTCAATGCCTGGGGAAGGAGGTGTAGATGATGATGCTTAGCTGGTTTGTTTTGATGGGTACTCTTTATATATATATATATATATATATATATGTGTACATATTATGATGGGTTTGACATTTGGTACTATGGATGTTGTGATTGATACTTAGTGTTTTGGTGGGTTTGGTATTTTGGTTGTAGTGATTGATACTTGGACAATGTGGTTGGTTTGGTGGATTTTCATATTTGGTTATGTTTATTTTCTTATACGATTTTGTAAATATATGTTAAAATATGCAATATTTGATAATTTGATTGTGTTGATATTGATTATATGGTACGATGGAATGGTATTATATGTGTGGAATGATGGAGTTATATTATTTGGATTGGTTGAGATTGAGGGTTGAAGGTGCTGCAAATTGACTGGAAAAATATTCCAGGTTTGCAACGGCTAGCGACGGCCATTTGGTCAAAATAAGCGACGGCTAGCAACGACCAATTTGCAATGTTTGCATCAACAACTCTGGAAACCAACAACCCAACGGTTGCTTCCACGTGGACGCTTAGCCGTTACAAGCCATTGCAAAACAACGGAGCTGTCGCTAAGGCCGTCGCTTTCCTTAGTTGCAACGAGGTATTTTGCAACGGCATTTAGCGATGGCTGCTAACGGCTTTTTGCCGTCGCTAAACAGTGTGTCTTTTGTAGTGTGAGACTATTTCAATATTTGTAGCTTTTCAAAATCATAATTCAGTATTCACCATTCAAAATTTATTTTAACCGTTAAATTTAAACTTCAAATATATTTTGCTACGTGTATTCAAATGAGCTCAAATTTTATTGGGATGACCTTTAGTATATGATGAAGATACCAAATTTTATAGCACTTGAAAAAGTGTAACTTAAGATATGATAGCGATGCGCCAAAATAGGGATGTCATCGAACCTTCCTCATATACACCTACATGCATGCATACTTACGTAAGTACGTACGTATGTACAAACATACATACATATGTATGTATGTACATCGTACATGCACATGTATGTATGTATATACATCGTACATGCATACACGCATACACACACATGCATGAACACATACACACACATGCATACATACATACACACATATATATAGGCAAACACGTACGTACGTATGTACATACATACATGCATACATATGTTTATATGCACGCGCACGCATAGGTATGTACTATGGATGCATGATGTATTTTCGCATATCACATTTTTTACATTTCTATTTGTAGATTATTTTTTTACAAATTATTTAGCGTAATAAAAATAAAATATTTACACGTCATATTTTATAATGAGTGCTTTGTTTAATTTTTGGATTGTATCAGAATGATCAATTATTGGAACGTGAAATAATGGACTAAAAATTAAAATAACATTGCATGTCAAATTCATAGCTTATGCATGTGTGTATATATGTATGTATGTATGTCTAAAGGATTTGAAAAAAAAATATTAGATTTTATTTATTTATTCTTTTAGCAATATCAAATTCTAAAAAATATGTTAAAGTTAGCGGACAACTATTTATATGAACGAAAATGTAAATCTACTTTAATTTAAATACAAAAATTACAAATCTCAAAACTAAAACTAAACATTTGACTAAAAATGTCAATTTAATATTGTTTTCTCCAAAAGTTATATTTCGTTGAATATAGCATTTATAACATTATGTGACAAATTTTGATTTTTCTATATTTCAGGAAACATATTCATTTTTTAATGACATTCCCCATTTCATGTTTTACATGTTTTTTTAATTGATTTATTAGGTCAAAAAATAGAGTACATAAACTTTGAATTAATTCCTTTTAGGATTCACACTGTATATATGTATGTAAATAAATAGTAAAAATATCATAACTTTATCAAGTGAATAAACCATGTAAAGAAAATACTTGCATAACGTTTTATGTTGACATACGCTCATCGCGCATATTCATATGCATGACGAAGATGATTTAACAATTGATGTGATAAACTTATGTTGATGAGCCTACTAAGGGATTTCAAACTCTTAAACTAGACAAACCGACACATTATTGCTTTGAAAAGTGCATAAATGAAATAATTTTACGCAAACCATATTTTGATATAAAGGTACTAATGTTTTGAAAATTATTATTTATATTTGGAATGTTTGGACTATAATATTATAATCAAATAAGATTATAAAATTTAGAAAATAATTTATATATGTATAAATATAAATTATGCAAATGGATTATAATTAAAATTTGATTTAAAACAGAGTTTGAAAATTTAAATCCCAGGAAGTTTGGAAAAATATTTTTCAAAGTGGTGTGAATAATAATAATAAGAGTATTATTTTTTGAGAATATTTTCAAAGGAATAAATGGTTTTAAAATGGAATTTGGAAGAGATATAACACCGAACTCACTTCTGTTGCTGGAAAATAATTCTAGTGATGACAACAACATCACCAGTATTCATTTTCGACTTTCTAGGTGATAGATTACTACCGTAATTGATTTGTTGGGCGAACTAGTTTTGTTTTGGAAATTCCAAAGGGAATTTGTTGTAGAAAAATAACTAGGTTTGGTTTAGAATGTAAACAGTGTGATTTGGGATATTTATAATTTCAAAATGATTTGAAATAAATACCGAGTGTTCAAATTCCGGAATCCTTAATCAGAATGTTTTAGAAAACGTCAGGAAATGAGTATGAACTTATAAAATTGAGAATAATTTAAAAGAAAAGAGAAAAGTGTGGAATTTGAATTTCGAAATTAAATTTTAGCTTGAGAAAGTGAAAATGAATAAAATTTTACTTAAGCTAAGTAAAATTGAGCTGAAGTTGAATTAAATTGAAAACAAAATTGGATTGAGATATAAAATTGAATGGAATTAAACTTAAGCTAAGTTGAACGAATTAAATTTTAGAAAAAAAACTTAATCGATTGTGATTTGAAATTGGAATCAAATTCTTACTTGATTAAATTGAATGAATTAAAAGTAAATTTGTTTGGGATAGAATTTAAATTAAATATGGTTTGGAATGATGGTAAAGAGGAATTGAAATTTAAATAAAAATTGAATCGGATTTGAGTTATATGGAATTGAATTTAAATATGTAAATGTGAATTATAAGGTGACTATATAATTATCAATTGTAAAATTCGAATTAGATGAGTAATAATATCGAATTGAAGTAAATATAAATTTTTAATTGTGGGATATTATAAAAATATATGGATAGGATTTTGAATGAAATAAAATTCAGGCGAAGAATTGGAATTGTGAATAAATGAATTGGAATAGCTTATAAAATTTAAGTTAACGAAATAAAACTATATTTAAGCTATAAATAAATGTATAGTCTCGAGTTAAAAATAAAATGGGAATATACTCAAGTATAGAATTGATGAAAATATAAAAAATAATAGTTGTGTGACTTATAAAATTGAAAATTGAAATAGATAAGCCAGAATAAAAAGAGCTTGACGTATTGAAAATGAAATAAAAACCCAAACTTGGACTATAAAACAAATTTGAACTCAAGTAAATTGGTTAAAGTGAATTTTTTTGAAATAAAAATCAAATATTGAATTATAAAGTGGAAATGAACTAATTAGATAATTAATTAGTTAATTGGATATAAAATGGGTATTAACTGGGTTGAATAAATTTGGATTTTGAGTAAAAATGGAATTTGGAAATGAAACTTGAGTTATAAATAAAATTAAACTTAGATGGTAAGCAAATTAAATTAAAAAAATTTGGAAGAATGTCGAGTAACATGGTTTGAAATATTGATAAATCAAGTTATAAATAAATTCTAGTGAAGCGTAAGTAAATTGATATGGCTTGGAATATTAAATAAATGGATTTTGAGTATGGAATTAAAATTGAGATGGATTAAACGAATGTACTAATAAATTAATTAGTAACTGAATTGGAATTTGACTGAACAGAAATCAATTTAAATAAAATGGATTTGAATATAAAGAGAGTAGATATAATGGAATGCAACTAAATTGATTGAAAATCAATTTGAAATAGAATTAAATTAAGACAAAATTGATTTGGAATCAATTAAAAATAGTTTCAAACTTAAATGATTATTCATTTAAATGAATAACGCCGAATGTGCATAGAGAAACTTTTGTCCGATGCAAACGACAAGTAAATAAAATTCTATGGATTAATAGACGTGAATAAAATTGATTTTTAAATCAATTTGAAATGGATATGAGTTATTTGGTGTAAAAAATAAAGTGATGTAAAAAAAATTGAGTTGTAAATCATTCGGATTGAATGAAATGCTATATAAATCGATTGAAAATAAATATCGAATGATGTAAGCCATGCAATGGCTATAAAAACATGTTATAACATGTTTGTTTATGAATCTATGTGTTTATCTATTTAAATAAGTGAAATGTTGTTGAATTTGATGTTTTTGGAACTTACGTGTTTAATTGAGTAAGTACAGGTACCCAGAGGCCATTTGGTTAGATTTTGATCTATAAAATAAGCAGCTTGCTTAAGAATGCTAAAATATAGTACATTTTTGGATTAAATACAAAAAATATATAAATATTGATATATATATATATATATATATTGTTTTTCGACCGTGTTGGTCGATGTATATATATTTATCCCCTTGTCATATTGCAAAAGGTTCTCCATACAAGGGAGACTGCCAATTTTTTTTGGAAATTTAGGGTGTTAGAAAAAATTTTGTTAACGAAAATTTGATTTCAGATCTGTAATCGAAATATAGGACTTTGGTTGATATAATACTAATTGTTTGATTTAAAACTAAGAAATTATAAAAGTGAAATGTCAAGGTAGCTAAGCGGGTTTTGGATAAGTAATGGGTTTGGAACAGTTTTCCTACCTAGCAATTTTAGGGATGAAATAATTGTAAGGGGGAGGAATGTAATGACTCAGATTTTTCGTTGTTCGATTATGAATTTTCAAATGGTTTTAAATATTGAATTTAGATTTTAGATTGATTTTGAATATGAAAAATTTGGGTTTATTTATAAAATAAATTCTGAATTTAAATATAGTAATTTATTGGATAATTGAATTATTGAAATTTATAATTGAATATTGGTTAAATTTTTGTATCTTGAGTTTTAAGCTCGATAAAATTAATTTAAAGGCAAGTAAAATTTATATTAATAATAATGGAGATAATAAAAGTTTTAAAATTGAATTTAAAGGTGGTTTGTTCAATTTTAAAAATGGTTTGTTCAAATTGACATTTAAAAATAGCCATCCGGGACAAAGTCTCTGAATTCAATGAAACCAGTTTCTTTGGATTAGTAATAGTGTGTTATTATCGAATTTCAAATTTCGTAGCATTTGGAGTTATCGTTTGCCTATACGGGATAGAAATGCATCGAAATTTATATCGAAAATTCAATAAAATAAATTGGGTTCAAAAAGCTATCTTCTCCATACGGTCGAATTAGGACTCGAAACCTTTTCTGTTTCATTTGGAATATGGGTATAACATTATAAATGCCAAGCGGCATGCCTTGATTGGAGACCGAGATTTCGCAGTAGATAATGCAAGATATTTTCAATATTTAAATATATTAAATCACATCAAAGGTCAATCTCCATCAGCCGACCCTGGAAACGTGCTCAAGACGTTGCCCTCTTTCTTTTCTTTCTATTTTACCTTACCCTTTCTCTTCGTTTAATTCATGAACCCTTTTCTTCTTCTTTCGGTAACGAAGACAAATTCAAAATAAAAATAAAGGGGCGAGCAAGATGAACAAAATTTTAGATTGCATATCCCCTTTTATTTCTTCCAGCTGAAATCGTCTTTAAAACGAAATTCAAATTTCGTTCCTCATTTAAAAAAAGAGGGGAAGAAAGAGATGGCTCACAATTAAATCACGCATGCGATGGGAAGCGGCATTGCTAGAGAAGGGGGCACACCTAGGCGCGTTGGCCAGAGGCAAAGCAGCGTCGATCGTATTTAAGAGGAGGAGGGTGTGGGAAGCATCGCATGCGTGGGAAAATCACGGCGATTGGGAGAGTGGAGCCGCGATGCTCTTGAAGGAGGCGGCAGTGATGACGCGACTAAGGGCTTCGGCTTGTGACGACCCGAACTCGATGTCCGACAAACGACATCAAATTCATATCACCGAAGCTTATAACAACATTTAATGAATATAAAACAGCGGAACAAAATGAATATCATGCATGCATCACAGGTACAACAACATAATATCCAATAATACATCAGAGTATTTAATACATACACCACAACTCCAAATAACCTCATAATAATACAACAGTGATCATATATCCAAAAAGTCTACAATTAAAGAAGTGATAACGGACTCCTAAAAGCGAAATACCTGAAATCTCCAAAAGCACCTAAGATATCTCCAAAGCAAGAGCTCCAAAATACTACTAACTCCAAAATACGGAAACCTGCTACTAGGCTGCACGTGTAGAAATTATGGGCACCCAAAGTTTAGAAATGAAACAATAAACTCTGTGTCAGTAATGGGACTGGTATGAGTAAACAAAATAGTTGTTTTTAAATAACTATATTTATAAAAGAAAAGTCGATATGCTTTTGAAAAATGAGACTACCATAAGACCTCCCGCCACACACACAATGCAATCGCAGAATTGGAGAAGATTTCTTCTTAAGATAGTCAAACATGCTTGATACGAGAAAAATCCTTTGATTAGTGTAGAAAGCATTTCGAAGATAGAATATTAATCTTAGCTAGCATAGACATTTCGAACTATGCCTACTATAGCTACCATCTAAACAGTGGTGACCACCATAAGTGAATGGCAGGTTCTACAACTAAAACCGTACAGGGTTTCATACTAGGAATTTGGTTTTCAACAAATGGTCAGGCTAAGGAACTGCCTACTGCCACGTGGGTACGCCTCTGGCGGGACGTCCCAAGAACTTAAACAGCTCTCTGCCAACACAAGGCCGGGTTACCTCTGTAACTAGGTAACTACTACACGAGTATGCCAATCCCCGGTCCTTTGGGACCTTTATCCGAGGGCACTCTATCACAAAGCAACAACAACACAGTAAATGAGATTGGAGCTACCACATAGGTAAATATCTGGGCTCCATACCATAACATCACCTTTTTCCAGAAGGAAATGACATACCCTAAAGGGCGCGACCCTCATAGCCTTGCCGCGTCTTTCCTATTTTGACCATTTCTAGGCTATGAGGTCCGATGAGGTCTCGTCCAGAAAGCTATGCTTTACACGAAAGCCTAACTTTGATCACAAATGATCATCAACATACATCATCACTTAGCATGCCACACTGCCAAATTCGGAGTATATCGCTGATAACCTTCAATTACATAACCTCTGAGCTCGTACGTCTCAGAGAAGGGTGTTAAGCTAAGAGAATAAATTCTCCGCCACCACAGATACGCATTTGAAAGAAATCTGCTTTATATCTCAAAGTGTAGTGTCAAACACACAACCATACAAGTCTGTTCTGGGTTCGAACAGAACCGAAGGCACTTCGTCCAATAAAGGAAGAAGCCCTTGCAAATTCGGGTATCCACAACCCCGATCAGACTTCCTATCACTTAGAGAATCTCTATACCGGAGCAACTCAGTGCAGAGACAATCGATAGGTTATCCTATCGTTTTCAAAGACACCCGGTCTTCACCACCGGTCTTCAATCTCTATACCGGAACGAATTTCCGATAATAGCCTGCTAAACCCAAAAATATTGAACGGGGTAGTAGGTCTTCTCCAATCAAGAATAGCGAAAATTTTGCTAGGATCAACCAGCATTCCTTCTTCATTAACAATATGGCCAAGGAATTTGACTTCTTTGACCCAAAAGTGGCATTTGGAAAATTTTGCAAATAAGATGTTCCTTCTCAAAATTTCCAAAACAATTCTGAGATGTTCAGCATGTTCCTCCTCGGTTTTGGAGTAGATTAGGATATCATCGATAAATACAAGAACAAATTTATTCAGCACTTCCCGGAATACGCGGGTCATAAGATCTACTAAGTACCCTGGAGCATTGGTTAGCCCAAAAGGGATGACTAACCATTCGTAGAACATATTGGGACCCCCTGAAAACAGTTAAATGTACACAATCTTCGGCGATTCGTAGTTGATGGAATCCTTGAGCTAGATCCATCTTTGAAAAGAAACGAGCGTCGTGCAATTGATCAAATAAATCATCGATCCTAGGTAAATGAAACTTATTCTTGAGAGTCATCTTATTGAGATCGTGGTAATCTACACACAATCTCAAAGATCCATCCGATTTAGCGACGAACACAATGGCTGAACCCCATTCAGAAACACTGGGTCGAATTAATCCTTTTGCTAGTTGATCATTGGTTTGTTGAACTAATTCAACCTTTTCCCTGGGTGCCATCCTGTGACTTGCGTGAACAACAGGACTAGCATTGGGTACGAGGTTAATTCTAAATTCTATTTCTCGATGTGGAGGTAAAGATTTTACTTCTCCGAATACGTCCGGAAAATCTATAACAATGGGTATAGACTCCAAACTGGGTTCGGGATAACCCAAATTATACATCAATCCTTCTCTTTTAGGACTAGGGTCCTCACAAGAAATTTCGATGAAATCTCCAAATTCGGTTTTAATTGAAATCAATCGATTAATGCAATCCAATTTGGCTTCGTATTTTGCTAGCCAATCTATTCCGAGTAAGACTTCAAACTCGTTAAAATCAAGAACGAAGAGACCAATAGGGGAATGATAGTGAGAATATGAGATAGGAACATCTCTATATCGAAGACAAAGATTCGCAGGACCTCCAACTGGATTCCTTACGCATATAGGCTCATCAACAAAATCAGGTTCAAGATTTAATTCATTAATGGCTTGCTGAGAGATAAAACTATGTGTAGCGCTCATGTCAAATAGAACTCTAACAATGCTATCATAAATGATAAGATTACCTTCCAGAACTCCTTTTCCTTTTTCAACTTTGGAAGATGCAGGTTGGTCTTTGACTGTGTACACCTTTGCGGTCTGAGCTTGCTTCATAACTGGACAGTCTTTAACATCATGTCCCACTTTCTGACAATAATAGCATTTCCTGGGCTTCACTTGAACGGATTGACTGACTTGTTTCTTAGGCTTCGTACATCTGCTCGAATCGTGGCCCTTCTCTAAGCAATTATAATAAGTGACATTCTCTGCCGCTCTTCCCTGAATGCTCCTCTTTTTCTCCTTTCTTTGCCATGGTTTCTTGCCTCCAAATTTCCTTTTCTTCCAATTTTAGTTGCCCGAATTTCCTTTCTCCACCGGGGCGTCCTGCATATCAAATGTAGCATATCTATACCCCATATCAACTAAATCTGAAAAAGATTCCTTAACGTGGCCCGTCATTCTTTCGTGGAATTTCTTATTCATCCTGCGAATGAATCTTTCATTCATCTTTAAAGGCGTATTCACCAATTCGGGACCAAAACGAGACAATTCATTAAATTCGTTCAGATACTCCTCGAATGATAAACTTCCCTCTTTAGGTCCATAAATTCCTGGTACATTCGAGAAATTTCGGCTGATGGCAAATAATGCTTCTCAAATACTTCTTTGAATTTCTCCCAAGAAAACTGGTCTTCTGGCTTATCTACCATGATTGTCTCCCACCAGGCCGAGGCTTCATCTTGAAGTTGCCAAGAAGCTATGAGTCGCTTCTGATCGTCTTGCAGTTTTAGCCCTCTGAAGATTTTCTCATATGATCTTATCCATGCTTGAGCCTCAACAATTGACTCCTTGCCGGTGAACGGCTTACCACCAAGTCTTGAGAAATTTTTATGTAAGTCAGCCAGATTCGGCGGTTGTGGAATAGGTACTGCTGCTACTGCTGTTGGGGGATCTTGATTAGGTACTGTGGCATTCCCTTGAGCCCTAACTATTCCGCTTCGTCCGCTCATTCTTACTATCTGTAATTAGTAAGAAAATTGATTTAGACATACGGACGAAATATCTTAAGAAATATCAGCAGTAAAAAGAAATAGACTAATAAAATTTGGAGTTCCAGTCTTAGTTATACTCATTCTAGGGTATATTTCACCCTATCTCTAATGAACCATCTGATGTGTTATACTCCGTAGCTAAAATTCTTACTCAACCTTCTGCTCTGATACCACTTGTGACGACCCGAACTCGATGTCCGAAAAACGACATCAAATTCGTATCGCCGGAGCTTATAACAACATTTAATGAATATAAAACAGCGGAACAAAATGAATATCATGCATGCATCATAGGTACAACATCATAATATCCAATAATACATCAGAGTATTTAATACATACACCACAACTCCAATTAACAACATAATAATACAACAGTGATCATATATCCAAAAAGTCTACAATGAAAGAAGTGATAACGGACTCCTAAAAGCTAAACATCTGATATCTCCAAAAGCTCCTAAGATATCTCCAAAGCAAGAGCTCCAAAATACTGCTAACTCCAAAATACGGAAACCTGCTACTAAGCTGCCCGTGTAGAAATTATGGGCACCCAGAGTTTAGAAATAAAACAATAAACTCCGGGTCAGTCATGGGACTGGTATGAGTAAACAAAAAAGTTGTTTTTAAATAACTAGATTTATAAAAGAAAAGTCGATATGCTTTTGAAAAATAAGACTACCATAAGACCTCCCGCCACACACACAATGCAATCGCAGAATTGGAGGAGATTTCTTCTTATGATGGTCAAACATGCTTGATACGAGAAAAATCCTTTGATATTATTATTAGTGCATAGTGTAGAAAGCATTTCGAAGATAGAATATTAATCTTAGCCAGCATAGACATTTCAAACTATGCCTACCATAGCTACCATCTAAACAGTGGTGACCACCACAAGTAAATGGAAGGTTCTACAACTAAAACCGTACAGGGTTTCATACTGGGAATTTGGTTTCCATCAAATGGTTAGGCTAAGGAACTTCCTACTGCCACATGGGTACGCCTCTAGCGGGACGTCCCGAGAACTTAACCTGCTCTCTGCCAACACAAGGCCGGGTTACCTCTGCAACTAGGTAACTACTACACGAGTATGCCACTCCCCGGTCCTTTGGGACCTTTATCCGAGGGCCCTCTATCACAAAGCAACAACCACACAGTAAATGAGATTGGAGCTACCACATAGGTAAATATCTGGGCTCCATACCATGACATCACCTTTTTCCAATAGGAAATGACATACCCTAAAGGGCGTGACCCTTATAACCTTGCCGCATCTTTCCTGTTTTGACCATTTCCGAGTTGTGAGGTCCGATGAGGTCTCGTCCACAAAGATATGCTTTACACGAAAGCCTTGCTTTGATCACAAATGATCAACAAATGATCATCAACACACAGCAGCAGTTAGCATGCCACACTACCAAATTGGGAGTATATCGCTGATAACCTTCAATTACATAACCTCTGAGATCGAAGGTCTCAGAGAAGGGTGTTAAGCTAAGAGAATAAATTCTCCGCCACCACAGATACGTATTTGAAAGAAATCTGCTTTATATCTCAAAGTGTAGTGTCAGACACACAACCATACAAGTCTGTTTCGGGTTCGAATAGAACCGAAGGCACTTCGTCCAATAAAGGAAGAAGCCCTTGCAAATCCGGGTACCCACAATCCCGATCAGACTTCCCATCACTTAGGGAATCTCTATACTGGAGCAACTCAGTGCAGAGACAATCGATAGGTTATCCTATCGTTTTCGAAGACACCCGATCTTCACCACCGGTCTTCAAATGCTATCCATAACGTCGTATCACTCATTCGGAATGGTTTATATGACAAAAAGGTCCTCTACCGGCTAAACCGAATAGTGAGCGTCAATTTAAAATATGTGGATATGTCGTTCACAAAAATTCACAGGTTCGATGTGAGTTTCGGATAACAAACTGAAAACCGATTCCCTGTCGCATTGAGGTTTAAATGCCGTTTTATGGAAAAACGGGGTTTTCACATCAATATAGAACAAACGACAATCACAGTACAGTACATGGCAATTTATATCACACAGTATCACAAACAGAACAGAAATATCAATTCAATAGACAACATCTGATGATAGTCAATCATTTTCAATTTAAGTTAAAGGTGATTTAAAAAAATTTACCACATAACTATTTTTATTGATTTATCTAAATCAATGATTAACTATTAATAATAAATTTATTAAATCTTTAATTAATTAATCCTTAATTAATTTTCTAAATTAACTACAAATTATTAACTTTAAATTATTTAATTAACAATCTATAATTACGAATTAGTCAAACACTTAAATATTAACTAACCAATCTTTAGTTTCAAATTAATCAATCTCTGATCGTTTAGTTAATTACAATTTTGCAACTAATTGACTATTCATAATTACCCCTTTCTTTTTTAAACAATTAATAACAATTATTTGTCTTAATTAATACTCAGAAATCTTCTTTAATTATTTCTAAATTAATTTATTATTATTACAAAAAGCTTTAATGTCAATTAACTTTAACGCTGATTTTAAATTAATTATTAAATTAAAGCATTAATTAGATTTCAAAATGTTATTACTATTTGCTTGGTTAATTTAAAACTTGAAATAAGTTCTTAACGTAAAACAGTTAAACATTGATTGCTTTGTTGACACAAAATTTTGTGTAACATTATAACTTGAAATAAATTTAGGCCCTGAAATCAATTTGGGCTTAACCCATTTAAAAATAAAACAACCCGAGTAAACAGGGTACTTCACTCGAGTCCAACTCGGGTCCTTCTCGTTTCCTTCCTGAGACCTTCCTCTTTCTTCCCCGCGTCTGTTCCTTCCTCTTCCTTTTTCTCCTTTTTTTAATACTTTCTAGTTTAAGTACCTAAATTATGATAGCCCAGATATACTCGCGTACGCAAGTACTTTCCCGAAGCAAAACGTGCGCTTTCTCGAGTTCAACTCGAGTTCCCAAACCAGTAACTTACTGATACCCAAACACGGCGTGCACGTGCACATCACCGCGCCGCCCCCTTCGGTGGCCATCCCGACCATCAACAAGTTGCGATTCATCTCCACGCTCTATACCACAACACAATTCGACACAAAATACCCAAAATCAAATTCTCACCATTTTATCGTACTGTAACTCGAAATCACCGAGAAGAATTTGCCTCGCCACCACGTCATCGGCCACCAGAGGTTCAACACCTCTGGTCACAACTCCGACACACGCTCCGCTATCATCCCTTGGAAATTTGCAGCTCGATGCACGAGAGGATGCGCGTCGCTCAGTTTTCCGATAACTCAAAGAAATTAGGTTTACAATTTAAAAACGATCGCCACCGATGCCTCCGAGGTCGTGGCCACCCTCGCCGATTTTTCCTACCACCCGAATAGGCTCCTCCACCACCTCGCACAACCCGGCCACCCTCTGTTCCACCGATCGCCTGATTCTGGCCAAAAACCCCTTTTCGGTCATCTTCAAACTACTATTACCCCAACCCACTAAAAATCATCAAACACATTTTAAAATTCAAGACTTTAAGCAAGGATTCAAACTATATATTTGAATCAACGTTTTATTTAATTCGAAAATTTCAAATTTTAAAGAATCCACTGTAAAACATTTATTTTTCAACCTGTATATATCTATACTTCATGCAATTATTTTTAGATCATAGATCTTACTTAAATATACATCTTTACTTTATACATTGACTCTTGAAAATGATTAGAATGGAAGAAATTGAATTGTTTGCCTATGTTGGTTTCATCCTAAACTTAGAACAGAGAAGCAAAACCTGTCTCTGTATTGTCAAAACAATTTCCATATTCACAGTGTTTAAAGAAGATATCCGAACCATGTTAACATAAATCATTCACAGATCATAATCTAACATAAAATTTGATATTATGTTTACTCACCTTGTAATTTAGTTGATCAGAGATTATATTGGTTTTAAAACTGCTGGTTGATCCTCCTCTGTTCTTCTTTCTTTAATAAATTGCTTTCCAAATTTGAATATAAAGAGATGATCTTCTTTTCTTTCTTTTTTAATTTATGTTCTTTGTTATTTTCTGATCTTTGCTAAGTTGTTGAACGAACTAAAGGTTTATGTATGTGTACATATATATGAAAGGTTGTGTACAGGCTGAGGTTGCTGAAGCAAGACTTTTTTTTTATTGGTACTTTGTTCAGACATTTATATATTTTTTCTTTTATTTGTTGACTAAACCTTGCTTTAATTTCGGCTGATAGGATCTTGTACATGCAGAGGAGTAAATAGCATTAAATGACTTTGCTTCCTTCTTTGTTAACAACAATCTGTTGGATTTTTTTCTTTTTTTTCTTTTAATGGTGGCTGTTATGATTTTGTGGACGCTAGCATTTATTGCTTTGTCTTATTTCATCATGTCTACACTTACTCCTTGTACAAATCTTCATACTTTATTAACATGTTGTTTGAATTTTTAACTATGTATATATATATATTTTTTGTTTTGTTATCTTCTTGTATACTTAATTCATATACATACATTTGCCTAGTTTTGTTTTATACTTTATGCTTGAGTTAAAATGGTATAGTTATTGATATGTATTTATCTTATGTTGCCATGAAATTTTAACATATATATTTTATAGTTTAACACAAATTCTTGTTTGTTATATATATTTTTACTTTATTTATCATTCATTTAAAAACTTAAACTATCAAACATTTATTTATATCCATAAAACTTTATAATATTAATATCAATAATCTTTTATTTCTCTTGAAATTTCACAAATTAAATTTAAAGAGTTCAAATAATTTACCGAATTTAACTTAACAAAATTATGGAATGTTACACGGCTCGACTAGGATTCGATGGCGTGGGCGTTCTCGATGGGATGAAGACCGCTGCTGTTTTGCTGTTCACGATGGGGCCGCTGCCATTTGACGTGAATCGAAAGGGATGGCCATTTGTCGTTTTGCTGTTCGTGACACGATTATTCGGGATGTCTTGGTTCTGCTTGTTAAGGTAATTTAATTTAGTACATTTTTTTAATAATCATGTTAAACTGAAAAAAATTGTTAATAAGAAACTAGTTCGAACTAAATAATCAGATGATTTATTTGAATTACAATTGTAATCGTTAATTTGTATTATTCGAAATTTGTTTATACGAGGGTAAATTGAGTGGAATAAGCCGTTTGGATTCGTAGTTGCGGAATATACGCAATGGAGTCAAAACCGGAACGGATTTCGATTAATAATAAAGGTGTGTAAATCTCACTCTTTGGATTGCTAGATATTAATTTTAAATAGTTAAAATTAATTCTACATGTTTGGTTGAACTGATTATCTGTTGGATATATTATAATTATATATATAGTAGTATATATATTAGAATTAGAGTGATATTCCCGCACATTATAGCGGATAAGATCATATGTGCCCCATATAATAGCGGATGGCCCGATATACCATGATATCCCCTACGAAGTGGGATTGGTATTTTTATTATTGTAACATTTTTGGATGCAGGGAAACAGGTTGGAGGGATCCAACTGGATTCCTCAAATATTTAGTATTTTTTATATATATAAAATGCTGGATTATTGTGTGTTGTAAATTTTAAATGATATAACGGTATGGAAATTAATTTTGGGAATATTAAATACCATAAATATTATTTGAAAATTTAAGGAATTAAAATGAGTTTTTTTTTATATAGAAATATGTATATCGAAGAAAAATATTTTTAATATGGATTTTAAAATAAATAATATGAAGGGATTTTAAAGACCAGATTGTTTTTTTAAATGATATACAAAAAATATAGAAAGAAAATTAGAGATTGATATTAAAAATAGATTGGCAAAAATAAATGGATTTTATAAGACAATCGAATTTATAAAAATGGAATTTTATAAATGAGATTATTTTAGTGAAACCCAAAGGAGTTATAGAAAATTTATAAAAGATGTTTATAAATGAAGGAAAGGGATATCGGGTATAAATTGGGGGTATAAATTTATGGGAAGGATTTATATTATAATATGGAAATATGGTGAGATAAATAGTAGATACTATTTTTTTAAAGTGAAATGGTTAAGGAGACCGAAATGGAAATAATGTGATGGAAATCGAGAAGATTTATAAATTGAGATTTGGTTATTGAGATTTAAATATTTATTTTATAGATAAGCTAAAATTTTATTTTAAAAGGAAAATTCTTATTTATTAAACTGTATAAATTTCAAAGTTAGTTAGTATTGAAATTCTTCAAAAGCGAATTTTTAAAATACTTGTTATCTATTTTAATAAAATCCTAAATGTTTAAACCTACTTTTAAAAAAATGATGTTATAAGAAAGTGTTTTTCAATATTTTAAATAGTTATTTGAATATGTCTAAAAAACAATTTATTATTATTTTCTTCAAATTACTTATTTTTATTTACATATGTGTGTGTGTATATATATAGAGTTTGAAAAGTTTTAAACTTATTCATAAAACTTCTCAGAGGTCTGAAAGTGGGGTTATTCAGTAGATGGGATTATAAGAAAATTCGTAAATCTGGAGGAAATGTAAGGAAATTTCCGAAATAGTCGATAAAAGTGAACTTCAAAGAATAAAATAGAATTAATAAAGAGGCACAAGGAAAACTGAAATTATAGACGAATATAATTGGTTTTGGAAATATTAAAGGGGAATTAATTAAAGAATTTCAGAATTTATAAAATTCCTTATAAACTAGTCAAGGAATTGACTAATAAAATTATAAATAATTTTGAGAAAAAGAAATAGGTGGTAAAAGGAATACTTTTTAAGTATGAATTTAAAATGAGAAGGGAAAATATCCTAAGTATTGGGAAGGGTTGGAAATGTTCCGTTGGAAATATTAGAGTTGGAAGAAAAAACCATTTTCAAATGTTGAAATACTGGAAATATATATCTATGAAGATATTTTGGAATAAATTTTGGCGAATTTATAATAAGGCCTGATGATTATTTATGGATGTTTACTGATAGTTAAATAACCGACCATCAATTTTGGCCAATTTCGTTAATCGTTTCGAAGAGACCGGGATCAGATTTAATTATCTGAACACAACTTCGATCTGGTTTGAACGTTACGAATGAGTACCGTGAAGATAATGAAGACGGTGATTGGTTTGTCCAGACCCAAGGCAACTTGTATGGATGAACGTCATCAAAACGTCGTTATTGGAGGATGATGAGCATTCTAAGAGAAATCATTCCTTGAAAGGTAATGCTTAGCCTTGAGTCTCATCAACTGAGAATGACTAAAGCAGGGGAGATGCAGCAAGGCTAAGTGGGTCGCACCCAAATAGGGTATGTTATCACCTTTCTAGATGTCCTCGAAAACCCTATTTATCTTAGATATGGGTGTACATGAAAGAAGAAGCACTCGATAGTAAGGGTGCGAACACTCGGGATGGTAACATATTCAGTCCATCCAAGTTAGGGTTAAGCCGATCTTGTGTAGCAGGGGATCCCGGCGTGGTCCTCGGTACGTGGTTCTAGAAGTGTATTGTGACGGGCGGTGCCCCAGTGGCCCAATCATTCGTTTGAATCCATTCTCCAATACGAACTTACGGTTTTGTTTGTAGAGCCTAGAATGCATGAATTTAATTAATTTAACATTTTCAGCTATTTGAATAAGTATTTGTATTTAGACAGTATCATAATATCACTGGATTTTCTATAAAGTTTTGGTTATTGTAAAGGAGAAACCCATCGTGTTTATTTGTGACGTGGTCTTACGAAATACCTTTTTTTTCAAAGGATTTTGAAAAGTTATTAATTCAAATTGAGTGTGTTTCTCACACCGGTTTTCCAAACTGACTCGGCTGTTATTTTATTATAATACTCGGGTAGGATCGAGTATTACAGATTCAGGTTAAAATGCCATGGAGCTCAAGAGACGAGCTGGAGGAGTTTAGACGCATGTCACGTATTTGGTTATATTCGCTGTGTGAGTTTTGTATATTAGGACGAGTTATTTCACTATCTAGATTGATGCATCGAATTGTTGTGCTCTGATAATGGTATGTATATTAACAGTACAGTTCTTGCAATTAAAATCTGTTATAATATATTATATTTTGTTCTGCTTCGATTGTGAGATTTTGTGTTGTTTTATTTCTTTTCTTCTACATTTCTCTTCTTCACCCTAATGAACTGGTATTTTTTGCAACTCGACTGCTCGACATTTTATATAGTGAGTGTATTGATATCGATTTTCGAGGATCGAAAATCCCTGCCCGTTACAGAAACTACTTGGTTTTAAAGCTGGATAACAACTGGAAAAATCAAATGGATAAATGTTTCCATATGAATAGGAGAATTGATGAGGCAATGATTTATTATTATAAATCAACTACTTCAACCTTAAAAAATAATCTCTACATAAAAATAGTCATTCTTTAGAGATTAATGTCATACTCTCAAGTTGTATTTCTTCAAATTTCATCTTTTTAGCCTCCATTATCAATCTTGTAATTTTCTTTTCGCGGAAAATAATTAAATATCCTTCTTACCAAGTGGTTGTACACAATCTTGCGATAATGGAACCACTATAAATCCTATGTGTGATTTTCTTTTCTATTTGTGCATATATAATCTTTGAATGCTTAATTTTGGATATTATTGTTCTGTTTGGTCTACCTCACTATCAACAATATCCTATTATTTCTTATGCAATTGGGTTGTTGATCCAAATTTTCCTCAATGCACAAAAACACGCACAGATGTGTGTGTGTGTATGTGTGTGTGTGTGTGTATGTGTATGTATATGTGTATATAAAGTATGAGTATATCATCATATACTTAATTGTGCATGATGTACACGTGCAATATAATATAAAAGTCAAGCGGGGTTAAAATGGTCCCCTACCATTATATCATAGTAAAAAGGAGGGATACTGTCATGGCTCGTTTTTCATACATTTTGAATTGACAGTAAACCACATATGTCCAACTCAAATTGCACGAAAATACGGAACATGAAGGGTAATAAAGAAAATAAGACAGAACAGAATCTTAATGTACGGAATAACATATAATATTGAAGAAATATCTTTACAACAGAAAACTTTTAAGTACATATATCGAGTCTAAACTAAATTCAATTTGAATAGTTATAGAAATCTGTCCTTACAATTGCTGATAAACATCAAAATAAAACAACTAAGTATTCGTCCTTGAGATGATGGTTTTGATGACAACAACCTTAGAATAGATTATAAAATATAAATACTAACAGTATAAGTTTAGATACATATGTATATGCAGGATTTAATCATGCAGGTATCAAGAATGAAGACTGTACAGTATAGAGATTCAAGATATCAAGATTGAAGACTCATGAGTATCAAGATTATCAAGAGTTCAAGAGTTCAAGTAATTTTTATTTTAATTTATTAGGAATTTTTGTTAAAACTCCTAGAAAAGCACTAGCATCTTAAAATCCAATTTATTCGTGGAATGAAATCCACTTCAAGCCTGTTAAAGGGATGGAACCCTAAGTAGGATAGAACTTACGAAAAATTTAGTGGAACATTGTTTTGTATCCGCTAATTTTTATTCAAAAAGATTTTCATAAAATTACATCTTGTTTTCAAAATGTTTTCAAAACCTTCCTTTTAAAAGCATCAAAAACATCTATCCTGATTTCGAATACTTTTAACCTCAAAATAATCTTCAATTTGAAATCAAATTATACGTAGTTTTAACTACCTTTAATAATAATATATTTAATTTTTAAATATTTAAACTTAGATTTAAATATAAAATTATGGTAAAATTTTGTATATATTATTCTATATATTTACTTATGTATTTTAACCACAGACAGGTATATTTAAAAAGTTTAAAATAGTTTTAATATAAAATAGAAGTTATTTTCAAAGAAAAACAAATCATCAAAAATTCCTTTGGGATGTCGACATGCTCAACCTACCCATGTCGATGTAGTGTCAGTTGGTTTCAAAATTTAAATTTCAAAAGAAGTGTCTATTCGCCATATCTCTTCACGAATGGACATGGCTGTTGTTCTTCTATAAATTGGGGATGTTTTCAACGGATTTACATACAGATTTTTTGGTTTTCACTCCTCTTCTTCTTCCACATAATATTCCTACCATTACTCTGCCGAAATCAACATTGAATATAACTAGATTATCTCTGGTTTGATTCTCTATCACAATCTCGAAAAGATCCTCAGTGCTATTCAGAGTTATAGGCTTCTTTATAATCAATTAAACGAGAAAAGGTGTGATTGTGGCCTTGGAAATCAATCAAGCGAGATAAGGTGTGATTGTAGCCTTGGAAATCAATTGGGTGAATTTGTTGCCCGGGAAATCAAGTATCTCTACTCAGAGGATTGTGAATCTGGAGGGTGTACCTCGTTGCCTTGAAATCGAAAGTGTAATTGTAAAGATTGTTTTTGAAAGGAAATCCGTACTTGTGTGCGGGATTGGATGTAGGGTAACTCCAAACCAATATAAAAT
Organism: Allium cepa; assembly: GCA_030765085.1. Taxonomy (NCBI): domain Eukaryota; kingdom Viridiplantae; phylum Streptophyta; class Magnoliopsida; order Asparagales; family Amaryllidaceae; genus Allium; species Allium cepa. The sequence continues at coordinate 16,504,654 of CM060937.1, forward strand.
CCGGTATGCTCTTTCCTTTACTGCTTTTACTTTATATTTGCAACTGTGTTTGATTCTGTGATCATATCTGTGTCTGAATATTGCATACATTTGTGTTCAAATTAACAAAAACTAAAAAAGATTTAACAATTCTCTAAAACACAATTCACCCCCCTTTGGTGTTTATCCTTAGCCTTAAGATCCTTAATTCGCATTTCTCACATTTGGTATCAAAGCAAGGTTTTCAAAGTTTCATAATATGGTTTTTGAAATTTTTTTTAAATGGCTATGTTTGTTAACACTAGTTTAGAAATATTCAAATCGTCATTATCTCATGAGTCTGCATATAATCAATGTTCAAATTCAAGTTGTCTACCAAAATTATTTGATGTGCAGGAAACATGCTTTATGGAAATTGAGGAATCAATCCACAATAGACAAATTGTGCAGATGAAAAAGAACAAATGGATATCTAGACACATGACTGGCAATCCAAAAATGTTGAATGATATAATATACAAAGACGGAGGACTGGTTAACTTTGGAGACAACTCAAAAGGATATGTGATTGGCATCGGCAAAGTCAGTAACTCTGAAACTCCTATTATTACTAATGTTTTGCTAGTTAAGAATCTGAAACATAATCTGCTAAGTATAAGTCAACTCTGCGATAAAGGATATAAAATTAAATTTGGAAAAGATTAGTGCCACATTGAAGATAATAATTCAACCATAATATTTGAGGGAATTAGGAAAAAGAATATTTATATTCTTAGTATGAAAGTTTCAAATGATAACTTGTGTCTTTTGGCAAATACAAGTGACCCTTGGGTTTGGCATAAGAGATTTGGACATTTGAATTTCAAACTCTTATCTAGACTGTCAAAACATGATCTAGTAAGAGGTCTCCATAGAATGAATTTTAAAGTAGATAGTTTATGTGATTCATGTCAATTAGGAAAACTTAAAAAAAGTTCTTTTGAGTTAAAAGATATGATTTCCACTTTAAAAGCTCTTGAATTACTTCACCTTGATTTATTTGGTCCATCGCAAATTTTGTCAATAAATCATAGTAAATATGCTTTTGTAATTGTAGATGATTATTCTAGAGTTACATGGACAATATTTTTGAAACATAAAAGTGATACTTTTGAATGTTTTAAGAACTTTACATAAAGAATTCAAAATCAACTTTCCCTAAAAATTATAACCATTCGTAGTGATCATGGTGGTGAGTTTGAAAATGAAAAGTTTGAGGAATTCTGCAATAAAAAGAGAATAACTCTCAATTTTTCATTTCCAAGAACTCCACAACAAAACGAAGTAGTAAAACGTAAAAATAGGATGATTCAAGAGTGTGCGAGAACCATGCTTTCAGATAGTAAATTACCAAAGTATTTTTGGGCGGAAGCTGTTGCTACTGCCTGTTATATTTTAAATAGAATTTTAATTAGACCTTTAACTGATAAGACATCTTATGAACTTCTTCATAGAAAGAAACCTAAAGTATCTTATTTTAGAATTTTTGGAAGTAAATGTTTTATTTTAAATACCAAAGATAACTTAGGTAAATTTGATCCTAAATATGACAAAGGTATCTTTATCAGATATTCTAATAAAAGTAAAGCATACAGAGTATTTAATTTAAGAACTAACAACATCGGAGAAACAATTCATGTTTCATTCGATGAAAATCTCAAAATTTTTGAAGATACAAATGATGAAGGGGATTTAATCACTCAAAATCAAGAGCCTACTGAAACTTATAATGAAATTAATCATCCTAATAAAATGACTAAACTTCTAAAAGATCACCCTATCGAAAATATACTAGGAGATATGCAATCTGTTGTTAAAACTAGAAATCAACTAAGTCAAATAAGTAATGAAGCTTTTATATCAACTATTGAACCCAAGAATCCAAAAGAAGCATCAATTGATGATTCATGGATTTTGGCTATGCAAGAAGAATTAAATCAATTCACTAGAAATGATATTTGGGAACTTATTCCTAGACCTAAGAATAAAACTATAATTGGAACTAAATGGGTTTATAAAAATAAAATGAATGAACAAGGAGAGGTAGTTAGAAATAAAGACCGATTAGTCGCTCAAGGTTTTTGTCAAGAAAAATGAATAGATTTTGATGAAACCTTTGCCCCATAGCAAGATTAGAAGCCATTAGGATTCTACTTGCTTTCACAAATCATAATTATTTCAAACTATTCCAAATGGATGTTAAAAGTGCCTTTTTAAATGGGTGTGTAAAAGAGGAAGTATATGTTGAACAACCACCACTTTTTGAAAATGAAAAATTGCCAAATCATGTTTACAAACTTAAGAAAGCTTTATATGGTCAAAAACAAGCTCCTAGAGCCTGTTAAGATAGACTAAGATCTTACTTATTACAATCAAAATTTGAAATTAGTAAAGTAGATAATACTCTTTTTATTAAAAGAAATAAAAATGATATTCAACTAGTACAAGTTTATGTAGATGATATCATTTTTGGATCAACCAACTTTGAAATGAATAAAGAATTTTCTAAAATAATGACAAAAGAGTTTAAGATGAGTCATATAGGTGAATTAAACTTCTTTTTAGGATTACAAATAAAACAATTAGATAATGGTATCTTTATTAGTCAAGAAAAATATGCTGAAGACCTAATTAATAAATTTGGTTTGACTACTGCGAGTGGAAAATCCACTCCCATGGCAACCAATGAGTACCTTAGTAAAGAAGATCTCTCGAAAGATGTAGATCAAAATTTATATAGAGGAATGATTGGCTCACTACTCTATATTACTGCTAGTAGACCTAATATCATGTATAATGTTTGTCTCTGTGTAAGATATCAATCCCAACCCATAGAGACCCACTTAAAAGCCATAAAACGTATCATAAGATATGTTAAACACACTTCTGACCATGGCTTATTTTACCCTAAAAATGATTCTTTTGACTTAATATCTTACTGTGATGCTGATTATGCTGGTTGTAAATCAGACCGAAAAAGTACAAGCGGAACTTGTCACTTTTTGGGGCATTCTCTGATTTCCTAGTTTAGTAAAAAAGCAAAACACAGTTTCTTTATCAACAACTGAAGCAGAATATATTTCTGGTGCTTTGGCTTATACTCAAGTAATATATATGCAACAAACTGTAAAAGATTATGGTTTAAATTTCTCAAAATCACCAATTTATTGCGATAATACTAGTGCGATAAATTTATCCAAAAATACTACTCAATGTGCTCAAATTATACACATTGATATAAGACATCATTTTCTCATAGATAATATAAATAAGGAAGTAATTACTCTAGATTATATTAATTTCAAGAATCAAATTGCTGATATATTGACAAAACCATTAAATGAATCTATATTTACTAAATTAAGAAGAGAATTAGGTATTTGTTCAATAACTGAAATATAAAATATAAATAAAAAAATATAACTAAAAATTAAATCAAAATAAATCAATTAATAAAAATTTAAAGGACCATGTCGACATACCCCTCCAACCAATGTTGACATATAATGGTTTTTAGTTTTAAACTTTTTTCCCACCAAAATTCAAAATAGTTGGTTATATATTCTTCTCATTTTCGAAATTTTATTCATTATTTCTGTTATCTCTCCGTTCTATCCTCTGAAATCAAATAATCAATGGCCTCCTCTTCCAAATCAAACAAAAATTCTATCTTTTCGTTTCCTTCTCCCACTTCTGGTCCAATCAACGTATTACTCTCACTCGTGTGACAAAAATGGAGGATTCTCTGAAGGATGCACTTCAGTTAATGGCTGAAATCCAAGTAATGCAACTTCGAATGGCCAAGGAACAAGAGAGGCAAGGCAAAATTCATAGGAATTTGCAAAAATTTCTAATGGACAATCATGCTAACCCAATCTTGATTGATGAAGACTCTTCAGGAGATCAAATACATGAGGCCAGCGAAGAAGAAGAAGAAGAAGAAGTTCACATGGAAGAAGTGCATGCGGAAGATGACGACAAAGTCGTTTGTGCTGGAGAAGTGTGCTTTGACAAAGATGGAAATCTTGTCGAACAACATGGAAATTTCTGTTTCCACTATCCAAACTGTTTGATTCATAGATCTCCCATTTTCAAAGACACACATTAGTTTCTTTTCTCTTTTTCCTTTTAGTGTATGTTCTTTCTTATGTTTCCCACAAAAATGTAAAATACAACAATATAATTAGTGAATAATTTGTGTTCTTATATGTATGGATACTTAATAAGATAGTATTTTCGGACTAAGTTCTAGTTTTAGATCTAAATGTTGATTGTTTATGATAACGCCTTCATTATAATCACATGTCATAGAGTATTATATTTAGGGGGAGTGATATAGTTTTTTTTGATATATTTGGAGTTAGTTTTTGTTGATGGCAAAGGGGGAGAAATATAAAATAGGGTAGTTAGGCATAGATTAAGGGGGAGTTATTAGGATAGAAGTAATATTTTATAAAAAGGTTGTCATCATCAAAATGGGAGAGATTGTTAGTCCTTGAGGTGATGACAACAACCTTAGAATAGACTATAAAATATAAATACTAACAGTATAAGTTTAGATATATATGTATATGCAGGATTTAACCATGCAGGTACCAAGAATGAAGACTGTACAGTATAGAGATTCAACATATCAAGATTGAAGACTCATGAGTATCAAGATTATCAAGAGTTCGAGTAATTTTTCCTTTAATTTATTAGGAATTTTTGTTAAAACTCCTAGAAAAGCACTGGCATCTTAAAATCCAATTTATTCGTGAAATGGAATCCACTTCGAGCATGTTAAATGGATGAAACCCTAAGTAGGATGGAACCTACGAAAAATGTAGTGGAACATTGTTTTGTATCCGCTAATTTTTATTCAAAATGATTTTCACAAAATTGAATCTTGTTTTCAAAATGTTTTCAAAACCTTCCTTTTAAAAGCATCAAAAACATCTATCCAGATTTCAAATACTTTTAGCCTCAAAATAATCTTTAATTTCAAAATCAAATTATCTGTAGTTTTAACTATCTTTAATAATAATATATTTAATTTTTAAATATTTATACTTAGATTTAAATATAAAATTATAGTAAAATTTGGTATATATTATTCTATATATTTACTTGTGTAACTTAACTATAGACAAGTATATTTAAAAAGTTTAAAATAATTTTAATATAAAATAGAAGTTATTTTCAAAGAAAAACAAATCACCAAAAATTCCTTTGGGATGTCGACATGCTCAACCTACCAATGTCGACATAGTGTCAATTGGTTTCAAAATTTAAATTTCAAAAGAAGTGTCTATTCGTCATATCTCTTCACGAATGGTCATGGCTGTTGTTCTTCTATAAATAGGGGATGTTTTCAATGAATTTACATACAGATTTTCTGGTTTTTCACTCTTCTTCTTCCACATTTCCTATACATATTCCTACCATTACTCTGCCAAAATCAACATTGAATCTAATAGATTATCTCTGGTTTGATTCTCTATCACTATCTCAACAAGATCCTCAGTGCTATTCAGAGTTATAGGCTTCTTTGTAATCAATTAAACGAGAAAAGGTGTGATTGTGGCCTTGGAAATCAATCAAGCGAGATATGGTGTGATTGTAGCCTTGGAAATTAATTGGGTGAACTTGTTGCCCGGGAAATCAAGTATCTCTAGCCAGAGGATTGTGAATCTGGAGGGTGTACCTCGTTGCCTTGAAATCGAGGGTGTAATTGTAAAGATTGTTTTTGAAAGGAAATCTGCACTTGTGTGCGGGACTGGATGTAGGGTAACTCCGAACCAGTATAAAATCCGGTGTGTTCTTTCCTTTACTGGTTTTACTTTATATTTGCATCTGTGTTTGATTTTGTGATCATATCTGTTTCTTAATACTGCATACATTTGTGTTCAAAGTAACAAAAACTAAAAAACATTTAACAATTCTCTAAAACACTATTCACCCCCTAGTGTTTATCCTTAGCCTTAAGATTCTTAATCCGCATTTCTCACACTAAGTACAGTGGATAATAGAATATTTTCAGTTGTAGATGAATATCCCCAGCTCTCCTTTAGAAACTACCACCATTTTCGACTAATTTGAAACTATTCAGATCTGACCTAAGTATTGAAATATCCGGATTAGGCTTGATAAACCAGCGTGAGAAAAAGTCAATAATAAATGACAGTGTCATATATCAGTCTTTGAATAAAACCCATTGAAAAAGAAAGAGTATCTTATAAGACCACGTCAACACATAAACACGGATGGGTTATTACCTTATGATAACTAAAGCACTTCTATGTCGAAATATTTGATATTATTTTTAATGACATCTCTTGAAAACATTTGCAAATAAACTTATTAATCTTATCGGAAATGGTTACCCATTTAGCATTTCGAGGCTATTCATTACGCCAATACAAACAAAACTGAAGGCTCTTATTGGAAAATGGATTTCCATACAAATGACCAGGTGAAGGATCTACCTTTCGAATGGGTACACCTCTAGATTGATGTCCCAAGGCACAGAACATCCGCCCTCTACCAACACAAGACCGGCTTACCTCTGTAACTAGATAGTATCGAATGTGCCATCCCCCGATCATTACCGACCTTTATCCGAGCGCTCGTTTTCCATACACCACATTAATTTACATCTCGAATGTCATAGCGGGAAGAAATGTATCTTGAAGGTGATGATCATACCCTACTTGGGAATGACCCACTTAGCCTTGCTGCATCTAATCCTGTTTTGATCATTTCCGGTTTGATGGGGCTTGAAGTTACGATTACCTTTTCACATAGCACATACCACATCTTTGAATTCCACACTGCCATTTACATTAACTACTAATTGCCTTCCATAAAAATACAACCCTCGAGCTCGTACGTATCAAGGAGGCTGTTAAGCTAAGAGAAGTTGCATTCTCCGCCACCATTGATGTACATTTATAAAAACCAATGTACGTAATCTTTAGAAATGCAATGTCAGACCAACGTGCATACAAGTTGTCCAGGAATTGGACAAATCGAAGGCACTCTCCTACTACTACGAGTAGCGAGTAGTCCTTGCAATTTAAAAAATATCCACAATGGGGAGACCACTGCTATAAATAACTCTATAATAGGAGCGACCCAGAGCATGTTCAACAAGCAGCCTTCACACTAGAAAGATCCACGGTCTTCAATAATCATCTTCTTCAACATGTCTTCACTTTTGAATGTATACATTGGTTCAAAGTGGTTTTCGAATAGGAATTACTCAAATCCGACTCTGGTTCCTTCGAAGCCGACCATCGCTTTAGAAGATGTTAAGTTTATAAGTGGATATCAATCATCAATCAATTACTTCATCTTTTATTTAAAAGAAATATCTTACTTAGATATATTCCTTTCAAGTTATTCTATGTTCTTTTCAAATGTATATGGAATCATTAAGCCTCATTTATTAAATCATTTGATTTTATTTGAACCTTTCTTAAATCATGGAATAATTCCAAATCATTTTCTCTTTTACTTAGGATAACCTTACCAAATCATCCATTAAATCTTAATCAAAAATTTCTTATATTCAAGTTATAACTTTTAACTTAGGAAAAATATTCCCAAATCATTCATTAAATTTTAATCAAAAATTTCTTTCTTAATTTCAAATCATATTCTTGCAAATCGAATATTTTCGTAACAGAGCACTACTGCCATCTTAAGTATAGTAAGTTTCACCTCCAGGGACTAATAAAAAGTTTCACCTCCAGGGACTAATGGTAAGTAATGCTACATCATGAATATCTTTGTCTTTTAACGATATTTGTCTTCAATTTGTTTATTTTGAAAATTAGTTTGAAGGATTTTCGGATAGGAATCACCCAAATCCAATCCTGGTTCTTTGGATGGGAATCATCTAAACCAGTTCCTGGTTCCCTCATGCTAATCATCGATAAAAAGATGTTAAGTGGTTAAATAACATTCAAAGAAATTGTTTCTTTTATTTCATCTTCAAAAAACTTAAATATGATCTTTTTTGAGCATCTGGGCTTTCCTTTCGATCTATTCCACCCTTCGCCTAAAAAAGATAAAAAATAGGCCAAGTAAGTTCAGGGCACTGGTTGCTCCATCCCTAACCTTAGTTAAACACCTTGTTTTATCTTTCCAGATCTCACAAGCGGGACAAATGTACTAGTCGTTTTCGCATACTCAGTTTTTTATTATATTCAATCTTCTTCACTTTTTGTTTAACTGGCATAAACAATTCGTCTTCACCATTTATGCAAACTCTTATTAAAACTTCCAAATCATCTTTACATTACTTAAATATTATTTAAAGTCATTCACAAAAGAATTAGGAAATAATTGTTAAGTTTAAATTCATATTCAAAAGGTTATAGAATTCGCAGCATAAAGTGTTGAGGAAAGTGCTATATAAGCTTATTTGATTTAAACAACTTTTTAACATTTGAAAATTCATATTTTCCATTCCAAATCTATTTTAAACCATTTTAATAGATTTACTAAATTTATTCCATATTTTTAATCATTTAAAAATATCATTTTATAAAGAAATCTCCTTTTGGATTCCGAACTGCAAAATCGCGATGTTTTTAGAAAAATGTTTTAGACATATTTCAAAATATACTTGATGAAATCTTGATTTTCTTTCTTCATTTGAAAACTATTACCATTGTGAACCAAAAAAATTTATTTCGAAGAAATCCGACTTATAAATCATTCTCTACGTTAATTTGAAGTTATGGGTCGAAATTTACTGACTACCGCTACACGACAAGCTCGATTTTGACCAATTTTATGAATTGCTTCGAAACTTGTCCGAAATACTTCAAATTTGTTTTAGACCATATTTAAAATATTTTAACTTATTTAAAATCATTGAGAGGCTAAAAACTTCCATACATACATTTATATGGATTTAATTCTCATTTAATTAACTATGGTTAATTACTAATCATTTCTCTTATTATTTATCAAACAAGTTATCAATCACATAAACAATCATATAATCAACCAATTTTGCAACCAAGTTATCAAACATTCATTCAACATATTTAAACTTTCAAATCATTATACTTGAAATAAGTTATGGATTAATTAGTAAATATGAGTACTCATCTTTGACTTAACCAATTCTTCCTATCAGTATTCATGTGCAACAACACTTCACTTAAACTTCAACTAATCAACTTCTACTCCATTTCTTTTGCTTTATGCCATCGACCTCTTCTTTCAAACTCTCGAAAATCCGGCAGAGCTTCCACAGCACCTTGAATTTTCTCCTAGCTCCTTGGAATGAAATCAGCGACACTTCCTTCTCTTTTTCTTGCTCCAGAGCTTCACGAACATGCTACTTCTCTTACATATGTTCGGCCTCCATCTATTTCTCCCCTTCGTTCATCATTTCTTCACTTCTTAGGTGTTAAACCATGTTTTAATGGAATTTTAAGGTCTTTGGCAAAGTTTGGTGATGTTTGGAGTTGATTTGACATGGTTTTAAAAAAGTTAGTAAGGATTTGGAAGAGAAGAAGAAGCCATTAAAGAGAGCTTCAAGAAAGAAGAAGAATGTAGAAAATGGTGTGAAAAAAGTGAGAAAGTGGTTGGTATTTATGGAAAAAGAAATGAAGTGGTAATTTACCAAAATATCCCTTTACCAAATTACCAAAATAACTTTACTTACTCTTTAAGTAACCTTATTTTTTTCAACACTTAACATCACATTTTAAATCATTGCTTTATGTCATTTTCACTTAGATATTAAGCAAAGAAAGTAATAAGTATGTTCTCTTGATTTGATGTTTACTTTATGCTTTGAAATGACATTTTTGTCTTTTTCTGCTTACTTTTTGTTAATTGTTTTCTAGAAGTTTCTAACCTTGTTTAGTAAAGTAAACTTTATTAGTGAATTAATTAATACTTATACTATTTTAATATATGTTCCTATTAAAGAAAATAAAGGTGCGACGACGTTGCGACAACTTGTGATCGACAAAACGTTGTTTTTCGACAAAATGTTTTACAGTCACATTTTGATGTTTTAGTTAAACTATTTATTTATGTAAACCAATTTTAAAAATGAACTTTTTACTTCTTTAAATAAATAAAACATGTATTTTTATATTTTAAATCATATTAAAATAATATCAAAATCTCTAGTTTTACGGTGTATGTAAAACTAACAAAATGCGATAAAATTTGGTTATTTTTGTAAAACGATTATCAACATACTTATAAATATTTTAAAATAGTTTTATTATCTTTATTAGATGTTTTGAATAAGATTTTTATTTTTAAATAAATATTTAAACCTATTTGTTTAAGCATTTATTTATTTTTAACAAAACTTAACTTTTGTTGATTTGTTCTAAAATCCAAATTTATACGTTTTAAATTATTAACTATAAGAATAAATAATTTCTCTATTATTATCTATTCTATATAACTTGTTTATTTAAGTTTTAAACCTTTTTAAATGAAATCTCTCATTTTCGAAGTAGCGAAATTACGGGTCGTTACATTCTACTCTACTTAAAAGAATTTCATTCTCGAAATTACCCAAAACAAAGCTTGCCTAAAACAATTATATTTAAAATTAATTCTATATAATATACACAAATCATCCGTATGAAATATCTTATTCGATCTCCTATTCGAATACAATTTTATTTCCGAACTAGTATCGATCCCCGAATCCTCTTGTGCGGACTCTGATCAGGCTCTTTGTTTAGAAACCTTTGCTTTCCTTGCATAATGCTTGTAACGACCCAATATTTTGGACCATTCAAATCGACAATAAAACCATACATATCCGACTTGAATAATTCATAATACCGAATTGCTACTTAAAATTTGGCAAAACTTAAAATATACAATAAATAAATCAATCACAGATCACAGAAATGCAACGGAATAGATAAAGAATAGTAGTTCATGAAGCTACTATATACATCAGAGTTAGAAATAAAATACAACCGAATAGTTCAAATGCAGTGAAGTCTCCAATGCAACATATGACTTCTCTGAACCAATCAACCGGAAAGGCTGGAATCTGAATCGATAGTTGGATCTCCAAATGAAACTCTGAACTCCAAAGGTGAGTCTCTAATACTGTATCACTCAGTCTGACCCGAGCATAAAGCAAAACACAAAACACTTGAGTCAGGATTAACATTCTTATATCAATAAATCCAACTCAAGTGAAATATCAACTGAAATACGAATAACTTAAAGGATGTTTGGGATAACCATCCTCTAAAGGTCCATGGAACTATCTACCTGGTAGAAATATACACTATAACACCGTGGTCATTTCAGCTTAACTTATACTTCAAAACCAAATATCATTTCCACTTCAAATATCTCTATATTTCCCAAAATAGTATTTATATATATTAAATAATTTATACAATAAAGTATTTTTAATTCCCTCAACTTAACAAATCGTTTCAACATCAACCCGAGCTTCCCATTTAAATTAAATTCAATCTCAGTTTATCAATTTAAATTCAACTCAATTCCTAAAATAAACACTTCAATTTATCGATCTCAAATTCGGATTTGTAATCACAAAAATACCCCTTTATATTTCAATATATTTCAAAACTTTAAGTATTCAACATTTCAACTAAATTTTTATTCAATTTAGTTTTCTAAATAATAATTTCAAATTTGGTTCAACCTAAATTTCACTTTAATTCAATTTAGTTGCTAAATAACAAATTCAACTACGTTGATTTCAAATACAGATCTGCATCTTAACATAAACCATTTAAATTCCAATATAGTTCAAGGCTTTAATATTTAAATGTTCTATATAACAGCTTCATATAGATCTCGATTTAACCTCATTATCATTTAGTCTTGAAATACTCCCTTATTAGATTCAATATCATTTAAGTAACCTTAAATTACATTTCACTCAATATTTTCTTTAATTTTATTAAACGTGAAATATTCATTAAATCACTTAAATCAAAAATCCAGTTACAAAATCATACCTTTAAATTTTCCATTCAATAATTTCAAATCGATTTAATTAAATAAATCCTTATTTAAATACAATTTTTAATAAACCCAAATTTATCTGCCAATCTTAATTATTCAACACAACGTAAATTTTGAAATATAAATCTTAAATAATACTCAAACATATTATATGGATTAAATTAATCTCAATAATATTATTATTAAATCTATATATAAAATTTCCATTTATATATATAATATTTTAAGAACCAATATTTATTAAATCCCATATATTTCTTTTCAACTGTAGAAATTTATTTTCAAAATATTTATATGGACCAACGGTGTCTGTATATATTTCCTATCATATAGTCAAGTGCTACGGATATTTATCATTTCAACCCGTAACTAAATATATACGGGTGGATGTCATTTCAACCCGTAATCCCAAATTCAATTAAATGAAAATCGCTTGGGTTTACATTTTAACCCATAACGATTTTCTCCAATTCTAAAGTCCGTTCGGGTATGTATCATTTCAACCCATAATGATTTCTATACTAATAGGGAACTTGCAGAGTGATAACAGATATGAAAATAATAATAACAACATGCATATATCATCAAAATAAATATAAACAATAGGATATGGTGTCATATCCCATAAGCGAACAGTTACAGATAATAGCATATATAAAAATTTAAATAACTACAGTCTCATATTTCAATTGTCGTTTCAATTGAAATCAAATTTAATAAATAGAAGAACCTTAATCGTGAGTGATTGCTCACCTTTCGAGGTTAGAGAGATAGACAATGAAGTTGAGTTACGAAACACAAGCACGAATCTCAAAGCAAAGTAAGATCGGCACGAATCGACGATCAAAGCTGGTAAAAGAAATCGATGGGAACCGGTCAAATTAGCTCGATAAAAATTTAGGCGAGATGTATTTTTATATTATTATCCTCCTTAAACCCAAAATTCAAATTAAATTATATATACATTTTATATGTCTTAAATTAAATATATTTATTGAAATCAAACATATAAAAAAAATCAAAACCAAATTCACTCTATCTTATAGTATATACGTTATATTTGAAACATCAATATCTGAAACTAAATGTACATAACCAAATTAACATCCAAAGATATACATAACAGAAAATAATGTAAGTTTAAAGAAATCTAATATTTTAACCAAATGCAGACTTCCTTTACAAATAATATACTGTAATCATTATTATTATTATTATTATTATTATTATTATTATTTACAAAAAATAAAAATATGCTAACACAATGCTAGTAGAAAAATGGAGAAAGGATGCTTATGCTTACCAATATTGACATGCAAACTTACATTTTATATGTACAATAAAGTGTGTACAAACAGATCTTTATATGGGCTGCTATATACATGTTTAAAAAATGTTATACATATATTGTTACACATATTCACAGCAGCCGTTATACCTAACTTGTATACATATTATATTTTAAACAACACCTGACAATAGATGAAGGTAAAATAAAAATAATATATATATATATATATATTATTACTAATACAAACCTATAAAGCTCTGAAATGTATACTAGTATATCTATACAACCAACCCAATATGAAAATATGTACCCATGCAAATATCTAAAGTTTTTAGAAATAATACTTTGGCTTATATATATAAAATAAAATAAAACAATAACTAACGCACAAAAAAACACAATACTTAATGAGACAAACGCATAAGTTGTATTACCTTTAAAGATATCACACACACACACACATATATATATATATATATGTTAAAAGTTTTCTGCAAGGCAAAATGGGTGACAAGGTGAGATACGACTGCGTGTAAGAGTGTGAAAGAAGAGAGAGGGTGGAGAAAGAAAAATTGAGGAGAAGAAAGTGACAGTAGATCCTTGCTTTACCAAAAAAAGGCTTATAAATGTGAAATAAAATGAGCCGTAAAAGAATTAATGAATACAAAAAAAAACGTATAATTCAAAACGGTGTGGGCCTCAGGTAAGTATCCATTCACATCTTTTTTCAACATATATAAAACGTATGAAAAGCTTTAAAATGTAACGGCTATATATTAATTATTATTATAAAACATTTTAAAATGACTAGGGAAATAAATATATGGAAGTTGATAAAGGAGAATGAAGAGACCCAAAAATGGAATGACAAATAATAATTTTGAATTGGTGGAAAAAAGTAATAGCTGGCATAACAAGTTATAAAGGCAGAGGAAAACGCTTTGCACAATTTAAGGTGAGCTTTCAAATTTTTTTGAATGTTTTATAACTTTCCAGCCGCAGTGAAGAAAATGGAATTTTAAAGGCAAAAATTAAAGTGGCCATTCCAATTAAATGAATATGAAATGTATGCATGTTTTGTACATTCATACTTCCAAAATGGTATGACGTGGCAACGGTCGAATTTCAGTAAAAGATGAAATAAATGTGAGAAATGAAATAAATAGGAATGAACCGCATTTTTCCAAAACGAAACGTATGCAACAAATCAGCAAATAAATAGAAACGTGTAGGGAGATGAGTGAAATAAATAGAAAATGTTAAAATATAAATAAATATAACATACATGAAAAGGACAACATGACGATTTAGAAATTAATAAATGAGAAACGTATATCCCTATACGTTTTAGTTTCAAAAAGGACAGAAAATTTTATCAAAAGTTATAAAGAGTTAAAAGCATTGAAACGTGGTTTCCATTGAAATTTATTTTATTCCCAACTGAGATGAGAGAGAAAGGGAAAGATTTCAAACAAATGAATATATTCTAAATAAATGTAATATAAACGATCATGGTGTGGTTCATCAGAAAATGTAATGCAATCTATAATTGTGTGAGTTGTACATTGATTTAAGGAAAAAAATAAAAGCAATTATGGCTTGATTTAATAGTACGTTTCAAATTTGAAAAGAAAAGAGAAGTAAGGGTTGAAATTTCGATTTCAATTAAATGATTGCGTGAATGTGCAAATAGCAATTAGCAAATAGCAGAAAGAGATGATGGAATATATGGTAGAAAAGTAATAAATGAAATGTGAACGGATAGAATGCAAATTGAAACGACAGAGAATTAAATATAAGGTGGAAAGGTATGGCAACGCTCACCCATAGATTTAGCTAAAACCTTTAAAAGAAATTTAATATGGTATGAGTTGTACGGTTTCAAATTTGAAAAGTAGATAAATCCAAGTCACAAATTTCAGCACCGATGACGCATGTTTTTATTGTTTCCCTCGCGTATCGGATCTCAAAATACAGAAATAAATATACCGTAGTGATCAGTACAACGAGACGATCAAAATGATATATAGATATTGGTGGTACGATTGAATTATAAAAATTTGAATTTTCACTAGCAGAAAAAATGCAGTAAAAACACAGAAAATAAGATCGACGGAGCTATAGAAGTCCAAATTTGGTAAAACGAAAAATGAAGTCTCAATCAGAAGATGATTTAGAATTTTTCTATGTAAAAATATTCAGGTCTTGAAAATAAATTTATTTTCACCAATTATTAACTAATTTGAATTTAATAGAATTATATAATAAATAAACCTTCATATAATTAATTGAAAATTTACCATTTGCTATATTTAATTATACGTAAACCAAATATTAAAACTTTATTTCAAAATATTATTATTAAAATTTCTCAAAATCCAAATTAAATACGTTATAAAACCAATTAAAAATTAATAAAATTTTATGGGTCATTACACTCTCCCCCACTCAAAACTTTTCGTCCCCGAAAAGGAAGGAGGTAGGAGAATAGAACAACCAGAAATAAAGGTAGATTGAAAGTCAAGGGTAAATAATTAATTAAAAACTATATAAATTTTACTTGAAATATTCATTTGAAAACTTCATTTGCGATTTAGTTATCTTTAATACTTTAAAATTTTCAAAACTCATGGGAATTTAATATGTTTAACTAACACCTTTATACATATATGAAAGCTATTTGAAAACAATTATGTGCATGATTAGTTATATTTACAAAGAAGCTATTGAAAACATTAAATCCATAATTCATAAATTTATAAATTTGTCTTTAGATACTTTTCAAACATTATTAATAAATCATTCACTTTAAATATGTTTTATTTAATTAATAACTTCAAAAATATTTATAACACTAAAATTTTCTATTAAACAATATAGTATACAAATAAGCAATATTTAAAAGATTATATTCAAAAAGGAAAGAAGGTAGATTCGGAAAAACAGAATCAAGGTGAACAACTAAAGCTGAGAAGATAAGGTAGATTTAAAGAATAGAATCTGGCACGAATCGTAAATTTCAAACCATAAGAGTTTCAATTTCAAATATTAACACAAAATTTCTTTGTTGAAAATACCTTTATAATAAAATACATTTATATCGAAATAAATCTTTCTTTCAGAAATATTTTTATAACTCGATGTTTCAACAAGTTTATCCTCGTTCTTGCAGACTCTGGTCATGCGTTGATCAGGCGCAAAGCTAGAATTCTTCAAGTACTTAGTAGACTTGTTTCAACACCCAGTGAAAATACTTGAAAACCCTTTAAAACAGATATGGAAAGTACAATCCAAACAAAATAACCAAACCAAAACCTTTGTCCAACCATGGTTCGCAGATACACAATGCTTACGCCTAGATCCCTCAGGAAACAATCCATATCCGTAAGCTTTCTCAGCCCTGCGAGTTACGCCATGATGACTAGTAGAGTGCAGGATACGCAGTGGTTACGCCTGGGTCGCCCAGAAAACAATCCGTACCCCTAGGCCGTCTCAGCCAGGCTGTTTCGCTACTAATCGCGACCTACACAGATTGCAGGATACACAATGGTTACGCCTGGATCCCTCAGGAAACAATCCGTACCCCTAGGCTAGACTTAGCCAAGCAATTTGGCTATGCAGTCGCGAGAGAAAAAAACCATGGGTTACGCCACGGTGGGAACACTCGAGTATCACATCCGAAAAACCAAAAATCAGACAGAATAATATCGATAGAATGAATCCATAATGTGGCCACAAAGCGGATATCAAGCAGAAGGCACTTTCCATATCATTGCTTCGAAAATATATATCATATAGTACCCTTTCAAACACCTTCAAATATCATACTTATATAAAGTCCATTATATATAGGATTCTTTTTTTCAAATCGAATATTTCCATATCAATAGTATATCAAATCATACTTATATAGACTTCGATTATATAAAATTCTCTTTCCAAATTGAGTACCTTCCAAATCTATTGATTTCAAATCAACTTCATACTTATACAAATCCATTTTATATAAGTTCGACCACTCCCAAATCAAGTGCTTAATAATATAAGGTTCTCAATTTCAAATCATTTCAATATCCATTCAGTTTCAAAATCATATATGATTTCACCAAATTTTCTTCCAAATTAAATATCTAAATTTCAAAGTTCCTAAAATAATAGGTTTAGAAAATTATCCCAGTTTCCAAATTAAAATAATTCAAGTCAAACAAATTCATTTCCAAAATCACCGTATAAGTACTGGTTTTTAATTTCAGTTTAATTTCAAAACCAAATATTTTCTCAAAATCAATTATACTCAAAATGATTTCCAAATTTATAATTATCCCTTTAAAATTTTTAAACTATCTATTTCTATTTGAAATATCCAATTTACCTTTCTGAAAACCATTATTCAAAACTATTTTTTTTTCAAAACATTTCAAAACTAAATTTATATTCTTTATCAAACATTTTATACTCTTCGAAATTTCTTAGCTTTGAAAATTTAATCTCGATTTGGAAGTGTTCGAACATTCAAAATAGTTAGGGAAATCAAATTTCCAAATTCAAGAGTTGAAAATCAACGTAAATCAATAAATTAATTTCAATAAATAGGATTATACTAAATCAAATCCGAAACTCGAGGACTGAACACCAGTCTCACTTTAAATTGTTTCAAATATATACATATATCTTTCGAAAATATCAAATTATACTTCGGAATTTGAAATCAAAACGGTTTTACAAAATCACTCGCATAGCGAAGCTATTAAAGAGGCCTCTCCCCCACTCTGAAACTCGAAAATCTATGTCGATGATGCGTGCACTCATCACCGAAATTATTTTCCAGCGACATAAGTGAGTTCTGGACTTCTATTTTCTTGAAAACTTCTTTGAAATTTCTTCAAAATTATTGGAATTCATTTGAACTCATTTGAAACATTTCTTATTCGAAAAATAATTTTAAATCGTATGATTTTTATATATTTTCCAAAATCTTAAAACCAATTTCAAAATACCGGAATTCAATTCTCGAATTTCAAATTTAACCCTTCAGTTATAAATCATTTTTATATAAATCAATTTGTGACGACCCAACTTCCATATTTTTAATCTTTAAATAATTATAAATGAATTGTCTTTACATATTTAAACATTTGCTTGAATATTTTTAAAAATTATTTAAAACCAATTTTCAAAAGTGAAAATTTTAAAAAGAAAAGAAAAATGTTGAATTCATTTTATTTTAAAAGTTTCAAATCAACATATTATACTTTAATATAAATAAACTAAATTTATTTCAAAACAATTTTAAGATAAAACAAAATAAACTTTATTATAGAGTACAATTTTTACTATTATATATTTATAACAAAATATTTATTATAATTTCTTTTTGAAAATACAAGATAGATCTATAAATTGACTTATGAAAAAGTTTCAATACTAATTTCAATTTAATTAATCAATTCATAAATTATACACCTATATATATTATAAGTTTGAAAATATTCTTTATTAAATTTAAATTTAAAATAAAAATCAAAACTCCTATTTACAATGTATACACATATATACATTATAAAAATATATTTTTAAATCAGCTTAAAAAGAAAATTTTACCATTTAAATATTTTTAACATTTTAAAACAATAAGATTCTCAAATTCAATTATTATTATTATAAATTTTGAAAAGAATATCATTTATCAAACTAAATAATTATAAATTTTCAAAAGAAAATTATGTTTGAATTGGATTAGTAAATTAATATTTCACATTTTTAAAAAATTATAAATGAAATTATTAAATAAATATTGCCCAAATTTCCGGGACATAACATTCCTCCCCCCCCCCCCCCTTAAAAGAATTTCGTCCCCGAAATTTAAAAGCAAAGGTAATTTAATAATCTCCTTAAAGATTTTATTTAAAACACAAGCATATATCAAACATATGCTAACAATCAAAACAACCAATTCAACCAATCAAACAAACCTAATTATCCAGACAAATTCTGGATAAAATTTTATCGAGTTTCCCCAAGTATATTATATACCGGGATACTCGCTCTAGAGAATCCAAACAATCAATACTAAGAAGCTCCAAAACTCCTATTCACAACCATCTACAACACAAGACAAGAAATCAGACTGCAGACGAGTCTGACTCAACAATCAAAACTCCAGAACTGCTGGTTCCACAACCAGGGATAGATCATACACGTATTCCCTCAGAGATACGTGAAATACATCGAATCCCAGTTATCCAAACTGGCAATCCAATCCTGTAGATCATTCACTTCACCCTTTAAGAGAAAACAGAAGGATCCAATCTCTTATCCACAAATCTTTCCTGTCGATCCTGGGCTGCCTTCAACTTCTAGATCAATCCAATCCATCACACAAACTCTACTACAGATATCAGAAGACTTCAGACAAACTACACTTATTCGAAAAACAGAACAGATGTACAAGACATCCAAGTCTCCAGATTAAAGTGAATTTCCTGTAGAAATCCTCCGATCTAAGACAAAAAACAAATTCCCACTGAATCGGGTGTTGCTTCTATTCTGGAATAGCTGCCACCATGCTTCCACTGCGCAACTCTGATTTGAGAATGCTGTTGATGAACGCGGGTATAAACTTGATTAACTTATCCCGAAAACATTGTTCATTAAATTCCATAAAATCTCCAAAAACCAAGTCGAAACAGAACTCAATCTCCTGATGCGAATGCAAAACTTAACTCCTTCAAAGACATCCAGAAAATATCAAACCACTTCGATAACTCAAACATCTTCTAGAGATGCTTCAATCCAAATAAAGGTTACTCAGAAAACTTCCGGATCATCGCAAGTCACTTTTGTGATTCTACTCAGTTCAGATTCCAAGAAATCGTTCTCTTTTCAATAATCAGAACAACCAAAGCCTTCAAATCAAAAGGGAAACTAGTGGTCCACCTTCAACCATAGACATCACACCCATCTGAGCTTCCAGAAGAAATGGACAAGCTTCACCATCTGCCCGGCCTATTGACAAAAGAATCACAAAGGCTTCAGAACCATCGAAGAAACAGGCCACTCACTGCTGCTACTGCTGCAAAAACTTCCTTACCCAAAAGCTCATCGAACCTCAAAACTACACCAGCCACTTTCACAATAGAGCCTTCATAAGACAGATATTCCTCAGGAAACTCATTCCCAAACCAAGCACAAAACACTCTGCCAAACTGAGTCTCAAACTCAAATACAGACAGAACTTCTATCTAAGGTTGCCAAAATACCATTGCTGGCTTCAGTACTCCAAACTGATCCAGACTCAAGAAAATCCATTCACACGAGTGAATTCAAGCTTAAAATCCAAAGATACACTCCGAATCTTCAAAATATTCTCCTTCAGAGATCAGTGAAATCCTTCACACCAAACTGCCAAACTACTCAAGATGCCCAATACTGCCCTAGCAGATCACTTCCAACCTCAAACACTCGGGACACCCACCATTGTTAGTTATGTTACACACAACACTACCCTATCTACCTTTATTACTTATATTGGAAAACCTGAACAGGTAACCCAACAGATAGGTAGAATTAAATATATTTATATTTAAAATTACAAGTACGCTCTCTCAAGAAAGACACCACTACAGAGCCTAGGTATTCACTCAACCTAATGCTCTGATACCAAGTGCGACGACCCAACTTCCATACTCCAGGAAGTCGCATCGCTAAGAAGAAAGAAAGGGATAGAAAAGAGAAAAGAAAGGAAAGAAAGAAACAGACAACATCAGAATCTCACAGCGGAAATGAATAAATTATATTATATCACATAATACTTTACATAGTATCATATACATCAGAGTTTTACAGCCAATACAACATAAACTAGACAGTTATAAACATCTGTCTAGCAATTACAATTCAAGTACATCAACGAAAAACAGATACAACTCCAAAACACAGCGGAACCACTATACATATCTACACGTTGAAGCCTCCTGCTCCATTATCTCCTCCAGAACTCGTCAAAGCAATCCTGAATCACTTGACTACTCATACGTAATATGAGTACCCAAGAGTTTAATAAAACAGAAAATAAACACTCGGGTCAGACAGGGGTCTGGTGTGAGTAAACGGGTTTAAAAGTTGCTTAACTTTAGAAAATCCTTTGAAAACAAAAGGTATCACGTAAGACTTCCCACGCATGAATATGGAAAAGTTTTTACCTTACGCTAACCAAAGCATTTGATAGGAAATACAGTGATATTATAATAGTGTCTAGGGTTTTAAAAATAAAATACAGAAATAGCTGGAATGCTTACATCTCACGTTCCAACATAGTTGGGCACAATCAAAATCGTACAGGCACTTATTGGATTTTGGATTCCATCAATGGCAGGGCTATTGGGGTACCGCCCGTCACAGTACGTGGCCTCGATCACCGTACCGAGGAGCCACCCTAACTCCCCTACAATATAAGGCCGGACACATTCCTTGCTGAGTAGTCCAAACAAGACAACCCCGACAGTTGGAGCTCTCAACCGTCCACACAGCCGAAATAAAAGGGACCTCTAGGCAGGGGTAAATCTCACTCTCAAGTGGGGGCTGCCCACGAAGCCTTGATGCACCTCCCCTGTTTTAGCCATTCCCGGTTGATGAGGCTTGAGGCTACGATTACCTTTAGAGAACACATTTATCTTAGAATGCTCATCGTCCACCTGACGATGTTCTGAAAGCATTCAATCCATACAAGTTCGTTCCGGGTTCGAACGAAACCGAAGCCATTATCTCGTTACACTCATATTGGAATCACCCCCAGAGTTAACGACGATAACCCTTGAACTCTAAACCACCATCTCGAATCTATAAGTACTATTTCGTCAAACTCATTACGGAATCACCCACAGAGTTATACTGACGTATAGCCCTTACACCTCGAGTCTTTACTTACTCCACTTGGATTAACGACCTAACGTTTAAATTGGAATCGATGTGGTTTTCGGATATCCAAATATGGAAACCCGATCTCGGTCTCACCAAAACCAAACGTCATTTTAATGTCCAAGTTATACTTAAGGGTTTTAAACAATTAACTCATTTTATTTGTATCTATTTCACACAGAAAGATAAACTACATATTTTCATCATATCAGATAACCCATAACATTATCACAACAGATAATCATCACATTAGTCAATCATCACAACCAAAATAATCCATCATACTATAACTAAGCATCCATATCATATAGATACTACTCATCTCATTTCTGAGATCACAACCATCCAAAGGTATATCAATATCATCCATAAGCAATGATATATTATCCATCAATTATAATCAATTTAAAATGAATTAAATTAATTACTTCTATCTCTAATTAATTTAAAATAAATTAAATTAGTTACACACCTATAAATCCTGCTTATAAATCTATTGATTAATCAACTTGGTTAATTAATCATTCACTAAGTATTCAACTTGATTAAATATCTATGATTAATCATTCACTAATTACAATAAGTAATTAGTCTTAAATTAATTTTATAAAATTAATTAACCTTAATCATAAGAAATTAACATTTAATTACTTCATTTATTAATTAACTATAATTAATTACATTTATTCTTAATTAATTACAATTAATTAATCACTTAATTAATTAATTATTACTTAATTAAACAATTCTTAATTACATCATTAATTATAATAATTAATGATCTCTAATTAATATTTAAATTAATTACTCAATTAAAATTAATTACATTTAGTAATTAATCTAATCATTAATCACCTTGATTAATACTTAAATCCTGTAATTAACTACCCTTAATTACTTGTTAATAAATTAATTATCCAATAATTAATTATCTTTATTAATCATTGATTAATTACAAAAGTAATTATCCAAATTACTATATTAAAATAAAACACCTTTCCCTAATTACTTCCAGTAATTATCAGTTATTACTTCTCTAAGATATCCTGCTCCATAAATTACATTAAGTAATTATTATCATTATATTATTTCTTAAATTAATTAAACTAAATTAATTAATTTAAACAAACACATTATTAGAATTAATTACAATAAGTAATTAATCCCTTCATTATTTTTATAAAGCAATTATACTTATCAAATTATAATTGATTATCTACAATTAATTAATCTAATAAATCCATCAAAATTAATCATATTAATTAATTATTAATTATCCTTAGATAATTAACAACATTTTCATTAATTCCTTATTTAAGTGAATTATCTTAGATTAATTATCCATTAATCATCTTTAATTATAAATTAATCCAAAACATTAATTAAAATCAATTTAATAAGTAAATTCCTAAATTATCTTAATTATTTCCAAATTAATCTATTTACTTATTAATGACTTATTAATTATTCAAATGTATTTAAACAATACACTACTAAAATTTAAATTCAACTTCCATTTTAAAATTTAAGATTTAAAAATGTTTAACCATATAAGCATTATCCAAATTTTAAATTAATTAATAAACCTAAAGATAAAGAACTACCATTATTATATAAGAAAAATCTATATTACTAAATTTTACTAAAAATAAATCAAGTCTTTTAAAATAGATAGATGATTTTAACTTTCAAAATTGAACATATCATAATTTTATTCCGATACTTAAAGGAAAGAATTCTTTTAAACTTAAACCTTTATTTGAAATCATATTCATATTTAAATGCTACTTAAAAACATTTCCTGTCCAATATTTAAAAAATTTTAAAACTGTTTTGAATTCAAACTCATTTCGAAGTAAAATTGAAATCATACTTAAAACTTGAGTTTATAACCAATTTTAAATCTGGCTTAAAATTTAAAAGTTTCATTTTTAAACTTTGAATTCAAAAGTACTCTTGAATCTAAATCAAACTTACACTTAAATTTGAATCTTGTTTTAAAAATTGAATTTCCTTTAAAAATATTTAAAAAGAACAAAACTGGTTTAAAATAAAAATCTGGAAAACCTGAACTATATTTACCACTGTTTCCAAATTTAAGTTTAAATCTTACTTTAAATTTAAATTCTTCATTTTTTTAAACTTTTTGAATTCATAAGCCTACTTAAATTTAAATCATACCTACACATTAATTTAAATCATTGGTTTTTAAAAATAAATTTGAGTTTCCCAGATTTTAAAAACACAACTGCACAGATTTATCTCCTGCACTCCACAAACCCGAGACTATCATCAAAATACTTTGGGTAAAAACCCCACTCACTTCGAGTCACAACACATATTACACGGGAGTGACTTCGAGTCACCCAAAACCCTGCACCACCAAAGTTCACCAGAGTCAGCAAAACACTGTGTCATGCACCACTTCTCCGGCGGCTTCCAGCATCCTTCCCCAACCCCTCCAAGACACCATCCATCCCTCTACTTGACAATGATCATCATCACAACCCTCTGCAGCTCAAATATTTAGAATCAAGAAATCAAACAGCCTGGAAAAAAAAACTTCACCAAACACATACCCAAACCTGTCAACTCTCACTACAACCTACTCCGGCCATTTTATGACCTCCAATCTCCGGCCAATGCTCCACCTATATCCCCACTATCAAACCCCAAAACCACAGACCCCTCGAACCACCACAGTGTTCAAAGACTTACAAACCTCTGCTACTTTAAAACTAGGGATTCAAACCTGAAAAAAACCCACTGTCATCACCACCATTCTCATACCATCTTCCCCTTATTTTTCCCACTCTCTCCAGTCAACATTCCATCACCAGGCAGCAATCCAAGTTCCAAAATCTTCCATATGATCAGATACCCCAAAATCCAAAATACTACACAGTCTTAAATTCCTAACTCCTCAGTTGTTTAAAAACTTGATGCTTGTTTTAATAATCATGTTTTTAACATGCATTAAAGCTTTAAACTTGATTGAATAATTTAAAGATGTTTGGTAATTTTTACTTCTGGTAACTATTGGCTGTTGTTATTTATTTTCAGAAGTGACAGGCTTTACTTTTCTAAATTAAAATTTTCAAACCTAAACTTATGCTACACAAAATAATTTGTTCACACAATAATCTCTAACTATGATTCTGACAATAAGAAGTGGATTTGTATTTAAATCCTAGTAATAACAGAAGCATGTCTGTAGAAAATTTACAACACACATATATGCATATTCAAGAATGTACACAGAACATCCATCATACACCAGTCAACAATTATATTCAAATTCATGCACATATAAATTTTTTTTTAAACAACCTATAGATTTGAGATTACTCACTAAAGAGAAAGAACAGAGAAGTTATAAATTGCCACTGTTTTAATTTTCTTATTTAAAAGGCATTTTGATTTAAACTTTAGATTTTGCAAATCTTGATAGTTTGATTTTTAAAAGAAGTAACTGTTTTTAAAACAGAGATTTACTCACCTTCAATTGAAAAAGACAGAGAGCAATCTAGATGCAATTCATTTCCCTGCAGCCTGAATTCCAAAGCATTGATTGAATCTGCTTGCTCCTCTTGCATTACTTAGTTGACGTTGAATTTGAGCTAACTTGCCAGTTGAAATTGGTTATAACATGTTGCTTGCAGGCCTTTGAAACTGCATGCAGACCCAACTCTATGCTTGGATTGATCTTACAGGGTGTAGAATTTGGTTTGCAGATTAAAAGAATTTGCAATTGTAATTTTCTTTTGCAGGTTTAAAACTTTGATTGCAGATTTGATTTGTAAATTTGGGTTTTCAGATTTTAAACATGCATTGTGTTTTGCAGAATCTTGATTGAGTTTGGGCTGTGGATTTTAGAGTAAAAATGATTTCAGTTTTTCTTTAAATCTGAACTTAGATTCATTATTGGTGATAAGGTGTTTGAAACAAAAGATTTGTTTAAGTTTTTATCTAAAATAATTAATTCAAATATTGTTTTAGTAATGCCACTTGTTGCTTAAGTATGAAAATTAATTACAAGTGTCCAATTAAAAACATAAACCTTAACACATGTATGATAAAGATATAAAGATGAATTTCTTTGTTTTTTAAAAAAAAAATGTTTTAATTAAAGATAAAACCAATCTAATTTAATTTAAGATGTTTTGTATGTTTATTTATATTTAATCTTTAAATGATTATAAATGAATTGTCTTTACATATTTAAACATTTGCTTGAATATTTTTAAAAATTATTTAAAACCAATTTTCAAAAGTGAAAATTTTAAAAAGAAAAGAAAAATGTTGAATTCATTTTATTTTAGAAGTTTCAAATCAACATATTATACTTTAATATAAATAAACTAAATTTATTTCAAAACAATTTTAAGATAAAACAAAATAAACTTTATTATAGAGTACAATTTTTACTATTATATATTTATAACAAAATATTTATTATAATTTCTTTTTGAAAATACAAGATAGATCTATAAATTGACTTATGAAAAAGTTTCAATACTAATTTCAATTTAATTAATCAATTCATAAATTATACACCTATATATATTATAAGTTTGAAAATATTCTTTATTAAATTTAAATTTAAAATAAAAATCAAAACTCCTATTTACAATGTATACACATATATACATTATAAAAATATATTTTTAAATCAGCTTAAAAAGAAAATTTTACCATTTAAATATTTTTAACATTTTAAAACAATAAGATTCTCAAATTCAATTATTATTATTATAAATTTTGAAAAGAATATCATTTATCAAACTAAATAATTATAAATTTTCAAAAGAAAATTATGTTTGAATTGGATTATTAAATTAATATTTCACATTTTTAAAAAATTATAAATGAAATTATTCAATAAATATTGCCCAAATTTTCGGGACATAACATTCCTCCCCCCTTTAAAAGAATTTCGTCCCCGAAATTTAAAAGCAAAGGTAATTTAATAATCTCCTTAAAGATTTTATTTAAAACACAAGCATATATCAAACGTATGCTAACAATCAAAACAACCAATTCAACCAATCAACCAAACCTAATTATCCAGACAAATTCTTCATAAAACTTTATCGAGTTTCCCCAAGTATATTATATACCGGGATACTCGCTCTAGAGAATCCAAACAATCAATACTAAGAAGCTCCAAAACTCCTATTCACAACCATCTACAACACAAGACAAGATATCAGACTGCAGACGAGTCTGATTCAACAATCAAAACTCCAGAACTGCTGGTTCCACAACCAGGGATAGATCATACACGTATTCCCTCAGAGATACGTGAAATACATCGAATCCCAGTTATCCAAACTGGCAATCCAATCCTGTAGATCATTCACTTAACCCTTTGAGAGAAAACAGAAGGATCCAATCTCTTATCCACAAATCTTTCCTGTCGATCCTGGGCTGCCTTCAACTTCTAGATCAATCCAATCCATCACACAAACTCTACTACAGATATCAGAAGACTTCAGACAAACTACACTTATTCGAAAAACAGAACAGATGTACAAGACATCCAAGTCTCCAGATTAAAGTGAATTTCCTGTACAAATCCTCTGATCTAAGACAAAACACAAATTCCCACTAAATCGGGTGTTGCTTCTATTCTGGAATAGCTGCCACCATGCTTCCACTGCGCAACTCTGATTTGAGAATGCTGTTGATGAACACGGTTATAAACTTGATTAACTTATCCCGAAAACATTGTTCATTAAATTCCATAAAATCTCCAAAAATAAAGTCGAAACAAAACTCAATCTCCTGATGCGAATGCAAAACTTAACTCCTTCAAAGACATCCAGAAAATATCAAACCACTTCGATAACTCAAACATCTTCTAGAGATGCTTCAATCCAAATAAAGGTTACTCAAAAAACTTCCGGATCATCGCAAGTCACTTTTGTGATTCTACTCAGTTCAGATTTCAAGAAATCGTTCTCTCTTCAATAATCAGAACAACCAAAGCCTTCAAATCAAAAGGGAAACTAGTGGTCCACCTTCAACCACATACATCACACCCATCTGAGCTTCCAAAAGAAATGGACAAGCTTCACCATCTGCCCAGCCTATTGACAAAAGAATCACAGAGACTTCAGAACCATCGAAGAAACAGGCCACTCACTGCTGCTACTGCTGCAAAAATTTCCTTACCCAAAAGCTCATCGAACCTCAAAACTACACCAGCCACTTTCACAATAGAGCCTTCAGAAGACAGATATTCCTCAGGAAACTCATTCCCAAACCAAGCACAAAACACTCTGCCAAACTGAGTCTCAAACTCAAATACAGACAGAACTTCTATCTAAGGTTACCAAAATACCATTGTTGGCTTCAGTACTCCAAACTGATCCAGACTCAAGAAAATCCATTCACATGAGTGAATTCAAGCTTAAAATCCAAAGATACACTCCGAATCTTTAAAAGATTCTCCTTCAGAGATCAGTGAAATCCTTCACACCAAACTGCCAAACTACTCAAGATGCCCAATACTGCCCTAGCAGATCACTTCCAACCTCAAACACTCAGGACACCCACCATTGTTAGTTATGTTACACACACCACTACCCTATCTACCTTTATTACTTATATTGGAAAACCTGAACAGGTAACCCAACAGATAGGTAGAATTAAATATATTTATATTTAAAATTACAAGTACGCTCTCTCAAGAAAGACACCACTACAGAGCCTAGGTATTCACTCAACCTAATGCTCTGATACCAAGTGCGACGACCCAACTTCCATACTCCAGGAAGTCGCATCGCTAAGAAGAAAGAAAGGGATAGAAAAGAGAAAAGAAAGGAAAGAAAGAAACAGACAACATCAGAATCTCACAGCGGAAACGAAAAAATTATATTATATCACATAATACTTTACATAGTATCATATACATCAGAGTTTTACAGCCAATACAACACAAACTAGACAGTTATAAACATCTGTCTAGCAATTACAATTCAAGTACATCAACGAAAAACAGATACAACTCCAAAACACAGCGGAACCACTATATATATCTACACGCTGAAGCCTCCTGCTCCATTATCTCCTCCAGAACTCGTCAAAGCAATCCTGAATCACTTGACTACTCATACGTAATATGAGTACCCAAGAGTTTAATAAAACAGAAAATAAACACTCGGGTCAGACAGGGGTCTGGTGTGAGTAAACGGGTTTAAAAGTTGCTTAATTTTAGAAAATCCTTTGAAAACAAAAGGTATCACGTAAGACTTCCCACGCATAAATATAGAAAAGTTTTTACCTTACGCTAACCAAAGCATTTGATAGAAAATCCAGTGATATTATAATAGTGTCTAGGGTTTTCAAAATAAAATACAGAAATAGCTGGAATGCTTACATCTCACGTTCCAACATAGTTGGGCACAATCAAAACCGTACAGGCACTTATTGGATTTTGGATTCCATCAATGGCAGGGCTACTGGGGTACCGCCCGTCACTGTACGTGGCCTAGTTCACCGTACCGAGGAGCCACCCTAACTCCCCTGCAACACAAGGCCGGACCCATTCCTTACTGAATAGTTCCGAACAAGACAACCCCGACAGTTGGAGCTCTCAACCGTCCACACAGCCGAAATAAAAGGGACCTCTAGACAGGGGTAAATCTCACTCTCAAGTGGGGGCTGCCCACGAAGCCTTGCTGCACCTCCCCTGTTTTAGCCATTCCCGGTTGATGAGGCTTGAGGCTACGATTACCTTTAGAGAACACATTTATCTTAGAATGCTCATCGTCCACCTGACGATGTTCTGAAAGCATTCAATCCATACAAGTTCGTTCCAGGTTCGAACAAAACCGAAGGCATTATCTCGTTACACTCATATTGGAATCACCCTCAGAGTTAACGACGATAACCCTTGCACTCTAAACCACCATCTCGAATCTATAAGTACTATTCCATCAAACTCATTACGGAATCAGCCAAAGAGTTATACCGACGTATAGCCCTTACACCTCGAGTCTTCACTTACTCCACTTGGATTAACGACCTAACGTTTAAATTGGAATCGATGTGGTTTTCGGATATCCAAATATGGAAACCCGATCCCGGTCTCACCGAAACCAAATCCCATTTTAATGTCCAAGTTGTACTTAAGGGTTTTAAACAATTAACTCATTTTATTTGTATCTATTTCACACAGAAAGATAAACTACATATTCTCATCATATCAGATAACCCATCACATTATCACAACAGATAATCATCACATCAGTCAATCATCACAACCAAAATAATCCATCATACTATAGCTAAGCATCCATATCCTATAGATACTACTCATCTCATTTCTGAGATCACAACCATCCAAAGGTATATCAATATCATCCATAAGCAATGATATATTATCCATCAATTATAATCAATTTAAAATGAATTAAATTAATTACTTCTATCTCTAATTAATTTAAAATAAATTAAATTAATTACACACCTATAAACCCTGCTTATAAATATATTGATTAATCAACTTGGTTAATTAATCATTCACTAAGTATTCAACTTGATTAAATATCTATGATTAATCATTCACTAATTACAATAAGTAATTAGTCTTAAATTAATTTTATAAAATTAATTAACCTTAATCATAAGTAATTAACATTTAATTACTTCATTTATTAATTAACTATAATTAATTACATTTATCCTTAATTAATTACAATTAATTAATCACTTAATTAATTAATTATTACTTAATTAAACAATTCTTAATTACATCATTAATTATAATAATTAATGATCTCTAATTAATATTTAAATTAATTACTCAATTAAAATTAATTACATTTAGTAATTAATCTAATCATTAACCACCTTGATTAATACTTAAATCCTATAATTAACTACCCTTAATTACTTATTAATAAATTAATTATCCAATAATTAATTATCTTTATTAATCCTTGATTAATTACAAAAGTAATTAACCAAATTACTATATTAAAATAAAACACCTTTCCCTAATTACTTCCAGTTATTATCAGTTATTACTTCTCTAAGATATCCTGCTACATAAATTACATTAAGTAATTATTGTCATTAAATTATTTATTAAATTAATTAAACTAAATTAATTAATTTAAATAAACACATTATCAGAATTAATTACAATAAGTAATTAATCCCTTAATTATTTTTATAAAGTAATTATACTTATCAAATTACAATTGATTATCTTCAATTAATTAATCTAATAAATCCATTAAAATTAATCACATTAATTAATTATTAATTATCTTTAGATAATTAACAACATTTTCATTAATTCCTTACTTAAGTGAATTATCTTAGATTAATTATCCATTAATCATCTTTAATTATAAATTAATCCAAAACATTAATTAAAATCAATTTAATAAGTAAATTCCTAAATTATCTTAATTATTT
This sequence comes from Allium cepa, assembly GCA_030765085.1. NCBI lineage: Eukaryota > Viridiplantae > Streptophyta > Magnoliopsida > Asparagales > Amaryllidaceae > Allium > Allium cepa. Next base: position 16,536,302 of record CM060937.1, read on the forward strand.
CCAAATTAATCTATTAACTTATTAATGACTTATTAATTATTCAAATGTATTTAAACAATACACTCCTAAAATTTAAATTCTACTTCCATTTTAATATTTAAGATTTAAAAATGTTTAACCATATAAGCATTATCCAAATTTTAAATTAATTAATAAACCTAAAGATAAAGAACTACCATTATTATATAAGAAAAATCTATATTACTAAATTTTACAAAAAATAAATCAAGTCTTTTAAAATAGATAGATGATTTTAACTTTCAAAATTGAACATATCATAATTTTATTCCAATACTTAAAGGAAAGAATTCTTTTAAATTTAAACCTTTATTTGAAATCATATTCATATTTAAATGATACTTAAAAACATTTCCTGCCCAATATTTAAAAAATTTCAAAACTGTTTTGAATTCAAACTCATTTCAAAGTAAAATTGAAATCATACTTAAAACTTGATTTTAAAACCAATTTTAAATCTGGCTTAAAATTAAAAGTTTCATTTTTAAACTTTGAATTCAAAAGTACTCTTGAATCTAAATCAAACTTACACTTAAATTTGAATCTTGTTTTAAAAGTTGAATTTCCTTTAAAAATATTTAAAAAGAACAAAACTGGTTTAAAATAAAAATCTGGAAAACCTGAACTATATTTACCACTGTTTCCTAATTAAGTTTAAATCTTACTTTAAATTTAAATTCTTCATTTTTTTAAACTTTTTGAATTCATAAGCCTACTTAAATTTAAATCATACCTACACTTTAATTTAAATCATTTCTTTTTAAAAATAAATTTGAGTTTCCCAGATTTTAAAAACACAACTGCAGAGATTTATCTCCTGCACTCCACAAACCCGAGACTATCATCAAAATACTTCGGGTAAAAAACCCACTCACTTCGAGTCACAACACATATTACACAGGAGTGACTTCGAGTCACCCTGTGACGCCCCACCTCTATACCCACGCTAGCCAAGGACACTACGGAGTAGTGCTGTCAACTAGCGCGGAGAATAAGGCTGTTGAGGAACGACCATCCATGTAATTGCTTATCACACGGTGGCTATAAATAATCTTCGGAAACAAACATAGAAATAAGCATAACACAAATCAGTCACAGCATCCATATCACAGAGGCGGAAGAAGATATGAATATATAACTAACACATGAAAGTGTACATCAGAGTAGTGGTCAAAGAGATCCACAATAATACAAAAGAATAGCAACACGTGCTATACAAAAGAATACAACTATGAGTCTATGTCTCAAGTGTATACAACAAAAACTGCTAATCTAAATAGTTAGCCAAAAGTCAGAGTAGCAAATCCCGGGAAGAAGTCAAGCAGAAGCACCTGTAACATCTCGGTCTGACCCGAGTATTATTTAAGAAAATAATAAACGGATCAGTCCAGCTATAAATATCAGATGACATGGTATAAAATAAAAGATATGGCATAACATAAAAATATCCATACTGACATACTACTATAAGTATGCAAATGATGACCAACAGAAGATCAATCAATAAGAGATAAATCAATATCATAAGAATCTTCTCAAAGATCCAAAGAGGGCATCATACCCTAAACTCGTACTCATAACAAGTCAATGACATAAATTCCAGAAATCAACACAAGAAATCCAGAAATCACAGAAAAGGGGAAAGAGGCCTATCACATGACGGTCCGAAGACCATGGGGAGCTACCCCATATGTGTGAGTCGAAATCACACAGATGAGGTCTAGACTAACCAAAAATAAAAAAGGTATGTGTGAGTGAAATCACACAAGTGGTGTCTAGTCTAACCTCGCAAACAAAAAGGTATGTGTGAGTGAAATCACACGAGTGGTGTCTAGACTAACCAAGAAGGTAAAAAGGTATGTGTGACTGAAATCAGACAAGTGGTGTCTAGTCTAACCAAGCAAACAAGAGACATCGCACAATTGCTAGTCTAAATCATAAGAATGATCGTCATGATCAACGAGAAGTGTCAATTACACTAAGCTAGTAAATATAAAGGTTTAGCTTCATGTCCCATAACCACTTGCTTAACTTAAATATTTACGAACAAACTGTAAATCTTCACTAGAAAATTGTCACAAGAGGTTCAATCGAGAAAGTCCAAGAATTAACCGACGAAGCAAACGCAAGCGTTTCATACCACTTGTTTTACTAAGCCGTTTAATTCGATTTCTCATCCGAGTGAGGTAAAGGTTTGTATATACTAATAGATTGGAAAACGGGTTAAGAAAAGAGCTTTGTTATTAAAAATAGAGTTGGAATCCTTTTATTGAAAGAGTTTTGATATTTACTACTAGTTTTGAAACCTTTATATTTTAAAGTGACCAATCACAAAAGCGATTGTAGAAACAATCAATCACAAAGATCACATTCGGAGATGTGATAAAAATCCAAGGAAATCAGCGCAGCAAGTTCTGTTGAATGTTTTTCATATAAGATCCCCTACGGGGGGGTCCGGGGGGTGGCAACCCCCCAAGGTGGGGGTGCGGGGGCAACGCCACCGCTACGAGGTTCGACCTGCCCGGTCAAGCGACCTAGTGAAGACAAATTGAGGTCTAACGACCTAAGGGGAATAGGGTCGAGCGACCTAATGGTTGCGACCTAGTGGTGTTCGCGACCTAACGATGACTCGCGACCCAACATGGCCGACCTAACAGAGGTTGCGACCTAACAGGGTTCACGACTTAATGTATTCGCGACTTAACGGGTTATAGGCCTAACGACCTAAGGCTTAATTCGCGAACGACCTACGGCTTAAGGCTTAACTCGCGAGCGACCTACGGCTTAAGGCTTAACTCGCGAGCGACCTACGGCTTAAGGCTTAACACGGGAGAGACCTACGACTTAAGGGTTAACTCACGAACGACTTACGGCTTAAGGCTTAACTCGCGAGCGACCTACGACTTAAGGCTTAACTCGCGAGCGACCTAACTCTAAAGTGCCAATATTTCCAGAATGACCTAAAGCCCTGCGACCTACGACCCAGTGACCTTGCGACCTATCACCGAATGAGTCAAGTGGCCAGAACGAGCTAAGTGCAGGAAATTTCCAAAAATTCTAAAAATTGGAGTTTTTCGCCAATCCAATCCAAACCAAAGGCAAATGTGCATGCAAAAGTGATAGGGAATCATTCCCAACAGTCCAATATAGTTATAGACTAGATTTGTGAGATAAAAATCACACCTTTGCACCAAATATCAATTAAAATGAAGTTTTAAGCAAGCAAGAATCAATCCCTCTTCTATCTAAGCACAAGAAGCTTGAATCCAACGTCTTCTTCTTGAATTTGGAGTAGAAAGATGGATTGCAATTGAATTTGAGTTTTGGAATTTTAATTTCCCATTCCCTCCACCATTTTTGAAGAAGCTTGAAGGCTTAGGCAAATAGAAATGAAGTTATGAGGAGGAAGGGTGAAGGTTGGGTCTAATAGGCTAAAAGCCCAACCCAAAGTCTCAAGTGAAAAAGTAGTGAAATTCCACTATCTCCAATCGTATCAATGTTTATACTTAAAAATGTTGTAAACGGCATTTCAAACTCAATGGAAGTGGTCTCGAGTCTTAATTTGTCCGTTTGCAAAAAGTAGCTTTTCGGACCAAAATCTGATTAATGATTTAATATTTAAATAAAATATTTAAATATAAACTCGATAAATATGCGGGTTGTTACACACCCAAAACCCTGCACCACCAAAGTTCACCAGAGTCAGCAAAACACTATGCCATGCACCACTTCTCCGGCGGCTTCCAGCATCCTTCACCAACCCCTCCAAGACACCATCCATCCCTCTACTTGACAATGATCATCATCACAACCCTCTGCAGCTCAAATATTTAGAATCAAGAAATCAATTAGCCTAGAAAAAAAAACTTCACCAAACACATACCCAAACCTGTCAACTCTCACTACAACCTACTCCTGCCATTTTATGACCTCCAATCTCCGGCCAATGCTCCACCTATATCCCCACTGTCAAACCCCAAAACCACAGACCCCTCGAACCACCACAGTGTTCAAAGACTTACAAACCTCTGCTACTTTAAAACTAGGGATTCAAACCTGGAAAAAAACCCACTGTCATCACCACCATTCTCATACCATCTTCCCCTTATTTTTCCCACTCTCTCCAGTCAACATTCCATCACCAGGCAGCAATCCAAGTTCCAAAATCTTCCATATGATCAGATACCCCAAAATCCAAAATACTGCACAGTCTTAAATTCCTAACTCCTCAGTTGTTTAAAAACTTGATGCTTGTTTTAATAATCATGTTTTTAACATGCATTAAAGCTTTAAACTTGATTGAATAATTTAAAAATGTTTGGTAATTTTTACTTTTGGTAACTATTGACTGTTGTTATTTATTTTCAGAAATGACAGGCTTTACTTTTCTAAATTAAAATTTTCAAACCTAAACCTATGCTACACAACATAATTTGTTCACACAATAATCTCTAACTATGATTCTGACAATAAGAAGTGGATTTGTATTTAAATCCTAGTAATAACAGAAGCATGTCTGTAGAAAATTTACAACACACATATATGCATATTCAAGAATGTACACAGAACGTCCATCATACACCAGTCAACAATTATATTCAAATTCATGCACATATAAATTTTTTTTAAACAACCTATAGATTTGAGATTACTCACTAAAGAGAAAGAACAGAGCAGTTATAAATTGCCACTGTTTTAATTTTCTTATTTAAAAGGCATTTTGATTTAAACTTTAGATTTTGCAAATCTTGATAGTTTGATTTTTAAAAGAAGTAACTGTTTTTAAAACAGAGATTTACTCACCTTCAATTGAAAAAGATAAAGAGCAATCCAGATGCAATTCATTTCCCTGCAGCCTGAATTCCAAAGCATTGATTGAATCTGCTTGCTCCTCTTGCATTACTTAGTTGACGTTGAATTTGAGCTAACTTGCTAGTTGAAATTGGTTATAACATGTTGCTTGCAGGCCTTTGAAACTGCATGCAGACCCAACTCTATGCTTGGATTGATCTTACAGGTTGTAGAATTTGGTTTGCAGATTAAAAGAATTTGCAATTGTAATTTTCTTTTGCAGATTAAAAGAATTTTAGTAATTCCACTTATTGCTTAAGTATGAAAATTATTTACAAGTGTCGAATTAAAAACATGAAGCTTAACACATGTATGATAAAGATATAAAGATGAATTTCTTTGTTTTTTCAAAAAAAAATGTTTTAATTTAAGATAAAACCAATCTAATTTAATTTAAGATGTTTTGTATGTTTATTTATATTTAATCTTTAAATGATTATAAATGAATTGTCTTTACATATTTAAATATTTGCTTGAATATTTTTAAAAATTATTTAAAACCAATTTTCAAAAGTGAAAATTTTAAAAAGAAAAGAAAAATGTTGAATTCATTTTATTTTAAAAGTTTCAAATCAACATATTATACATTAATATAAATAAACTAAATTTATTTCAAAACAATTTTAAGATAAAACAAAATAAACTTTATTATAGAGTACAATTTTTACTATTATATATTTATAACAAAATATTTACTATAATTTCTTTTTGAAAATACAAGATAGATCTATAAATTGACTTATGAAAAAGTTTCAATACTAATTTCAATTTAATTAATCAATTCATAAATTATACACCTATATATATTATAAGTTTGAAAATATTCTTTATTAAATTTAAATTTAAAATAAAAATCAAAACTCCTATTTATAATGTATACACATATATACATTATAAAAATATATTTTTAAATCAGCTTAAAAAGAAAATTTTATCATTTAAATATTTTTAACATTTTAAAACAATAAGATTCTCAAATTCAATTATTGTTATTATAAATTTTGAAAAGAATATCATTTATCAAACTAAATAATTATAAATTTTCAAAAGAAAATTATGTTTGAATTGGATTATTAAATTAATATTTCACATTTTTAAATAATTATAAATGAAATTATTAAATAAATATTGCCCAAATTTTCGGGACATCACACAATTTCTTATAAATTTCCAAAATTTTAAATCCTTTCAAAACTTTAATATATAGAATAACATTTCTTATTTGTTTTAGGTATAGGTATATAATCCTTATCGAAAACATTTTTACTTTTATATATAGAATAAAATTATAGTTATCAAAATAATAATTTCGGTATAAACAATTTCAAAAATACAACATACCCGATTTTTCAAATGGTGATTCAAGAATGGATTTCAAAACAAAGATAGAGATTTAAATTAGAGGAACTCCAATCGATAGAATCCTGATACAAAGATAGACTCGATCGAAGATGAGATAATTAAATTACAAGATAGAAGATGAATATACTTCTACAAATCGCGGCGACCTTAATCAGGTCAACCGTGACCTTAGGAATATAATCGATGCGGAATTCCAAAACAAATTGACATTCAATCGCCAGAGATAGAATTCAGCATATCAAGATATAGCAGCATCGTAAACCGAGGATATAAAAATCTTTGGTGAATCAATGCCGATTGTAAAGGAGTTTTCACCCCCTTTACAAAACATTCAGTGGAGTTATGGGATACTTCAGAATCAAATGAATATAAATAGAAAGAGACAAGAACGAATTTCGAAACCGAGGGACATTCCAAAATTCAAAGGAAATCGAGTCAGAAAGAAAGAGATTCAACTCGAACGAAAGTGATTTTGTAAATAAATTTACCATATATGCTAAGTTTTGCCTAGAGCCAAAGCTTGATACCAACTGTAACGACCCGCTATTTTGGACCATTCAAATCGACAATAAAACCATACATATCCGACTTGAATAATTCAAAATACCGATTTGTTAATTAAAATTTGGCAAAACTTAAAATATACAATAAATAAATCAATCACAGATCATAGAGTAATATAATGCAGCGGAATAGATAAAGAATAGTAGTTCATGAATCTACTATATACATCAGAGTTAGAAATAAAATACAACCAAATAGTTCAAATGCAGTGACGTCTCCAATGCAACAGATGACTTCTCTGAACCAATCAATTGGAAAGGCTGGAATCTAAATCGATAGTTGGATCTCCAAATGAAACTCCGAACTCCAAAGGTGAGTCTCTAATGCTATATCACTTAGTCTGACCCGAACGTAAAGCAAAACACAAAACACTCGAGTCAAGATTAACATTCTTTTATCAATAAATCCAACTCAAGTGAAATATCAACTGAAATACAAATAACTTAAAGGATGTTTGGGATAACCATCCTCTAAGGGTCCATGGAACTATCTACAAGGTAGAAATATACACTATAACCGTGGTCATTTCAGCTTAATTTATACTTCAAAACCAAATATCATTTTCACTTCAAATATCTCTATATTTCCCAAAATAGTATTTATATATATTAAATAATTTATACAATAATGTATTTTCAATTCCCTCAACTTAACAAATCATTTCAACATCAACCCGACCTTCCCATTTAACTTAAATTCAACCTCAATTTATCAATTTAAATTCAACTCAATTCCTAAAATAAACACTTCAATTTATCGATCTCAAATTCGGATTTGTAATCACAAAAATACCCCTTTATATTTCAATATATTTCAAAACTTTAAGTATTCAACGTTTCAACTAAATTTTTATTCAATTTAGTTTTCTAAATAATAATTTCAAATTTGGATCAACCTAAATTTCACTTTAATTCAATTTAGTTGCTAAATAACAAATTCAACTAAGTTGATTTCAAATACAGATCTGAATCTCAACATAAACCATTCAAATTCCAATATAGTTCAAGGCTTTAATATTTAAATATTCTATATAACAGCATCATATAGATCTCGATTTAACCTCATTATTATTTATTCTTGAATTACTCCCTTATTAGATTCAATATCATTTAAGTAACCTTAAATTACATTTTACTCAATATTTTCTTTAATTTTATTAAACGTGAAATATTCATTAAATCACTTAAATCAAAAATCCAGTTACAAAATCATATCTTTAAATTTTCCATTCAATAATTTCAAATCGATTTAATTAAATAAATCCTTATTTAAATACCATTTTTAATAAACCCAAATTCCCAATCTTAATTATTCAACTTTTTATGACGGTAAATTTTGAAATATAAATCTTAAATAATACTCAAACATATTATATGGATTAAATCAATCTCAATAATATTATTATTAAATCTATATATAAAATTTCCATTTATATATATAATATTTTAAGAACCAGTATTTATTAAATCCCATATATTTCTTTTCAACTGTAGAAATTTATTTTCAAAATATTTATATGGACCAACGGTGTCTGTATATATTTCCTATCATATAGTCAAGTGCTACGGATATTTATCATTTCAACCCGTAACTAAATATATACGGGTGGATGTCATTTCAACCCGTAATCCCAAATTTAATTAAATGAAAATTGCTTTGGTTTATTATTTCAACCCATAACGATTTTCTCCTATTCTAAAGTCCGTTCGGGTATGTATCATTTCAAGCCATAATGATTTCTATACTAACAGGGAACTTGCAGAGTGATAACAGATATGAAAATAATAATAACAACATGCATATATCATCAAAATAAATATAAACAATAGGATATGGTGTCATATCCCATAAGTGAACAGTTACAGATAATAGCATATATAAAAATTTAAATAACTACAGCCTCATATTTCAATTGTCGTTTCAATTGAAATCAAATTTAATAAATAAAAGATCGTTAATCGTGAGTGATTGCTCACCTTTCGAGGTTAGAGAGATAGATAATGAAGTTGAGTTACGAAACCCAAGGACGAATCTCAAAGCAAAGTAAGATCGGCACGAATCGACGATCAAAGCTGGTAAAAGAAATCGATGGGAATGGGTCAAATTAGCTCGATAAAAATTTAAGCGAGATGTATTTTTATATTATTATCCTCCTTAAACCCAAAATTCAAATTAAAGTATATATACATTTTATATGTCTTAAATTAAGTATATTTATTAAAATCAAACATATAAAAAAATCAAAACCAAAAATTCACTCTATCTTATAGTATATACGTTATATTTGAAACATCAACATCTGAAACTAAATGTACATAACCAAATTAACATCCAAAGATATACATAACAGTAAATAATGTAAGTTTAAAGAAATCTAATAGTTTAACCAAATGCAGACTTCCTTTACAAATAATATACTGTAATTATTATTATTATTATTATTATTATTATTATTTACCAAAAATAAAAATATGCTAACACAATGCTACTAGAAAAATGGAAAAAGGATGCTTATGCTTACCAATATTGACATGCAAACCTACATTTTATATGTACAATAAAGTGTGTACAAACAAACCTTTATATGGGCTGCTATATACATGTTTAAAAAATGTTATACATATATTGTTACACATATTCACAACAGCCATTATACCTAACTTGTACACATATTATATTTTAAACAACACCTGACAATAGATGAAGGTAAAATAAAAATAATATATATATATATATATATATATATTATAACTAATACGAACCTATAAAGTTCTGAAATGTTTACTAGTATATCTATACAACCAACCCAATATGAAAATATGTACCCATGCAAATATCTAAAGTTTTTAGAAACAATACTTAGGATTATATATATAAAATAAAACAAAACAATAACTTACGCACAAAAAAAAACACAATACTTAACGAGACAAACGCACAAGTTGTATACCTTTCAAGATATCATATATATATGTTAAAAGTTTTTTGCAAGGAAAAATGGGTGACAAGGTGAGATACGGCTGCGTGTAAGAGTGTGAAAGAAGAGAGAGGGTGGAGAAAGAAAAATTAAGGAGAAGAAAGTGACAGTAAATCCTTGCTTTACAAAAAAAAGCATATAAAGGTGAAATAAAATGAGTCGTAAAAGAATTAATGAATACAAAAAAAAACGTGTAATTCAAAACGGTGTGGGCCTCAGGTAAAAATCCATTCACATCTTTTTTGACATATATAAAACGTATGAAAAGCTTTAAAATGAAACGGCTATATATTAATTATTATTATAAAACGTTTTAAAGTGACTAGGAAAATAAATATATGGAAGTTGATAAAGGAGAATGAAGAGACCCAAAAATGGAATGACAAATAATAATTTTGAATTGATGGAAAAAAGTAACAGCTGGCATAACAAGTTATAAAGGCAGAGGAAAACGCTTTGCACAATTTAAGGTCAGCTTTCAAATTTTTTTGAATGTTTTATAACTTTCCAGCTGCAGTGAATAAAATAGAATTTTAAAGGCAAAAATTAAAGTGACCGTTCCAATTAAATGAATATGAAATGTATGCATGTTTTGTACATTCATACTTCCAAAATGGTATGACATGGCAACGGTCGAATTTCAGTAAAAGATGAAATAAATGCGAGAAATGAAATAAATAGGAATGAACCGTATTTTTTCAAAACGAAACGTATGCAACAAATCAGCAAATAAATAGAAACGTGTAGGGAGATGAGTGAAATAAATAGAAAATGTTAAAATATAAATAAATATAACATACATGAAAAGGACAACAGGACGATTTTGAAATTAATAAATGAGAAACGTATATCCCTATACGTTTTAGTTTCAAAAAGGACAGAAAATTTTATCAAAAGTTATAAAGAGTTAAAAGCATTGAAACGTGGTTTCCATTGAAATTTATTTTATTCCCAACTGAGATGAGAGAGAAAGGGAAAGATTTGAATATATTCCAAATGAATGTAATATAAACGGTCATGGTGTGGTTCATCAGAAAATTTAATGCAATTTATAATTGTGTGAGCTGTACGTTGATTTAAGGAAAAAAAATAAAAGCAATTAATGGCTTGATTTAATAGTACGTTTCAAATTTGAAAAGAAAAGAGACGTAAGGGTTGAAATTTTGATTTCAATTAAATGATTGCGTGAATGAGCAAATAGCAATTAGCAAATAGCAGAAAGAGATAATGGAATATATGGTAGAAAAGGAATAAATGGAATGTGAACGGATAGAATGCAAATTGAAACGGCAGAGAATTAAATATAAGGTGGAAAGGTGTGGCAACACTCACCCATAGATTTAGCTAAAACCTTTAAAAGAAATTTAATATGGTATGAGTTGTACGGTTTCAAATTTGAAAAGTAGATAAATCCAAGTCACAAATTTCAGCACTGATGGCGCACGTTTTATTGTTTCCATCGCGTATGGGATCTCAAAATACAGAAATAAATATACCATAGTGATCAGTACAACGAGACGATCAAAATGATATATAGATATTGGTGGTACGATTGAATTATAAAAATTCAAATTTTCGCTAGCAGAAAAATGCAGTAAAAATGCAGAAAATAAGATCGACGGAGCTATAGAAGTCCAAATTTGGGATAACGAAAAATGACGTCTCAGTCAGAAGATGATTTAGAATTTTTCTATGTAAAAATATTCAGGTCTTGAAAATAAATTTATTTTCACCAATTTTTTTTGATTGGAATTTAATAGAATTATATAATAAATAAACCTTCATATAATTAATTGAAAATTTACCATTTTCTAGATTTAATTATACGTAAACCAAATATTAAAACTTTATTTCACAATATTATTATTAAAATTTCTCAAAATCCAAATTAAATACGTTATAAAACCAATTAAAAATTAATAAAATTTTATGGGTCGTTTCAATGCTCAACTCTGATAGAAAACTCAAATATCTAACCAAAAATCCTCATCAATGTTCGTCGTCAAGAATCGGGTGATAAATCCTTTCTCGGATTGGTGTAAACACCTCAAAGTTCCGTACTCGCATATTAGATCAAAAATTATGTGATGAGATGATCTACATATAACATATTTGTTTATTAACTTTCAAAACTTTTCATAAATTTTTATCTTAAGTTCAATCATTTTATAAAGGTGCTTCATTACAGAATCCTTTTAATTATTTATTTCCAAATATTTTTAATAAAGGAAAATATCCCAAAGAAACCATTTTTTCACTCAAAAGATAATTTATCTTTATAAATAAATTTTCCCGCAATATTTTAACTTAGTATATTTCCTTTAGCACTAATATTGTTTATGAATCATTTCGTAAAACTATTACTTAAGTTTGTTACATCTGGTAACTTATGTAAAGCAGTCACATTCTAAAGACTTAAGCCAAGTCCTTAATTGATGCTGGAATTCATTAATAAAACATTTTCTAGGTTATAATTTCCTTTTTTTGTTTATGATAACATTTATAAATTATACGTATCCAATTTCATTTACTCAGAATATTTCACAATCTTTTACCAAAAGTTTTCACAAATGTCTTAGCTTTGAGACAGGTATGATTCGAAAATTTTCGATTATCCAAAATCGTCTAGAATCCCTCTTTATCTTATATTAATTAACTTCATTTAAATTACCACAATTCTTCAAATTACTCGAATTTAAATTACCATTCCTTTTATATATTTTTTACACAATCATTTAAATGCATTTTTATCTTACGTGTTCATTCCTTAAACAAATCTTATTATCAAATACCATATAGTCAAATCGTGAAACTTAATTCACAAGGTATTTTTAAGTCAAACAATTGATTAATTTATGATAGTAACTTAACTTTATCTTCTCTTAATTTATTATTTTGAAATAAGTATTAATTTTCTTAATTACCTTTTCAGATTACTTACTTATAGACTATTTTTATGAAACATCTATAGTCAAACTATGAAATTCTAATCACAAGATGTTCATACTTAAATTTCACTAATCCTGGTTTCTAACTTTATAACTTTTCAAAATTGATACTTTATATTCAAAATATAATCCTAGGCAAAATTATTTCATTTACCAATTTTTTTTAAAACCAGTGTGTCGGTTAGCCTTCTTTAAGTGTCTAGGAATCCCTATCGATAACGATGATCAGGCGCATCGATCAAAATCCATAAATCACTCAACAGATAAATCAACACAAAATTTTTTATTGGTCACTAACAAATACGCGCTCATATATAATACACTCAAACTCATTCTAGGGTGTTACTAACCCTATCTCTAATGAGTCACTCATCCTAGGGTATTACCAACCCTATCTCTGATGAGTCTTTACCCATCAAAGCCAAGGTTCTCACTTAACCTTCAACTCTGATACCAAATGTCATGGCCCGTTTTTCCGTACCCTTTGAATCGACAATAAATCACACATGTCTAACTCAAATTGCACGAAAATATGGAATATGAAGGGTAATAAAGAAAATAAGACAGAACAGAATCTCATAAGAATGCAATAACATATAATATTGAACAAATATCTTTACAGCGAAAAACATTTAAATACATATATTAGAGTCTAACCTAAATTCATCTTGGATAGTTATTAACATCTGTCCTTACAATTACTGACAAACGTCAAACTAAAACAACTAAGCACAGCGGATAATAGAATATGTCCATTCATAGATGAATATCTCCAACTCTCCTCTGGAAACTTCCACCGTCTTCGACTAACCTAAAACTACTCGGATTTGACCCAAGTATTAAAAATACCCGGATCAGGATTGATAAACCAGCGTGAGAAAAACTAAAGTTATAATAAATGATATTGTCATATATCAGCCTTTGAATAAAATCCTTTAAAAAAGAAAGAGTATCTCATAAGACCAGGCCCACACATAAACATGGACGGGTTTTTACCTTATGATAACTAAAGCACTTTTATATCAAAATATTTGATATTACTAATGACATCTCTTGAAAACATTTGCAAATCAACTTATTATTCTTATTCGAAATGGTTACTCATATAGCATTTCAAGGCTATTCATTACGGCAATACAAACAAAACCGAAGGCTCTTATTGGAAAATGGATTTCCATACAAATGACTAGATGAAGGAACTACCTTCCGAATGGGTACACCTCTAGATGGATGTCCCTAGGCACAGAACATCTGTCCTCTACCAACACAAGACCGACCTGCTTCTATAACTAGATAGTACCGAATATGTCATCCTCCGATCGTTACCGACCTTTATCCAAGCACTCGTTTTCCATACACCACATTAATTTACATCCCGAACATCATAGCGGGAAGAAATATATCTAGAAGGGGATGATCATACCCTACTTGTGAATGACCCACTTAGCCTTTCTGCATCTAATCCTGTTTTGGACATTTTCAGTTTGATGATGGTTGAGGTTACGATTGCCTTTTCACATAGCACATATCACATCTTTGAATGCCACACTGCCATTTCCATTAACTACTAACTTCCTTCCATAAAAATACAACCCTTGAGCTCGTACGTCTCAAGGAGGCTGTTAAGCTAAGAGAAGTTTCCATCTCCACCACCACTGATGTTCGTTTGTAAAAACCTATGTACGTAATTTTTAGAAATGCAATGTCAGACAAACGCCCATACAAGTTGTTCAGGGATAGGACAAACTGAAGGCACTCTCCTACTACCACTAGTAGCGAGTAGTCCTTGCAATCCGAAAAATCTCCATAATGGGAGGACCACTGCTATAAATTACTCTATAATGGGAGCGACCGAGAGCATGTTCAACAAGCAGCCTTCATGCTATAAAGATCCACGGTTTTCAATAATCGTCATATTCAACATATCTTCACTTTCGAACATATATTGGTTCGTAGTGATTTTCGGATAGGAATTACCCAAATCTGACTCTGGTTCCTTCGAAGCCAATCATTGCTTTAAAAGATGTTAAATTTATGAGTGGATATCAATCATCAATCAATTCCTTCATCTTTTATTTAAAAGAAATATCTTTCTTAGATAATTCCTTTTAAGTTATTCCATTTTATTTTCAAATGTATATGGAATCAATAAGCCTCATTTATCAAATAATTTATTTATTTAAACCTTTCTTAAATCATGGAATAATTCCATTTCTTTTTCTCTTTTAACCTTCCCAGATCATTCATTAAATCTTAATCAAAAATTTCTTATATTCAAGTTATAACTTTTAACTTAGGTAATAAATTCCCAAATAATTCATTATATCTTAATCAAAAATTTCCTTCTTAACTTCAAATCATATTCTTGCAAATCGAATATTGTCATAACAGGTTGCTACTGCCATCTTAAATATGGTAAATTTCACCTCCAGGGACTAATGGCAAGTTTCATCTTCAGGGAATAATGGCAAGTAATCCTACATCATGAATATCTTTGTCTTTTAACGATCTTTGTCTTCAATATGTTTTATTTCGAAAATTAGTTTGAAGGGGTTTTCGGATAGGAATCACCCAAATCTGATCCCGGTTCTTCGGATAGGAATCAACCAAGCCCGACCTGGTTCCCTCGTGTTAATTATCGATAAAAAGATGTTAAGTGGTTAAATAACATACAAAGAATTTTTTTCTTTTATCTATCTTGGAAAAACTTGAATATGATCTTTTTTGAGCGTCCGGACTTTCCTTTCGATCTATTCCACCCCTCGCCTAAAAAAGAGAAAAAATAGGCCAGGTAAGTTCAGAGCACTGGTTACTCCATCTCTAACCTTAGTTAAACACTTTGTTTTATCTTTTCAGATCTCACAGGTGGGACAAATGTACTAGTCGTTTCCGCATACTTAGTTTATTATTATATTCAATCTTCTTCACTTTTTGTTTAAGTGGTATAAACAATTCGTCTTAACCATTTATTCAAACTCTTATTAAAACTTCCAAATCATCTTTATATTACTTAAATATTCCTTCAAAATCATTCACAAAAGATTTAGAAAATAATTGTTAAGTATAAACTCATATTCAAAAGGTTATAGAATTCGCAGCATAAAAGTGCCGCGGAAAGTGCTATATATGCTTATTTGATTTAAACAACTTTTTAACATTTGAAAATTAATATTTTCCATTCCAAATCCCTTTTAAACCATTTTAATAGATTTATAAAATTTATTTCATATTTTAATCATTTAAAAATATCATTTTTTAAAGAAATCTCCTTTTGGATTTCGAACTGCAAAACCGGGATGTTATTAGAAAATTATTTTGGAAATATTTGAAAATATACTTGATGAAATCTGGATTTTCTTTCTTCGTTTGAAAAATATTACCATTGTGAACTAAAGAATTTTTATTTCAAAAAAATCCTACATATAAATCATTCTCTACGTGAATTTGAAGTTACGGTCAAAATTTACGAACTGCCGCTATGCGACAAGCTCGATTTTGATCAATTTTGTGAATTGCTTCGGATCTTGTTCGAAATACCTCAAATTTGTTTTAAACCATATTTAAACTATTTTAACTTATTTAAAATCATTAAGAGGTTAAATAACTTCCATAAACACATTTATATGGATTTAATTCTCATTTAATTAACTATGGTTAATTACTAATCATTTCTTTTATCACTTATCAAACAAGTTATCAATCACATAAACAATCATATAATCAACCAATTTTCCAACCAAGTTATCAAACATTCATTCAACATATTTAAAATTTCAAGTCATTATACTTGAAATAAGTTATGGATTAATTAGCAAATATGAGTACTCACCTTTAACTTAACCAATTCTTTCTACCAACATTCATATGCAACAACACTTCACTTAAACTTCAACTAATCAACTTCTACTCTATTTCTTTTCCTTTATGCCATCGACCTCTTCTTTCAAAACCCAAAAATACGGCAGAACTTCCGCAACACCTTGAATTTTATCCTAGCTCCTTGGAATGAAATCGGCGGCACTTTCTTCTCTTTTTCTTGCTCTGGAGCTTCACGAACTTACTCCTTCTCTTACAAATGTTCGTCCTCCATCTATTTCCCCCATTCCTCCATCATTTCTTCACTTCTTAGGTGCTAAACCATGTTTTATTAGTATTCTAGGGTCTTTGGCAAAATTTGATGGTGTTTGGAGTTGATTTGACATGGTTTTAAAAAAGTTAGTAAGGATTTGGAAAAGTAGAAGAAGCCATTAAAGAGAGCTTCAAGGAAGAAGAAGAAGGTAGAAAATGGTGTGAAAAAAAGTGAGAAAGTGGTTGGTATTTATAGAAAAAAAATGAAGTGTTAAATTACCAAAATATTCCTTTACCAAATTACCAAAATAACGTTACTTACTCTTTAAGTAACCTTATTTTTTTCAACACTTAACATCACATTTCAAATCATTGCTTTATATCATTTTTACTTAGATATTAATAAAGAAAGTAATAATTATGTTCCTTGATTTGATGTTTACTTTATGCTTTAAAATGACATTTTTGTCCTTTTGTGCTAGTTTTTGTTAATTGTTTTTAGAAGTTTCTAACATTGTTTAGTAAAAGTAAACTTGAATAGTGAATTAATTAATACTCATACTTACGTTCCTATATAAGAAAATAAAGGTGCGACGACGTTGCGACAACTTTTAATCAACAAAACGTTGTTTTTCGACACAAAGTTTTACGGTCACATTTTGATGTTTTAGTTAAACCATTTATTTATGTAAACCAAATTTAAAAATAAAATTTTTACTTCTTTAAATAAATTAAAACATGTCTCTTTATATTTTGAAATCATATTAAAATAATATCAAAATCTCCAATTTTACGGTGTATGTAAAACTGACAAAATGCGATCAAATTTGGTTATTTTTGTAAAACGATTATCAACACACTTATAAATATTTTAATATACTTTTATTATTTTTATTATATGTTTTCAATAATATTAATATATTTAAATAAATATTTAAACCTATTTATTTAAGCATTTATTTATTTTTAACAAATTTAACTTTTGTTGATTTGTTGTAAATCCAAATTTATACTTTTTAAATTATTAACTATAATAATAAATAATTTCTCTATTATTATCTATTATATATAATTTTTTTATTTTAGTTTTAAACCTTTTTAAATGAAATCTCTCATTTTCGAAGTAGTGAAATTACGGGTCGTTACAGATACATACACAACACAACAAATATTAACACAAGACTAAAACAAATGGAAAACAACAAGAGAAAGGGTAGGAAAAGAAGGAAAAGGAAAGAAAACAAGACTAAGAACAAATATCGTCTTAAATTCTCTCTGATTATATAACTCTTAATCACGTTATCGCGTTTATGTAAGATTGTTGTCTTTTAATTTTTCCACATCAAAGTTAGTATTCTTTAGATTGAAGCATAGAAATATGATCTCTCTCTCACATACACACATAAGAAGATTCAATGACACCCCATTTCTAGCACCACTTTGGCACCACTATCATATCTTGAGGTACATTATTCCAAACTGATATTTGTAGACATTTAGTCCATATATAAAGGACCATATCTATAAACCATGAGACTATTTCAATATTTTGTAGCTTTTCAAAAATCACAAATCAATATTCAACATTCAAAATTCATTTTAACCATTAAATTTAAACATCAGATATATTTTGCTACATGTATTCAAATGAGCCCAAATTTTATTGAGATGACCTTTAGT
This sequence comes from Allium cepa, assembly GCA_030765085.1. Taxonomy (NCBI): domain Eukaryota; kingdom Viridiplantae; phylum Streptophyta; class Magnoliopsida; order Asparagales; family Amaryllidaceae; genus Allium; species Allium cepa. Next base: position 16,554,770 of record CM060937.1, read on the forward strand.
ATAAGAGAAGATAATTACCAAATTTTATAGCACTTGAAAAGGTGTAACTCAAGATATGATAGCAATGCTCCAAAATAGGGATGTCATCGAACCTTCCTCATATACACCTACATGCATGCATACGTACGTAAATACATACATTTGTATACATATGTATGTATGTCATCATACATGAACACATGCGTACATACACGCACACATGCATACACACACGCACACAAGCATACATACATATAGACATACACGTACATACATACATACATGCATACACATATCTATATGCGCGCACGCAGGTATGTACGATGTATGCATGATGTATTTATGTCTATCGCTTTTTTTTTACATTTCTAATTTTAGATGATTTTTTTTACAAATTAGCTAGCGTAACGAAAATAAAATATTTACATGTCATATTTTATGATGAGTGCTTTGTCTATTTTTTGGATTGTATCAAAATGATCAATTATTGAAACGTGAAATAATGGATTAAAAATTAAAATAACATCACATGTCAAATTCATAACATATGCATGTGTGTATATGTATGTGTGTATGTATGTCTAGAGGATTTGAGATAATATTAGATTTAATTTATTTATTATTTTAGCAATATCAAATTCTAAAAACAATGTCAAAGTTTGCAGACAACTATTTATATGAACGAAAAAGTAAATCTACTTTAAATCAAATACAAAAACTACCAATCTCAAAACTAAAATTAAACATTTGATTAAAAAGTTAATTTAATATTTTTTTCTCAAAAATTTATCTTTCGTCAAATATAGCTTTTATAACATTACGTGACAAATTTTGATTTTTCTAAATTTTCAAAAAACATATTCAATTTTTATGACCTTCACCATTTCCTGTTTTACATGTTTATTTAGTTGATTTATTGGATTAAAAACTAAAGTACGTAAACTTTGAATTAATTCCTTATGAGATTCAAACTGTATATATGTATGTAAATAAATAGTAAAAATTTGATAACTTTATCAGGTGAATGAACCATATAAAGAAAATACTTGCATAACGTTTTATGTTGATATATGTTCATTACGCATATAAATATGCAAACATGAAGGAGATTTATCAATTGATGTGATACACTTATGTGTATGAGCCTACAAAGCTTTAACTTAAGACTGATTATTTTATTGGAAAAAATTCATCACTATAAATTAAGTATAAAAGTAATAGTTCAACAACGGAGCATAATTTTTCTACAATATCAATCAACATGAATGTCATTTTTTTCTCTTTTGATGCTAACAATCAACAACATGCACATATCTACTGTAGTATCAAAAGCAGAATCACAAAAACCATTACTGTTCATAACAAAGGCCCTGGCGATTTCAAAAGTGTTCAAGCAACATAGACTCGATTCTAGTAGGAAACAACCGATGGATTAAAATTAGAATTAAAGCCGATTTATACTTGTAAATTCTATATTTACTTATGTCAAATATTTGATATAATTGCACTGGAAAACAGTTGATGATCACATAACCTTTGAATTATACATATACTTAGGGAAAAAGTGAGGATACCAAAAGGGAAAGGATAATTAATGCTTGAAGGAAATGGAACAAATATAACTATAATATCATGGTCGGATCACGATCCAAGCGTATCATTGTACAATTATCATAATCATAGATACAAAGGGACCGTTAATCGTTATAGTCAAAGATATAACGTGACTACAGATGAATATGATAGTGCAACCTTAGCAGTTTGGGCAGAAAATGTAGCCATAAAAGATCTTGGCATCAGGGTAAGTTGTTCTACTCAACCTTAGGTATATTGATATTTATTTTTAAATATATTTTTAGTAGAATCTTGAAGCTAGAATTGACATTTCAATATAGAATAACTATGAAGGAGGCCACTACCAATGTAAAGCTGTTGCAGCAACCCTGGCTGTCGAAAAAATTGCTGTGTATGGTTGCAAATTTATCGGGATCTAAGATACGCTATGTGATCTACAGAATAGACACTACTTCAAACACTGTCATATTGAAGGTGTTGTTGACTTCATATGGGGCTTTGGACAACCTTTTTATGAGGTACATATTTCCTTCTTTGAATTAGTCAGTTACCTCTAACATAGATTGATTCTTCTTCTTTGGTACAAACCACAAATGTACAACTATATAATTAAAACGAAATGCATAATAATAGAAGTAGAGGTGTAACTGCAAATATATTTTAAACTTGTAAAACACTTTCCTTTAATACAAGCATCTGTATGGAATTATAATAATTCATTTGGAGTTTAAATAATTACCAAGATCTATAATCAACATGATATTTTTCTATGTAGAGGATTGCATCATTCAAACTGCAGGATCCGGACTCGACAATTTTGTTGGGTAGGTGACTGCTCATGGACGTTCTGAAAAATATTCATCAGGATTCGTGTTCAAAGATTGTTTTTTAGGTGGAACGGTAAAAACACATTTAGGAAGAGCATGGCGGCCTAGTGCAAGAGTTATATTTTATCGAACATATATGAGTTCTGTTGTTGTTCCTAGAGGATGGGATAATACAAATTTTGATGAGTATGTGTATTTACTATTTACTACAATTTCGACTATCCTTCTTAATTAATACATTTCACTGCTATGTATCTCATAAAATGTACTAAAATATATGTGTGTTGTGCATGCTTAATCTCTTTCTTCTTCTTTTCCTACAGAAAATTAATAACCTTCGTAGAGGCAAATAACTCTAGACCAGGTGCAAGTTTGAATGGCAGAGTGAATTGGATGAAACATATGAGTGCTTCGGAGCTTAAATCCTTTATAGATAGATCATTCGTTGATGATGGATGGATCAATCAACAACCAATGTGATGACATTGAAGATTTTCTGTATTTCAAAAATCGTTTTTAACCTTACATACACATTTGTTGTTATTGTTGATTGGTTGTATCGATGAACGAAAGCTTCCGATGAGTTATATGTTATGTTGAATGAGAAAAAAGAAGTGAATTTCTTAAAGCCATGCATATCCCTTGAATTATATGTTAAAGACATTTTATATACTTGTTCATTAATTTGCTATAATTGGGCAAAATTAGAGGAAAATCGTCAAAAGTTGTTGGATATAAGTCTTGAAGTTTTGACCATTTAAGCTAATGTTTGAAACTTTGACCAACTGCACAACTAATACTTTTAAATATAAGTAACATAGTGTAGATTGAATCATTTTCATGTTTAGTGATCCATGTATACTTCTAAAACCCATCAGAATTGTGAGGCTTAGGCAACTGCCTTGGATGAATGTTAATCCTCATAAGAGAATGGTGGTTATATGTGCGCGTTGTTATTTCTTGTAAAGATTAAAAAACGCTCATTTTTAGAATAAGTACAGTTATTTACTAGACTAGATATATGAACGACTTAATATTTTCTAATAATTCTTATTGCTATAATAACAACATTATATGCAAAATTTGTCGTAAGAAATTTTAGCACCACGGACATAGGCAGGGTTGTAAAAAATTAAAAATAAAAGGAAGTTCACTGCATGTGAAATGATTGTACCAATCGCATCTATTAGAAGATAGGTTGTCACACTTATGAATTTAAAGTCACCTTTAGTATAAGAGGAATTGTGACTACGAATGGAAGTTAAAACGTTAAGGTATAAGGCTACTATCCATCCCAAGTATAAAACATCAATAAGATTCACTATTCAATGATGAAGAGAAGTAAAAGAAGAAGAAAAGTTGGTCAAATTATAAGTGCGACTACCAAACCCAATAAATGTTCCTTTCCTCCCCACCCACTGTGACCTCCCACCAAATCTACTCGATCACAACGGAAGAAAAGGAGACAAACCTTAAGATGATGGTTGGATAACATTGACGAATAGGAAGGGGAAAAAAACCATCTTATGATGCAAAGCAATTAAACTCTCCTGCTTGTTTGGTGTCCTATAAATTGATTTCTTGCACAAAACTCTAACCAATAAATTTGTTTTAAAATTTAACTAACAATCCAGTATGCTATGATACATCTCATGGTTTATAACATAGGTATAAAAAAGACAAGATAGTAGTATGATCAAAATAAAATGCACAAAGGATACAAGCTTATGCATCCCTGTGGTAAAATACTTGATTCAACGATCGGATGTTTGTGGTTCGTGTCATAGTTGGTGCATAGCTTGCAACATTTCTAAATTTTTTTACTTTCAAAAGATGTTTGCTTTCAAGAACTTGTAGCTTATGATATAAGAGCTTCTGATTATGTAAGAACTTAAAAGAAACTAAAAGATAAATTGCATAGCATAGAGTAAAGAATCCACCATGAGATCATGCATAAAAAATGAGATAATACCTCTCAAATGCATAAATGATTACATGTAGTAAGTGTTAACTACTCATAGCACTACACTTCGAAACATATAATAGTAATCGGTTGAAAAAAAAATTCATCACACACCTATCCCAATATATAGGGTTTAGATATTTGAAATAATTAACCTTCTTATGAAACATCAGTTTTGTTCTAAATATCTCATATTATAAGTGATCTTTCTTAGTCGATATAGTCACCGATTAGGGGACTAAAAGATTAGGCCGTATGAACAATTGTAGATTCTATAAAAAGAACATAAAATTGAATCCTAATCTTTCCTTTTTTAATGAATTTGAGAAGATGTAAAAGAAACTACAAATTAGAAGAGACTACTAAATAAAAAATTATATTTTTATCATTTTATTTTCATGCTTACATTGTTCAAAGTCTCTGTAATTATATAAAAGAAAGATGGCTTTAAGAGAAAGAAACTTTATGGTTGTCCACTAGAAAATATTTCCTCGAACATAGATTTGACTTTAAGTTGTAATTAACACTTTGATTTTTTTATATTGTGTCGAATAATTTCAACATTGCACCACAACAAAATATACAAATCTCCAGCCTCTCTCTACACATCTCGACTCATCACTTATCAAACGAAGGGAAGATTTCGCCTGATCCACGCCTTTAGGCTTCATTAGCTTTTAGCCAAGCTTATCAAGTTTGAGCAATGTTTAAATTTATCTCTTGGAACTAACTTCTCCATCATATCCGCCAGATTGATTTTGGTATGCATCCTATCAAGGTCCCCTAGTAATTGCAAGTAATACAACCCTCCTTAGATGCATCCACAATAGAAACTACCGTTGCCTCGATAGCCGACAAAGTAATGATAGACTGTAGCTTTGATCTCAAAGAAATGGACCCTATGCCAAGTGTAAACACATAGCCTAACACCAACTTCCAAGCGTCCTACCATATAATCTGAGCCAGAATATCAGGACATGATCCTTACCAACTCCCTCAGATAAAAATTCAACCAACGAATTTCCTCTCAAATATCAAAGAATCTTATTCATTGCTTATCAATGAACTTTTTTCCAAATCAGAAATATACATACATACAACACCTACTGCATGAGCCAAATCTAGTCTAATGTGTATTTTAGCATACATCAAACTCTCCACGGCACTAACATATGGAATATTTTCCATAAGAACTTTCTCCTCATACTTTGTAGGAAACATATCAGGAGATAAACTAAAACTGAGAGTCTAATGAAGTAGCAAGCAATTTTCCATTATCCATCTCATATCAAGCAAGAAATTTCTTGATATACTGTGTAAGAGTGAGTCTTAACTCTCTCCTCTACCTATCTTTGATAATCTTTACCCCCAATATTCAGTGTGCTTGAACTATGTCTTTCATATCAAATCCCAACTGAGCTCCGCCTTCGGCTCAAAAATACTCACCATACAATTTGAAGCAATCAACATATCATCTACATATAACAAAAGATAAATAACACCAGCCTTACATCTCCTTAAATACACACACTAGTCTCTATAGCTCTTGGCGAATTATGACGACCCTGCTTTATTGATCGAATTATCAAAGAGAGTTTACTGTCTAATAGCTCGGATCAAATGGCATGTAATAAGCGATCTCTCTTATACGCTACTTTAGGTCAAGACGAATACAATTCAATACCTGAATGCGTCTGAAATAATATATATCTCACCTCGGCGCAAGACGAAGTACACGAATTTTAGAATTGAATAAGCCATATATTAGTAACACATATAAGTAAATGATGACAAAGATATCAGTATCATGATGAAATTGCTATTATACACACACACACACACACATATATATGTATACATACATATATATATATATATATATACATATGTCTGTGCATGTAGAAATATAGAAATGAGACAGAGAATACTATAAACACATCATTTATAGATCAAGACATTATATACAGTCCGAAACCGGCCAACTTCAAATGTCCATGTAATGACTCTTCGTACAGTGATCATCAAATATGTCCATAGCTAATCAAAAAGTTCTATCTCTATCATATCTCTGAATACACCAAATGATGATGTAGATCTTCACTTCTTGAGAATGGTTGCTAAACTTAGACTTAGTAACATTCCAACATAATATACATTTAGTACGGGATACTCATAAAAAAAATATAGACCAACTTTCCATAATTAGCTATCCTAAAAACACAACACCTCAATCTTACCCAAACCATTGTAATATGCATAACAAACCTCGAGTCAGGCTAGAAATCTACATGTGAGTATAATAGTGCACAATAATAACATACAATTGTTTTGTTGGTATAAACGTGTAACATATCAATCAACCATGTTGATGCCATTCACACTATACAAAATCCTCCTCGCAATTCATTTTCATAAATAAGAGCTAACATACGTGTCATGGCTCTATTCATCGTGACTCATAGCTGCAATCTAATCAGTCAAGATACCACAATCTATCTATATTATACCAATGCTTTTTGTTGTATAAATTCAAATATTCATTCAAAAGAATCATTTTGCAAGGTTGATGTTTCAAGTTTTACTTATGAGAAGGCTAAATAATCTTCTTGTACTTTTGAGAAGGCTAGATTTTAACGACTCACCTTTTCGACCCTCAAAAGTCGACACTAATATATCCACGATATTCATGTACTGAGCATCCAAGTGCCAGAAAGGCAGATTGTTGGAGGAAAAGAAAGAAAACATAAAACATAATCTTATATCATGAATAGTAATATATGATATACAACTGATCTTTACAAAAGAAAACTGTGCAGTATATACATCAATCAGAATACACAAATCTGTTCTCAGCCTGGACAATTATAACATCATCTCCTCATAATTGCTAATAAATACAAAACAACCAATGTTTTAGAAAATGAAATATATGCGAATACACCATAGAGACATCCAACTCATCCCTTGAAGCTCTAAAGAATCCATAACAAAATCTAGAAAAACATGCTCATGCTTATCCGAGCATTATAAGAAAATAATGTCGCAATCATTCTGGTAAACAAGCATGAGAAACACACATCATATGGATTTTAAAGTTATAAAACCTTTCAAAATAAAGGTATCTTGTAAGACCACACCACATATAAACACAAACAGGTTTATACCTTATGATAATCAAAATATTTCAAGTAGAAAATCCAATGATATTATAATAATGTCTAGGGTTGAAAATAAATGTATATAATAACTGGAATGCATGCATCTCATGTTCTAACATAGTTGGGCACAACTATGTCCATAAGGTTCTTATTGGAGAATTGAGTCCATCAAGGGCAAGACAACTGGGCTATACTGCCTGCTATAGTATACCTCCAGAAAAATGTATCGAGGGCCCCACATGGACGCCCTGCCAACATGGGACTGGCCTACCCCTTACTGGATGGTACCGAATATTTCATCATCCCTATTGCTTTACTACCTTTACCCGAGAGCTCTCATGCACAACCAAATACATAAATATATATACTAGAAGGGTGATGACAATACCTGAATGGGTGCAACCACATAGGCCTGTCGCATATCCCCTAATTTTGTCATTCCCGATTGGTGAGGCTAGTGGCTATATTTTACCTTTTTGGTGAAAGTAAATAGATCGTACATAAATTCGATCAAATATTCTAGATTTAAAACAGCACTATCCCTCGATTAACAATGAAATCAAATAAGTCAGAAAACTAAACTTGCCTCGATACACATGCTTAGTTCTCAAGATAGAGATGAGTTTTCATACCTTGGCATTTGGTATTAAGCATGAAAAGAACTTTTTCTACACCAATATAAGTTGAAATGATTATTTATGAAATCCTTTCTCATTCTTCTTATAAATCCCTTTTATAAAACTCCTTTATAAACTCCTTGTTTACAAACTCCTTTTATAAAATGTTTTTACAAAATTTCTTTGTGAATATCTTCTAAACATAATTATAATTTATTTTATAAATCTCTAAATTTCTTTAATAACCCCTTTAGTAACATCTTTTATATTATTTATAAAACTCTTTTATAAAATAGTCATTTATAAAAGTCAATTTATAAATCCTAAATTTATTTGCAACTCTTTTTATAAAACTCCAAATTCATTTATAAAACTCCTTTTAAAATTTCTAAATACAATTACAAAACATCTTTTATAAAATAGAACACCAAGTATAAACCAAACCTCCAAATATAATTATAAATCTCATATACTTCCTACAACTCCGATAACATGATCATTCCATATATTACAATAAATTCATAACTGTGATTTATTACTCCAATTTATCAAATGATAATATTTTCCCTTTATAAAATACTATTTATAAACATATCCTTTATTTATAAAATATTGCTTATAAATCCCTCTTACCTTTACAAAATACCCTTTATAAATTTGTTCTTTTATTACTACATTGTTATATAATATGTTCCCTAAATATTTTATCTTCCTTTAAAAATAAAATTTTCTTTTAAAATAAAAGATAAACACCATTTATTTCCTTTAAAATAGACATTCATTATTATAATAACTTTCTATAAGACAAATATATTCCAGAATAATTTTAAAACATTTACATATACACATATATCAGAAAATAATAATAAAAGAAATTAAAGTAAAATAGAGAAATCCAAAAAACTATTTTTATATAAAATATCATAGAAAATCTAAAAGTCTGATAAAAAAATCATTTTCCTAAATCGAAACCATTTCCAAACCAAAACAACAGTTAATAGTATTTTCAAAATACTATAGCGAGGCTAATAGCTACCATATCACTAAACCAATGCTATTATTACTTTTTTCACTAAAAAGGTTCAACTTTTAACATATGTTAGTGTCGCATCTAATATGGCCAAACTATCAAATTTCAACATTTAAATTGAAATTAAATCCACTGATAAATAACATAAATTAAAAAATTCATAACGATGAGAAATTCGAATTTTCTATAAAATTCAGCGTATTTCATTTTGAATGTCAAGCACACTTTAAAGAGCCGATATTCAACAAAACAAAGCCAATAAATCACTCAACATGAACAACAATATTTTATTTCTAACATATATCATACCGATTATCCATAAAGGTGAGTTTAACTCATCGAAATTTTAGCAGCCGCCTATGCATTGCAGTTTGAACTAAAGTCAAATATGACGTTCGATTTTAGCTCAAAATTTCACTTGCTCCAAATTTGACGGAACCAAGTCCATCACGTAGCTATCACCATTATGAGTGCAATGCAAAAAGTCTTATCTCGATTGGACCTTATACGAGAGTGTTATTGATTAATTGAGTTTGGGATTAAATAAAATAAAATTATTATCAACTAATTACTTTTATTTTCAAATAATTACTCAATTAAACACTTTCCCTTCTAGAACACCTTCTTCCCAAAATGGTTGTGCATACAGGATACATGGATACCCATCACCGAACTGCCCTATCTTATCCACTCTTCCTCCTCGCTCCATTCGCCACACCGCCACTTCTATCTATCACCTCTTCGCAAGAGCTCCTAGATGAACACCAAGGCTTCACGCTCGCACCCCCTTGGAGTCGCGTCCTAACACGACTCATCTGAGCCTCACCAAACCCGAAAGAAGTGTATATCTAGGCTAAACAAACCCAAAGATTTAAACTTTACATTTTTTCAAAAGTATTTGATTTTTTTGAATTTTTAAAGGTAAATTTTTTTTTCTTATTAACATAAAAAGAAAAGAGGAAGAAAGGAAGGAAGGCCAAATTGAGTTGAAATTGTGTAAGTGATGGGCTATGCCTATTTTGCAATTTTCGGTACGTCGCTGCTCGAATTTCTTTTGCATATGAATCGTGAACGACAAAAAAATGCGACCATGGCAAAAATGTGACACAATTTCAAAATTATAATAATATACATAGGTTATTTTATTCTGCTAAATCACAAAAATACTATCATTTGCATAAAAATCGTCAAATGATATTATTAATATTTTTCAAGTTAAAAATAATAGAAAAATCAAATAAATTAAATTAAAAATACGTCAATAAAAATCAAGACGTTTTATTAAAATTAATTTTCTTATTATTTATTAAATTTGAATAAAATTCGAATAATTAAGTAAATTAAACAAATTAAATAATCCCATTTGAGACACTAAAAGTTTTGAGTTATTACATTCTTCTTTCTTAAAAGAATTTCGTTCCCAAAATTTCTAAAGGAAGAAAAATGTCCTCCTACCCTTAGCTTGTAAATTTTATCACTTAAAATGAGGTATTACATCCCCCACTTGGAGGCTCAAAACTAATGGCTATGGATGCTGCAATCATCCATAGTTATTAATCCTCGTCGACCGAATACGGTAATGTTAGATTCATTGATACAACATAAACACATGGAAATGAAGAAATTTTAAAACAATTTAAACAACTTTCTCATTCCATTCAAAGTCATTTCAGATTCAATACATAATAACAAAATTCGAGAACTGCGTTCAAAAAAATAAAATTATTACAACATACGCCAAGAGCGATGTATGAAATGCCCCATTGGATGATTAGTGTATATAACCAAGCAATTAAACAACTTTTCCTTTACAACAAAATAAAACAGAATCAAAATAGAAAGAACTCTTATTATCTAGCTTGCCTCCTGTACGTCTCTGGAAGCTTATTCATCTAATAAGGTAACTGAAAACCTCAACTCTCAAACTATTCAAAGTTAGTTGAGCACTCGAGAGTTTAAGGGGAAAACATGAACTTTGAGTCAGACACAAAGCATGTTATGAAAAATAACCGACCATCTCAAACCATTAGATATCTAGTGAGACCACGCCGCTTAGCAGAACGGGTTTTCCCTTCACTATTATCCTATTCAAAACTTTATAAAAACCATATACCATGCTCCTGCATCCACAATGGTTAAAACATAACAATTCAAAATGTTATGATGATATGCAAGCAAGTAAATCAATTTTGGATTTTCCATCCATATTCATTTGACTAGCTATCTTAGTTATAGTTTCTAGGGCTAATAGTTTTCATGGGCCGAGTAATAACCTGTTTAAAGCTTATGGACTCCCTGTCTGGCTTCGTAGTTTTCATGGAATCACTAAGATCCTATTGGCCCTTGCCAATAACTTTATTGTTTCATGGATTCTCAATAAATCTATTGGTATCTCCAATAACTTCCCTCATTTCTCAGTTTTCATGGGTTAACTAGAAACTTGTTGACTTCTCAATAACTTGGTCCGAATATTGTTTTTATGGGTTCACCACAAACCTATTTGCCCCTGCCAATAACTCTTACAGTTCATAGTTTTTATGGGTTTACTATGAACATATCTATCTGACAACTTCTTTAACCAATATTTAGGCATCATACATTCTTGTCTATTTAACCTTTTGAATGCAATTCTACTCATTCAGGAGCTAACTCAATTTATATTTACTACGGGGTCATCCTAGTTGGTTATTCTGCCTTTTTATCCCCAAAACACAGTTATGGATCCATTTAATGTGCATACATACATATATATTAGAAGAAGCAAGCATAGTAACATTATAATACCAGCATAATAACATTATAACACCAGCATAATAACATTATAACACCAACATCTGTGGTTTAATATCCTTTAAAACATTTTCATATCAAACATGGTTAATCCTTTTAATCTATTTTTATCAAGGAAAGCATCTTCAAAACTTCATACTTAAAAGCCATTTTAAAACTCCTTTATGTATTCCATGTTTTTCCTTTTTCAAAATGAGATTGGGTTCATTGCTTTGAAAACTAAGGCTTTTGAAACCTTTAACTTTCACTTTTGAAACCATTGGATAGCCTCCTTCGAAAGCATCCAAATCTTTTTTTCAAACCATTAGAATATACCTTTCAAAACATTTTAAATCATCTCTTGCGAAGCCCTCAAAACATACCTTTCGAAAGTATTAAAGCATTTGTTATTAACTCTTAGAATTATAGCTTCGAAATCATTGAAAGTGCCCCTTTCAAAACCATTTGAAAGTATCCCTTTCGGAACCATTTGAATGTATCCCTTTCTAAACCATTCAATTTATCTGTAAAAATATCTTTTGTGTCAATGTGAATATAAATGAAAGTACCCCTTTCAAAACCATTAACTTTCATATAAAAGAGTTTGGGGAAAACTGATGGCGTCAGAACCATCCTTTTGAAAACTAAAATCATTTAAGTAAAACATTTGAAGGATAGCTTCGAAACCCCTTCGAAGCCATTGCCTTCAAAACCATTAAACTTTTTCAAAAGCTTTAGGAAGTGGCTTATTACGTTTATAAACAAAGGCTACCTTTTGATCTAGTTGATGACTTCAATCCATTTGAAAGGCTCAAGGTTGACAGCAGGGTTTCATTTGGGTTGAAAATACTCCTTTCGAAAACATTGAACCAAGATAATGCAACTTACTTGAAAGCATTCTTTTCGAAACCAAAAAGGCAACAACAATTCCGAAAGTTATTTAAAATGGTTTCGACCCCTTCGAAAGCATCCTTTTGAATACAAGGCAAGCACATATCTTTGGAGAGTAAAAAAAAGGTTTCGACCCCTTTGAAAGCATCTTTTTGAATACAAGGCAAGCGCATATCTTTGAAGAGCAAAACAAAGGCTTCGACCCCTTCAAAAGCATTCATTTCGACTCCATACATTCCACCTTTCTCCAATCCACTTCGTATCAACTTATTGATAACTTATGTATCGATTTCGACTAGGTTGGTTTTGACCTAGTTGGTTTCGACTTGGTTAAGGTGGAAGTATAGGGTCAGAAGGTGGCTTCTGAAAGAGGCAAAACATAATTTCTGGGTAAAGACTGTTTTAATGCATTTTTAAGTGTTTTCTTTCTAACCGACCTACCTATTTGTAAACATTTAATTGGTTGCCATAAAATTTTCAAATTCTTTCCAAAATAAAACTTCCGCAATTTTTTCAGGTCTAATTAAAATAATTTGGCAAACAAGCCCCTTCTTAAGCTAAAGAAATAAAACATTTTAGTCCTTCATCTAAAATAATATAATTTCCATAGTAAATTAATTAGAAAAAATCTCCAAAAATCATAGAAATTCACTTTTAATATATTATCCAACATATATAAATTTCAGACCATAATTTTTCATTATATAAACGAAAATAATTTCTAAACCCAGTTGTTCATATTTTTCTTTGAAAATTCATAAAAAAATTCCATAGCTTGAAAAATTATAAAAATTAAAACACATCTCCAAGATAATGTTTTACAACATATAAATTCCTTATGGTATTCAAAACACAACATAAACGATTTTAGCCTTAAAACCGTGTAGAACAATTATCAAACAGTCTAGTTTGAATCAAACATACAATGAATCCAAGCATATCATCATCAAAATTATCATAATGGATATAATCTTAAACCCAAAATCAAATGATCATTAAAAACAAAATAGAGATGTTCTTGATTATTATTCACCTTGATTAGGACAGGAATTTGAGATTTAATCCTTGATTAATTCCCCTTTCTCGATTGCTTAGCTTGAATTTGATTTTCCTCTTTTTTTCCCTAGGTAATAGCCGACCTTGAACATTTCATCTACATTTTAGAGTTTTGCAAATGAACATGCAAAGTAAAGGAATTGGGATATTTCAAGGTAATCAAATTAATATGCGGCTATTACCCATTATGCCCTTGTTTTAATTGTTTTCTTTTTAATTAACATAAGAAACCTTTCATAACCCCTTTATTTAATTAAGCTCAGCCTCTAGTTCATATTTTCAAACCTCAATCCCCTTTTTCTCTAATTTTAACGTTATTCTATTTAATTCATCTAATTAAATCTCCTGAATAATGTTATTAAAAGTTAGGGTTGTTATAGGCTTTCCTCCTCAAAGAAGAAAATTAGTAAGGACTAAATACTAAACATAGCGATTATCTGTAATAACTCCTAACAACCAAACTAGTCTACCTAACTAGCGACTGTCTATATAAAGCCAATATAGAACATACCCTCAAAGAAGATCAGGATAAGTATCTCTAATGTTGTCTTCGTTCTCCCAAGTACAGTCCTTCTCTTTATCGCTCCACTGAACTTTCACCAACTTGACTGTCTTATCCTTAACCTTTTCTCATCTTTCACTACAACCCGAACTAGTTGTCTGACAAATGTCAAATTCAATTCTACTACCAAGTCTTCCAACCCTGTCGAAGGAATAGTAGTCTATGGATCATGCACACACTTGCGAAGATGAGACACAAGAAACACGTTATGGACACCTGCCATACTGCTTGGCAACTCTACTCTATATGTGAGCTTTTTGATCCTCTGTATAACTTGGAACGGACCAACATGTCTTGGTGCTAGTTTCCCTAACTTTCCAAATCACACGACATCCTTCATTTGTGATACTTTAATGAAAACCCTATCTCCAACTAAGAAATCTAGGTCTTTATGCCCCTTATCTACTTAACACTTAAGTCTAGACTGAGCTTCCATCATCCTTTCTCGGATCAACTCAATCTTCTCTTTCACCTCTCTAAGCAAATCTGGACCTAAGACTAATCTGTCTCCAGTCTCTAACAAATATGCTGGTGATAAAAAGTATCAAAAAGCGCCATTCCTATACTAGTTTAATAACTATTATTATAGTAAAACTCCACTAAGTGTAGGTGATCTTCCCAAGATCCACCAATGTCCAATACACATGCTCTCAATAAATCCTCGATTACCTTATTGACCCTCTCTGTCTGCCCATCCATCTGTGGGTGACACGGAGTAATCATATGAAGCTTGGTGCCTAACACATCCTGTAGGCACTTCCAGAATTCTCTAGTAAACAAAGCATCACCGTCACTGATTATACTACTAAGAATTCCATGTAGTCTTACTATGTTCTTCATGAACAACTTAGCCAAAACGGGTGCTGTCCTGGTTGAGTTGACTGGAATGAAATGAGCACTCTTGGTCAACCTGTCTACTATGATCCATATGCTTTCATTTCCTTTGTTTAACCTTGGCAACTCGTCTATAAAATCCATGGATATCGAATCCCATTTCCACACTAGTAACTCCAAAGGTTGAAGAAACCCACTCGGCTTCTCATGTTTGGCCTTCACTTGTTGACAGTTTGCACACCGTCTAACCTATGAGCCAACATACCTCTTCATCCTTCCCAATAGAAGCTCCTATTCATGTCCTGATATATCATGGTCCCTTCAGGATGAATCGTGAACTTAGACCGATGACATTATCTAAGAACTTCTTTCTTCTAGTCCTCAACATTCGAAACACATAATCGTCCCTTCTTTCTCAACCATCCCCTCCGGACAAGATTAAAATCTCTTAGATCATCGATCTCAGCTCCAACCTCAAGCCTTCTAATTCTCTAGGCTAATACGGGATCCTCTTTCTACTTAGAAGCAATCCTTTAGATCAATACTGGTCAAACTTCCAGATAGGATTACATGGTAGCACTTTGACTAGAACTACTAGTTGATCTTAACTGCATACTACTAGTAGTCAAAGCTTCTAAATCCTTCAATTCTGCCAGCATAGCCAACACTACATTCTGATGTCTTCTGCGATGAGCATCCGCTACCTTATTTCTTTTTCCAGGAGTATACTCTATACCAAGATCATAAGTAGCTAAAAATCAAACCACCTCTGCTATCACATATTGAACTCCTTCTGAGAGAATAAATACCTTAAGGACTTATGATCGGTATATAGCTCAAATATCTATCCTAAGAGATAACGTCTCCATATCTTCAATACGAAGATCACCGCAGCCAACTCCAAATCATGAGTAGGATATTCTACTTTATGCGGTATAAGCTGTCGTGAAGCATGGGCAACAACTTTACCCTTCTACGTCAACACAGCTCCTAATCTAGTCCCGCATGCATCGATATACACCACCAACCCTTGGTTTCCGTCTGGAACTACTAACATAGGTGCATTAGTCAACAACTGCTTTAACTTAAGGAACGCTTCTTCATATTTATTGGACCAGACGAAATTCTCATCCTTCCTGGTTAACTTAGTCAAAGGTGCTGCTATCCGCGAGAAATCCTTGATGAATCTCCGATAATAGTAAGCAAGTCCAAGAAAAATTCTATTCTTAGTCATTGTTTTTGGTCTCTTCCAATTATTAACAGCTTCGATCTTTTCTGGATCGACTGATCAGCCCTTCAATGAAACCACGTGACCAAAAAACTTAATCTCTTTCTTCAGAAAATGACACTTAGAAAATTTCACCTTCAGCTGATGTTGCCTTAACATCTCAAGTACTACCCTAAGATGATCTTCATGCTCTCTTTCATCCTTAGAGTATACTAAAATATAATCTATAAACACCAACACGAACCTATCCAAGTACTCTCGGAAAACTCGATTCATCAAATCCACAAAGAAAACAAGTGCATTCGTTAACCCGTATGGCATCACTAACCACTCATACTTACCATACCTAGTCTGAAATGCTGGAATGGAATACCACCCTCTTCAACTCTTAACTGATGGAAACCTGTCACCAAATCCAATTGGGATAATACTCTGGCTCCACACAACTGATCAAATAGATTATCAATTCTTGGCAAAGGATACTTATCCGTAATCGTTCTTTTGTTTAACTTACGATAGTCATACACATCGTCAATGACCCATCCGGTTTCTTCATGAACACCACGACCACTCCCCAAGACAAACTACTTAGTCTAATAAAATTCCTTCCTTCTAGATCCACTAGCTACACCTTCAATTCCTTCATCTCAGTCAGTGACTTCCTGCTAGACAGTCTACTTATAGGTTCAGTTCCTGGAACAAGATTAATAGCTCATTTTGGTGGTAGTCCTGTAACCGGCTCAAAAATATCCGCAAACTCTCTTGCTACTCAAACCTGAATTAACACTTCTCCCACTTCTATAGCACTCAATAAAGCACAAACAATCTGGTTAGGATTCTCCACCGAGAATATGATTCGGTTATGACTATCGGGGTGTTTCAAAGATATTCCCTATCATGGTAAAATATCCTAGCCTCATACTTACCCTAATAATCCATACCCAAGATGCTCCTAAAATCCATGAAATCGAAAACATAGACTGCATGCAAACTTATGACTTAAGAAATCAAGTTCTAACTGGTCACATCTCATCCCTAGAGTTGCATACCCTCCTATGAGATTCACAAACCTGAAGGAAGTAACAAGGCATATGGGTTCTAAGCATAACCTATCAACCAAACACTAAAATATAAATGAATGTAATGCACCGGTATCAAATGATACCCTAACCGGTATTCTTTGAATCGAAAACGTACCTTCCATCACAGTCTTCCCTTTTTCAGCTACAGTTGGCCTAGCAGATGACAGACCAGTAGCAAACTCCTTTCCTCTGTTCGCCCTAACTGGTTCCAAACACTAATTCTTACAATGCCCAACCTAGTCACAGTTGAAGCACTTCTCATTCTTCTTTTCTACAGCCTTCTTCCCCTTTCCCGACCGGCACTCTTGATCATAATGACCTTTTCTATCACATTTAAAGCAAACGAAATCAGTCCTTGTCTTCTTGGTAGCCTCTCCTTTCTAGGCTCCCTTCTTATTAAAGAACTTTCTCTTCTTTCCCTAAGAACCTAGGCTTCAATCTACTTCTCCTTCCCATAAATAGCAAGCATTTCCTCATTTCAAATAGCCATTTCTAAAACAACATTACAGGGATCACAAATATGTGGCAAAGTCGCCCTAGTAATCTCGTGTCTCAATCCTCGAATGAACTTCTCATTCCTCCTGATGATGATGTTTATGGTAGCATACCCATATTGGAAAAAATCATCAAACTTAGTAGCATACTCAATTACCGACATCTCTTCCTACACCAAATCCATAAACTATCTCAGCAATGCTAACTTAGTAACTTCAGACAAAAATCTTTGGTCGAATCTCCTTCGAAACATTGCCTAAGTCTATTCTTCGTCAGGAGCTCTGGTTGTAACACTATTCCACCAATGAATCGCTGCCCCTTGCAACTGTCTAGAGGCCAATCCCCAATTTTTCTCATCATTCAAACCCAAGTCAACGAATATTCTCTCACAATGCAACAATCAATTCTCATATTCTATAACACCCTCCGTACCCACAAAAGGCTTCAACCAAGACTGGTGGAATCCTCGCTCAACATAGAATAGTTGTTCCCAATTGGAGCCATGGGATTAGCACCTCCAACATTCCCAGCAACTCCTGAAGCTACTTCTGCTAGCATCAGATTGACGAAGAACTAATACATCATTCCCATATCTACTGGTGGATTTCCAACACCTAAATTGGCATTTGCATTTAGAATAGAATTATCATGCTGACCTGGGTTCCTCTTGGTATTAAGTCGAACATTTCCATTTGTTATGATGCTTCCTCCCCCAAGATTTCCTCTTCCATTTCCTACCTCCTTATCTTCTTTTCTCGTAAATCTGCATACAAACCTTTGTAAGATACAGAAGAACGATCTAAAAGAGAAGGGAATACATACTTATACACACACACACATCAAAAACAAGTATGTTACTATAGCATTTTCTCATACCCCGATCTTATTTTGGAATTCATTGGATTAAGTTTTGGAAATATTTTAGGTTTAAATTTCTTTTAAGTTTTCATAAACCTATGCTCTGATACCAAGTTGTAACATCCCTCACTTGGAGGGCCAAAACTAATGGCTACGATGTTGCAGTCAGCCGTGGTTATTAATACAGTAATATTAGATTCATTGATACAACAAAAACATGTGGATATAAAGAATTTTGAAACAATTTAAACCAATTTCTCATTCCATTTCAAAGTCATTCAGATTCATTACATAATCCTAAAATTTGAGAACCACATTTAGAAAAATATAATTATTACAACATACGCCAAGAGTGACATATGAAGATGCCCCCTTGGATGATCAGAGTACATAACTAGGCATTTAAACAACTTTTCCTTTGCAAAAAACATAGCAGAATCAAAATAAAAAAAGAACTCTTATTATCTAACTTTCCTCTTACATGTCTATGGAAGCTTATTTATCTAATGAGGTACCTGAAAAGCTCAACTATCAAACTACTCAAAGTTAATAGAGCATTCGAGAGTTTAAGGGGAAAACATATACTTCGAGTCAGACCTAAAGCCTGGTATGAATAATAACCTACCATCTCAAACCATTTAGATATCTAGTGAGACCACACCGCTTAACGGAATGAGTCCTCCCTCACTTATCTTATCCAAAACATATAAAAACATTATACTGTGCTCTTGCATCCATAATGGTTAAAACATAACTATTCAAAATATTATGATGATATACAAACAAGTAAATCAATTCTGGATTTCCCATCCTCATACATTTGACTGTCTATCTTAGTTATAGTTTCTAGGGATAATAGTTTTCAAGGGTTGACAAATAACTTGTTTAAAGCTTATGTACTTCTTGTTTAGTTTCATAGTTTTCATAGGATCACTAAGAACCTATTGGCCTCTGCTAATAACTTTATTATTTCATGGGTTCTCCCTGTACCTATTGGTATCTCCAATAATTTCCCTTATTTCCTAGGTTGACTAGGAACCTATTAACTTCTGTAAATAACTTGATCCAGATATTGTTTTTATGGGTTCAATACAAACCTATTGGCCCCTGCCAACTTCTACTCATAATTTTCATCGATTTACTATGAACCTATCCATCTGACAGCATCTTTAATCAGTATTTAGGCATCCTACATTATGATCAATCTGACCTCTTGGATTCAATTCTACTCATTCGGGAGTTAACTCAATTTACATTCACTACCAGGTCAACCTAGTTGGCTATTATGCCCTTTTCCCCCCAAAACACATTTATAGGTCCATTTAAAGTGAATATATATATATATATATATATGTATGTATGTATGTATGTATGTATGTATGTATGTATGTATATTATAGAAGAAGCAAGCATAATAACACTAACATCTGTGGTTTAATATCCTTGAAAGCATTTTCATATGAAACATGGTTAATTCCTTTAACCTATTATTTTATCAAGGAAAGCTACTTCAAAACTTCATATTTAAAAGCCATTTTAAAACTCCTTTATTTATGCCATGATTTTCCATTTTTAAAATGAGATTGGGTTCATTACTTTGAAAACTATGGCTTTCGAAATCTTTCACTTTCGAAAACAACCTCCTTCGAAAGCATTCAAATCTTCTTTTCAAAACACTAGCATATACCATTTGAAACACTTTAAATCATCTCTTGCGAAGCCCTCAAAAAATTCCTTTCGAAAATATAAAGCGTTTATTATTAACTCTTAGAAGCATAGCTTCAAAACAATTGAAAGTACCCCTTTTAAAACCATTTGAAAATATGCCTTTCGAAACCATTGGGTTTATCTTAAAAATATCTTTTGGGTCAAAGTAAATATAAACGAAAATAACCCTTTCGAAACCATTAACTTTCACATAAAAAAGTTTGAGGAAAACTGATGGCTTCGGAACCATCCTTTCGAAAGCAAAATTCATTTAAGTAAAACATTTGAAGGATAGCTTCGAAACCCCTTTCGAAGCTATTGCCTTTGAAACCATTAAAACCTTTCGAAAGATTTAGGAAGTGGCTTATTACATTTATAAACAAAGCTACGTTTCAATCTAATTGATAACTTCAATCCATTCAAAAGGCATAAGGTTGGAAACAGAGTTTCAATTGGGTTGAAACTACCCCTTCCAAAAGCATTGAATTAAAACAAGGAAACTTACTCAAAAGCATTCTTTTCGAAACCAAAAAGGTGGCAACAATTTTGAAATCTATTTAAATGGGTTTTGATCCCTTCGAAAGCACCCTTTTGAATACAAGACAAGCATATATCCTGGGAGAATAAAACAAAGGCTTTGATCCCTTCGAAAGCATTGGTTTCAACCCATACCTTTCGCCATTCTCCAATCCACTACGTACCTACTTATTGATACCTTATGTATTGGTTTCGACTAGGTTAGTTTCGACCTGGTTGGTATTGACTTGGTTAAGGAGATAGTACATGGTCAAAAGGTGGCTTTTGAAAGAAGTGAAAAATAATTTTTGGGTAAAGACTTTTTTAATGCCTTTTTAAGTATTTTCTTTCTAACTAACCTGTCTATTTGTAAACATTTAATTGGTTGTCATAAACTTTCAAATTCTTTCCAAAATAAAACTGCCACAGTAACTTTAGATCTAATTAAAATAACTTCGCAAATAAGTCCTTCCTTAAGTTAAAGAAATAAAACATTTTAGTCATTCATCCAAAATAATGTAATTTTCATGGTAATTTTTTTAGAAATAATCCGCAAAAATCATAGAAATTCATTTTTAATATATTATCCAACATATATAAATTTCAAACCCAAATTCTTCATATATAGCCGAAATTAATTTTTAAACCCAATTGTTTGTATTTTTCTTTGAAAATTGAGAATAAATTTTCCATTGCTTGGAAAATTATAAAAATTAAAACCTATCTCCAAAATAATTTTTTACATAATATATAAATTCCTCATGGCATTGAAACACAATATTAATGATTTTAGCCTTAAAACCATGTAAAGCATTTATCAAACAATCTGGTTTGAATCAAACATATCATGAATCCAAGCATATCGTCATCAAAATCATCATAATGGATTTAATCTTAAACCCGAAATCAAATGATCATTAAAAAAATAGAGATGGTTTTGATTATTATTAATCATGATTAGGGTAAGGAAGTTGAGATTTGATCCTTTATTAATTCCTCTACCTTGATTGTTTAGATTAAATTTGATTTTACCCATTTTTCTTAGGTAATGGCTGGCCTTGAACTTTTGATCTACGTTTTTGAGTTTTGCAAATGAACGTGCAAAGTGAAGGAAATGAGATATTTGAGGGTAATGGGATTAAGTTGTGGCTATTACCTATTATCCCCTTGTTTTAATTGTTTTCTTATTAATTCACATATGAAACCTTTCATAGCTCCTTTATTTATTGAAGGTCGACCTCTAGTTTAAATTTTCAAATCTCAATCCCCTTATCTCTCTAATACTAACATTATTCTATTTAATTAATCTAACTAAATTTCCTGAATAATGTTACTAAAAATTCGGGGTGTTACAAGTTATTAAACTTTTAAAATCTCATAAGTTACGTAAAGTTTGGGCAGCACCTCCTTTGCGTGGCTCGAATTGGAAACACTACAATATGCCACAACATGCCCAAACCAACAAAAGAAAACAGAAAGCCAAAAGTGACCTCGTACATCTGAAGCATAAAATCATTAACGACAATATAAACGCGTACCTATTAGTCGAGCAAACCAACTCTACTCATCAAATGAAAAGCATCAAACTAGCCATTGCTTCCATATATCTGTATCTCATTTACAAATGATATCAAACCATATAACTTGCATTTATAATGATAAAAGCGTATAATTATATTAAAGCCCATGCGATGTACAAATGTCATCCATATGCAATATCAAACCCAATCACTCATTCGATCACACAATTTCACTTCCGAACTAGTATTGCTCAATCTACTTCCCTAGGGCGGACTTCAATTGGGTTCCTTGATTAGAAACCTCTATTCTCCTTGCATAGCCATAAATTATGATAGAAAACTTTATAATCAAATTAAAAATCCATATCAAGTATTCGTTGTCCAAAATCGAGTGAAAAGTCCATATTTAAATCGGTGTAAAACACCATGAAATCGTGTACTCGAATCTAGATCAAGAACAGTTTTGTAGATAAAATGATCTACATGCAACTTATGTATTTATTCCATTGGTTTCTTAACTACACCAATACTTTTTATTCACATTCATTTATACCAATTGTATTTCATTTAATACTAAAATCCCTTATGAACCATTACACACTTAAGTTTATGGACATCTTATGAAACAAAACTTATGTTAATCAATCATTTTAAAACTTAAGTTTATATTCATATTACACTCTTCAACATCATAAGAGCATATATACTAATTTAGATTTGTTGTATTTAACTACGATATTCAACAAATTAAACTTGTTCAACTTATTATCTTCTCAAATTTATAAGCTACAGAAAATTATTTCTTATAATTCACAAAAACACCTAGCCTCAAGCTCTCAATTCACTTGGAAGCTTTCGACTATCCAAAATCAACAGAAACTCCATTTCCTTTTAACAAAGGAATATTACCAAACAACAAATCATAATGAGATGCACAAACCAAATCACCCAAATGCACAGGATACAAGAGTCCATATAATAACTTAATTGATTTAGAACTAAACACCCGATTCTTATCTCAACTCGATTTGAAATAATAATATACATATCTCCTTTGCATTGAAACCATACTTTTGGAATTTAAGTCAAAATTTGTTTTACCACAATAATTCTGAAGCAAAACTACCGTGGTAGAAAATTTTCACTTAGAAACTCGAAAATGAACACCGATAATGCTGTAGTCTTTACCAGAATTATTTTCCATGACAAAAGTGAGTTCAGTGCTTTCTATCTTTTTTAAAAATCCCTTTTAAAAATTTTGAATTCATAAATACTTTTAAATAATACCATTATTATTCCCCCATAAAACTTTGAAACAATTTTCAAAACATAGGGATTTAAGCTCTCAAATTCTCATCTTAAACCGTTTTTGTTTATACATCATATTTATAAGTCATACCTATACCAATTTGCTTTTTTATATAAATTATTCCATAATTGTTTATCTTTGTATATATAATAATGAATAACCTTTACTAAAATTAAATTTTAACCCAACATTTTCACGGAATGCCTTATTTAAAAATCATGAAACTGAATTCACAGGTTCTCATATTCAATTAACCAAAACAGTAAATGCTCATAAACAATCTAAGCACAAACAATCAAATAATAAATGATCATAATTCAATATTATTACTTTCTAAAAAATAAATATATTATAAATTACTATATCATTTTTTGAAAATTATTCTTATATACATGTAAAACATATTCTATGTAAAATTATTAAAAACATACTGTGTTGGTTTACCACGTTCAAGTGTTTAGATACCCCTATCGATACATTTGTACCTTCTATATCGGCTAGAATTCATAAATCACTGAACCGATAAATCAACGCAATATAAAACATTTTTATATCACTAAAAAATACACACTCTTATATATATTCACTTGAAATCATTCTAGGGTATTACTAACTCTATCTCTAATGAGTCTACCCCACCAAAACCTAGATGTTTGCTCAACCTAAGCTACGATACCACTTGTAACAACTTGCTTTTTTGACCCTTAGAAGTCGTTACTAATATATTCACGGTATTCACATACTAAGCATCCAAGTGCTGGAAAGATAAGTTGTTGGGGGAAGAGAAGAAAAAATAGAATTGAATCTCACATTGTGACAGGTGAAATATGATTGCATCAATCAGAGTACACTAATTTATCCTCAGCTTGGACAGTTATAACATCCTGTCCTCAAATTTTCTGATAAATACGAAACTACTAATGCAACGAAAAATAAAATATACACGAATATGTCTTTGAGACATCTAGCTTGTCTCTTGAAGCTCTAAAGCACCTATAACTAATCTTGAAAAATATGCTCGGGCTAACCCGAGCATTATAAGAAAATAACGCCCGGATCTGTCTAGTAAACCAGCATGAGAATCACACCTTATATGGATTTTAATGTCATACAACCATCGAAAATAAAGGTATCCTAGACTATACCGTACATAAACACGGACAAGATTTTACCTTATGATAACCAAAACATTTCAAATAGAAAATCCAGTGATATTATTATAATGTTTGGGGTTGAAAACAAATATATGTAACAGCTGGAATGCTTGTAATTCCCGTTCCAACATAGTTAGGCTCAACTAAGTTCGCAAGGTGCTCATTGGAGAATGGACTCCATTAATGACAGGGCTATTGGGGTACCTCCTACCATAATACATTTCTAAAAAATGTACCGAGGGCCACAAATGGACCCCCTGCCTAAATAAGACTGGCCTACCCGTTACTGGATAGTACCAAATATTTCATCACCCTGTATGCTTTACAGCCTATTCTCGGGAGCTCTTACACACAATCAAATCCGTAAATGTATATCTAGAAGGACAATGAAAATACCTAAATGGGTGTGACCTACGTAGCCCTGCAACATATCCCCTATATTTTTCATTCTCGTTTATTGAGGCTAGAGGCTATGTTTTACCTTTTCAGCAAATCCCACTTGGAATACTAACACGGTCCTCTAAGCAGCAATGCAATGCTAGAATTCATCCATACAAGTTGTTTAAGATATGAACAAACTGAAGGCGCTATTTCTACTACATCCATTTTGGAATCACCCTCAGGATTAGTAGCAAGTAGCACTTGTAATTGAAAGATCTTATCTTCGATTTAATCATCTTCAAGATGGTTTTAATTTGAACGCTTATGCCGGTTTGAAGTGGTTTACAGATAACTCACGTTTATCTGATCCCGATCTCTCCAAACCGATAAAAATAATTTTAAAAACTGGCTAAGGTTTGAAAGTCAGTTATTTAACTATCAAATAAACAAAAAATTCAACTAGAGATTTAACTCCATTAGGAAAATAACACTGGTTAAGCACATAAGCAACCCTAAGCTTCTTTAATTAATCCCTTCGTTAATTAAAACCACCTAAAATACAAAATACTTATATATATATATATATAAGTCTAATATGCAAACTACCCAAAATACAAAATGTATCACCCAGTAGATTATACAATCCATAAACTACCCACTTCAAATTTCCATATAACAACTTTTCTAGAAATCTATTTTCAACCATGTCCACATTTGTTCAAATAGTCTCATCTCCCTAATATTTCTGAATAAACAAAATAATATTGAAGATCTTGGCTACCCAATGATGGTTTCTAAACGTAAACTTAGTAATATTCCAACATAATATATATTTCCTCTTAGCTGCTTAATAAATAAAAAAGACTAACATCCCATAGGTATCTCTCCTAAAAATACAACACCTTAATTTGACACAAGGCTTTGTCCAAATCATAACAAATCTCAAGTCAGACCAGAAATCTAGCTCTAAGCTTAATAATTCACAATAATAACATACAAGTGTGGTGTTGGGTATAAATACATGACATGTCAATCAAGCATACCTCACACTATTGAGAATCCTACCCACAATTCATTTTCAAAAATCGGTACTAATATATGTGTCACGACTCTATTCATCATAACCCATAGCTGCAACTCTAGTCAACTAGGATATCACAATTTATCCATATTATATAAGGTGCTTTCTTGTTGTATAAATTCAAACTTTCATTCAAAAGAATCATTTTATGAGTCGTCATTTCTATTTTTACATGCGAGAAGGCTAAATCATCTTCTTGTATTTATGAGAAGGCTAAATCATCTTCTTATCTATGAGCCCCAACCGGATATCACATTGATAAATCTCCTTAGTGGATATGCGCTCTACATAAACTATTTTCCCCTGAAGTCATCATGGTCTTTTAATCCGTATATGTAACTTCCCTTATTTTGAGGCCCGAATTAAGCATTACCGATGTTGCAATCATCCATAGTATTAATTTTCGATGACAAAATATGGCTATGTTAATCATATATAACATCAAAAGCCAATGAATATGAAATTTTCAAAACTCAACTCATTTATAAACTTTCATATTTCATTTAAAAATAAGATTTCATATTCATTACATCTTATTCGCAATCCCATGTTCATAAAAATATAACTATAATAAAAAACTCCAAGAGTGACTTATGAAGATGCCCCTTTTATTGACCAGAGTCTAATACTTGGCAGTTATACAATTTTCCATTCCATCCATTCAAACTGATAAAATAATACAGCAAAAAATAAGAACTCCTAATAATAGCTAGTTTGCCTCTACACGTCTCCGAAGGCTAATTCGTCTAACTAGAAACCTAAAAAGCCTACGCTCAAACTACTCAAGTGAGCACATAAGAGTTTATGTGGGAAAATAAAAACTTCGGATTAGACCTGCTGTGAATAATAATCTATCATCTCGAATCAAATAGATGTCTAGTGGGAACACGCCGCTAAGCGGAATGGGTTTCCCGCTCACTAGCATATTTACCAAAATGTATCGATTATAGTCATGCAACTATGACCACCATAGTTAGAACAACATAACATAATATTATGCAGGCATGCAATGTGGGTAAGTTGACTCATCTGTCAATTTAGGGTCATATCTACCCTAAGTTTACCCATTCTTACAAAACCATCTGTCTAAACTAATAGTTTTCCTACGACCACTATGAACCTATTAATTTTCATGGACTGACTAATAATCTATCAAAATTCCTAGGGACTGCCTGTCCTGAATCATAGTTTTCATAGGATCACTAAGAACCTATTTACTTCCACCAACAACATATTCCAACCATAGTTTCCATGGGATCACAACAAACCTATTGGAATTTTCCAATAACATTTCACAAACCATAGTTTTCATGGGATCACCACGAATCTATTGTGATTCTCCAATAACATACCTCCAATCATAGTTTTCATGGGATCTCTAAGAGCCCGTAAAGATTCCCCAATAAAATAGTCAAACTATAGTTTCATGGGAAGACTACGTACCTATTGGATCCTTCCAATATCATATTTTAAATTATAATCTTTCGATCAGTCTGGGCATCCTACGTGTAACAGCCCGAAATTTTCGACCTTGAAAATCGACACTAATACGTTCACTGTATAGAGTGCTGAGCAATCGAGTGCCGGAAATCCCAGACTGTTAGGGTTAAGAAAAAAAAGAGGCAGAAGAAGAAGCAAAAAACAACATCACAGAATCTCACAATCGCAGCGGATCAAAATATAACATACAAATAACAACATTTACACAAAGAAAGCTGTAAATGACAATTTATATACAGTGATTCAGAGTAAAATCAATCACAAACAAACTGGAAAGCTGCGACAACCTGTCCAAGAATACAATCAATACAAACTCTAATACACAGCGGAATATACTCCATGTCCCTGCCATCCAGATCGCCTCCTGAGCTCCAGAGCATTCTAACATAAAAATCTGTAATACTCGGTCTGACCCGAGCACTACAATAAAGTAACACCAGAGTCAGGCTGGAACCTAGCGTGAGTAAACCCGTTAACTATGAAATATTAAGGTTATAAACTTTTTGGAAAACCCAGGTAACTCGTTCATCACTACGAGTTCTTATCTTGCTATAGACAAACACATATTTCACAAAATAATATCTAAGTATCGTTACTCATTTTAAATGGTCAAGTTTACCTAATTTATTCCATTCCAACCTATTGGATTTAAAATCAAATGTATAAAGAATTATGGTTGTTACTAATCGAAGTGGTTCTAGATATCACTAATATCTGACTCCTATCTCTTCGAATCTAACGCCATCCTTTAAGCCAAGTTGTTTAAGTAAAATAATTCTATTTAAATTTCAGAAAGGCATACTCGCACAAGAATTCATCATAGATAAATAACTCATATTTATCACTGTTCAATCTAAGGCATTTCATATCACAAAATATCACAATTTAACATACTAGATATATTAAGAAATCCAAAGCATTCAATTCAAATTAAACATTTATAGCTAGAAAACTAGTCACACCATTTTTAATTAATTTAATTTAGCGCAAAATAAATTAATTACTTATATATCCTGCTTAATTTACATTAACTAATTACAAGCCATTTAATCCTATTTTATTTAGTTTTAATTAAAATATTTATAATGATAAAATTATTAAGATGTATAAGAACATAAGATTTTAAAATCAATTAATAGTTTGAAATATATTATTTTATTAAACTTAGGAATTAATGAATAATTAATCTACTCATAATTATCCTAAACTAAATTAATTTAAGTTTAAAATATTTACTTACATTGGTCACCTATTATCCCAAGGTTTGGTTAATTTAAATCCATAAATTACTTTGAACTGGGTTTTACTATATTTTTTAAAAAAAATTCAGGCCCAAGCCCAACCTGAAACCCATGAAAACATTCCCTCCTCTCTCCTTCTCTTCTATATTCTCTTCTCTAATACCTGATCCTATCCTTGCCTACAAATTCTCTGACACCAGTGCACCGTGCATGTGCGCTTCAATCGAAGCCTTGCCGAACTTCGCCGACAACACCACCAAGTCACCTACGATCATTTTGACCCATTCGACCACCCAGAACCCACGTCGACCATGCAAATCCAAAATCTAACGAAAACAAATAGAAGCGCCATCGCCTGAACGAAAACCGACCCTATCTTTGCCTCAATCAGCCACCTCCGACCACCAGGGCTTCCCAAAATTCACCAGCACCATCGCCTCAGTCACCCCATTCTTTCCCCCCATACTGAATCTCCACTCATTCCCACGACACCACCATCACCTGAAAATCGATGATACCACAAAACCCACCTCGAACCCTAAAATCATCTCAACACGCCACCGTGAATGTTTAAAAAGTACCCTACCATTTTTCCAACCTTCGCCTGTCCCCAACGCTCCACACAACCAATCGACTTGCATCGAAACCCAACGCCGGAATTTGACCTTTGTCCCAAATCCGTTCAACTTGACAACCCTTCCTCAACCCAACACTAAAAATCATCAGATAAGGCTCAAAATTCGTGATTTTAAACAACGAACACGGTTATATAATCAAATCATGCAACTATGATACTCAAACTTTTGCCAATCTTGAGTTATTTACAATAAAGATGTTTTTGCTAACCCATACTTCATGAAATAAACTGAAACGAATTTTAATATGTTATTTGCTCAAAAATTAATAACTTTGTTTGAGATCATAACTTAAAACATCTTAGATAAGAAGTTTTGATTTTTTTTTCCAAGATTGACGGTCACTGCTTTCAACAGAAACATATAACAGAGAAGCAGAGGGTTTGTTTGTGTTACAGGTGAAATTTGTCATTTCCTAACACATCATGCATGCACATATTAACCCTCCAATTCCCGGACATTCACTATAGATTAGTAATGCTTACATATTTACAGTTAAAATACGTAGATAAGTAACATTGGGAATGCTCACTCACCTTTTTCTCCTTTGAAGAGCATGATTCTTGCTTCTTCTTCTTTTCTTTCTTTGAAGCTGTTAGCTTACTTTTGGTTTTGCGCTCCTCTTTTACTTTAGTAGTTTGATTGAGAATATGAAAAAAAAAGTAATGGGTTTTTTTTCCGGTACTGTTTGCTAAAATGAAAGAAGAAAAGAATTGGAGATAAATATAAAAGACACTGCCTGATACAGCACCTGGTTTTGCTTCTCATTCCTTTTTTTATATATAAAGAAATCTATTTCATAGGCAGAAATTTGACACATGTGAGCTTAAATCATTACCTAGCTTACAAATGTCCATAAGCAAATATTTTATATTTTCTTTTTGTGTTTTATATTTATATTTTTATATATTTTTTTTATTTATTCCTATTTAAATTTTAAACTTACGTTATTAATATTTAATTACTAATTATATATATTCTTATCTCAATTGTTGTAGAATTTAAACTTTTGAGAATCATAGTTCTATTCACACTCTATATATGAAAAATAGTAATTAGAAAGCATAATTTTATTTGTTTGAAAAGATAAGTTTTGCCAATTTAAATAATTATATTAGAAGATCATTAAATTAAATTTTGCCAAAATATCCCGGTTTTAAGTAATATTATATATATCCACATTTTCCAAACTTTCCTACATTTCATTTCATAGGGCATATACTCATATATACTATAAAGCTTGTATATATCTATTTATTAATTTACTACAAGATTTATCACCTCCAGAGATTTTCTAATTCAATATTTATTATAGTTTTAAACCAATTTACATTTATATCCAGATATTTTAATTATCAGAATTTTATTCGTTCAACTTATAAATCTGTATTTCTAAGGATTTAATCCAGTTAACTTACCCAATTAACAGATGTTAAAAAACCGAGTTGTCACATTCCTCCCCCTTTACAACTTTTCGTCCTCGAAAAGGAACGAAGCAAGAGTTTTATTACAATGTTTATTATCGATTAATTATTCTTTAAACATTTTTAACTCTTAACTCTTTTTATTTAAATTTTTAAAACACTTTAAAAATCTACATAATATTATCAAAATACTTATATAAATTAATTTTTATAACTCGATGTTTCAACAAGTCCATCCTTGTTCTCACAGAAATTCGGTCATACGTTGATCAGGCGTAGGACTGAAAATCTATAAGTACTTAGTAGACCCGTTTTCAACACCCAGCGAAAATACTTGAAAAACATATTGTGGAAATGTAGAAAATATTTTTGTGAGAATGCTCAGGAAATCATAACCCCCTCTATGGTCGCAGTTAGCTCGATGATTACGTCGCCATCCCGACGAAACCATAGAAAACTGTAGGCATCCGCGCCCCTCGATTACACCATGGAACCGCCATAGATTGTAGCTACACCTAGGGTTATGTTGCCATTATGAAAAAAACCATGTAACTGTAGGCATCAGCGCCCTCGAATTTCGCAGCTAAATGTACATTCGCCACATAGACCACATCGATCGCAGACTGCATCAGTCAAGTCCAATGTAGCCTGTAGGCACTCACTGCCACAAGACTTTTGCTATGTCTTCATAGATCGCAGTCTACCGATGTTGCGTCGCTCTCCCAGAAAAATCAAACGTAGACTTTAGGCAATCACTGTCCCTCGACTTACGCTATGTAGCGTAGTAGATCGCAGTTACACCGAGTTACACTGCCATCACAATAGAACCCCAATGTCTCTGTAGGCATCAGCGCCCCCGACTTTCGCTACCCTGACCACTATCCTCAAGAACTTCAATTTAGCCCGGACATCCACTGGGATTAAAATATAGAACCCCCTTAGGGCTCAAGGCAGAACCACCCCCTGGATCTCCTGCTATAAGTTTCAACTCTAAATGGGAGCGTCGTTTTCCCCACAGCATTCTCCAAACATTTTATACTATACACATATAGTATCATTCAAATCATACTCTTATATGTATCACATATAAATCCCATTTACACAAAATCGATATCTCAAAATCGATAGTTCTCAAACATGGCTTTCCAAATTCCCAAAATTTGCTTTTTCCCAAAATCAAAAGCCTTTCAAAATCAATGGGTTCCAGAAACCTTTATTCCCAATTTCATAAAATCATATATATATATAAGTTTATTCTTTAAACCAAAACAAAATATTTTTGGATCACTTCCTACTTATATAAATTCCTTTTTGTACTTCAAATATTTTTCAAAGATCTTTTCTTTTGGTTATATATTCAACAAAGGTAGTTTATCGTGTATAACAATATATATATATATATATATATATATATATATATATATATATAAAACATACTTCGTCTGTGCCAAATCAAATATTCAAGTTTGATTTCCTTTATAAAGTTATTTGCCACATGACTTATTTTTATAAAATGAGTTTTAATTATAGCGATATCCAACTTCCACTCTTATTCATCATATATTTCGTAAAATATAATTTTCCATTTCAAAAATCATTTTCACATTTCTTTTCAAAAAATTTAATATCCATTTCATTCAAGTATGTATGATGTACATATATCATCCGTACGCAATATCAAATCCGATCACTCACTCGATCACATGATTTCACTTCCGAACTTGTATCATCCACCGACTTCCTAGTGCGGACTAAAATATGGTTTCTTGATCAGAAACCGTCATTCTCCTTGCATAGCCATAACTATGATAGAGAATTTTCAGAATCAATCAAAAATCCATATCAAGGGTTCTCCATCAAAAATCAAGTGAAAAATCCAAACACGGTTAGATATACTATCTTGAAATTATGTCTTCGAATCTGGATCAAATCGTTATGCGCATAGAATAATATACGTACATCCTACATATTTATCTTTATTGGTTATTAGCTAAATCAATTTTCTCTTTATTCACATTCATTTTGATTTCTTTTCACTTATTCACAGTTGCTTCAATTTCCATTTGGGTTATCACTTCAATTCTTATCTCAATTGGTATTTAATTATAAACAGTTTGCACTCTGACTAGCTTGAATTTAGAAAATAGCTTGAAAATTTTAAAATGGATAAGTAGTTGTAAAATAGTTGTAAATAGTTAAGTAGTTATAAAATAATTATGAAATAGTAGTCAGTTTGTAAAATAGTTGTAAAATTGTAGTAAAATAGTTAAATAGTTTCAAAATAGTTGTAAAATAAGTATAAGATAGTTTGGGTTTAAAAAGAAAGGTTGTAGAGTAGATAGCTAGGAAAAATAGATTTAACAGTTTATATTAAAACAATTTATTTGAAAATAATTTCAAAGTCAAACTGGTTCATTTCCTAATCTCCACTTCCAGTCAATTTGAATTAACCTCGATTCCCATTCCAAATTCAAATCAATTACCATTTGAATTTAAACTCATTCAACTTCGATTACACTCCCAATTAATTTAATTCAATTTCAAATTACAATTAATTCATTTCTATTCCACCTTTGTATTAATTCCAATTCCATTTTCAAATTTTAAATCATCAAAATTTATACAAATTCGAGTTAAATTTTCGAATATTGATTTAATCCCCCATAATCAAATTAACCTTTACTTTTAATTTAGCAACTGAGTCTTTAAGCAATTTAATTCTGAGTCTATATTTCCAATATTCATTTAAATTACTTTTATTTAACTTATTTCAAGGTTCAAGTAAGAGTTCAAAACTTTTTATACAATTTAATCTTCGGAATCAAATTCATTACTCAATTTTAACTCCTAAATTTGAAACCAATTCTTAACGATTTCAGTTTGCAAGTTCATTTTTAACATTTAAATCTTAAGTTCAAAGTGATTCCATTTTCATATATTCAATCTTTATCTCTTAAAATCTAAATCATTTAAATAATTTCAAATTAAAGTTTTGTTTCCATTTTATTTCAGCAGTGGATGTATATTATCTCAATCCACTTCTTAATTCATTTAAAACAATCCAATTTACAGTTTCATAGATTATTAATAACAACAGGATGATAGCAGGATACGTTAAAGTAAATAAACATTCAAATTATCTAAAACAGCCATCCATAGCATCCATTACCCATTTCCAGAACTTAAATCAGTTTTAAAATCACACATAAATCCCTTTTCAATTCAACCCATTTAACTTCCCTAAGTTAAATCTCAATTTCATCTTGAAATTTCCAATCCAGGTTGTTCGTTCTAAACTTATTTAACTTTTCCTAAGTTAAATTTAATTCATTTACTCCAGTCAACCTTACTCAATTTGAATTCTCCATTTCAAATTTTAAACTTTTTATCAATATCCTTCCCACTTATAAGTTCAAAAATTTATTTCACTTTGGGTTATACATCTCATTCTAGAAAATTTAGAATTAAAAACTTAGTATCAACTTTGATATTTTGTATATCCCACGCACGTGTATACATATTTATTTTATTTGAACAACCAATCATACTTTCAATTTTAGACCATCCTTGGTTTTCGGTTCAAAATAATTTCTTAAAACAATTCTTGTTTTAAAATAAGATTCCTATATTCAAAAATATTATTTATTATATCTTTTAACACATTGAAACAATTTAAATTTTGTGGGCTTGGATTTAAAACTTCACAATTCAATCTTTTTCAATTTATTGTTACTTCCTTAAAACATTTCATTCTGCTTTATCATTATTTATTTTTAGAAAATTAACATCCCTTTATTAAGATACAATACCCAATTTATGATAATTATCATGTCTAGAAATTATACACACCATATATTCCATAATCATTTGCTGGAAAATCAAATCAAGGTAATTTGTTGCAATTTTTTGAAAATTATTTTGAATTTTCTAGGATTTAAATTCAGCTTTGAATTCATTTTTAGCTCAACTTATTTGCATAGTTAATCCTTGGCCAAATTTCTATTCGGTTGCATATATATATATTACCACTTAATTCTTATTATTATATTTAATTTCAATAAACAACAACCAATTATCTTATTATATATATATAATAATTAGAAAAAATTGTTGCTTTATATATCAAAATATAAGCTTATATAATACTACTTTTGAAACCGTTTCTAAAATCATTATATATGAAAGTAAAAAGTATGCCCTCATATAATACACTCGACTCATTCAAGGGTACAACTACCCAATCCCTAATGAGTAGTCCCCACTAGAGCCAAGGTTCTCGCTTAACCTTCAGCTCTGATACAAAATGTAACGGCCCGAAATTTTCGACCTCGAAAATCGACACTAATACTTTCACTGTATAGAGTGCAGAGAAATTGAGTGTCGGCAATCCTAGACGGTTAGGGTTAAGAAGAAAAAGAGGTAGAAGAAGCAGAAAACAACAGCACGGAATCTCACAATCGCAGCGGAACAAAATATAATATACAAATAACAGCATTTACACAAAGAAAGTTGTAAATATCAATTTATATACAATATATCAGAGTACAATCAATCATAAACAAACTGGACGGTTGTGACAACATGTCCTAGAATATAATCAATACAAACTCTAATCCATAGTGGAATATACTCCATACGTTCCTACCATCCAGCTCGCCTCCTGAGCTCCAGAATGTTCTAACCTGAAAATCTGTAATACTCATTCTGACCCGAGTATTACAATAAAGGAACACTTGAGTCAAGCTGGAAACCAGCATGAGCAAACCCGTTTAATATGAAATATTAAGGTTATAAACTTCTTTGAAAACCCAGGTAACTCGTTCAGCACTACGAGTTCTTATTTTGCTATAGCCAAACACATATTTCATAAAATAGTATCTAAGTATCGTTACTCAGTTTAAATGGTCAAGTTTACCTAATTTATTCCATTCCAACCTATTTCATTTTAAAATCAAATATATAAAGAATTATGGTTGTTACTAATCGAAGTGGTTCCGGATATCGCTAATATTCGACCCCTATCTCTTCGAATCCAACGCCATCCTTTAAGCCAAGTTGTTTAAGCAAAACATTTCTATTTAAATTTCAGAAAGTCGCATTCGTACATGAATTCATTACAGATAAATAACTCACATTTATCACAGTTCAATCCAAGGCATTTCATATCACAAAATATCAAAATTTAACATTCTAGAGATATTAAGAAATCCAAAGCATTCAATTCAAATTAAACATTTATAAGCAAGATAAACTGGTCACACCATTTCTAATTAATTTAATTTAGCACAAAATAAATTAATTACTTATAAATCCTGATTAATTTACATTAACTAATTACAAGCCATTTAATCCTATTTTATTTAATTTTAGTTAAAATATTTGGAATTATAAAATTATCAATATGTATAAGAAATTAAGATTTTAAAATAAATGAATAGTTTAAAATATATTATTTTATTAAACTTAGGAATTAATGAATAATTAACTGATTCGTAATTATCCTAAACCAAATTTAATTTAAGTTCAAAATATTTACATACATTGGTCACTTATTATCCCAGGGTTTGGTTAATTTAAATCCTTAAATTACTTTGAACTTGATTTTACCATTTTTTTTAAATTTTCAGGCCCATGCCCAAACCAAAACCCACGAAAGCATTCCCTCCCCTCTCCCTTCTCTTCTATATTCCCTTGTCTAATACCTGATCCTATCCCTGCCTACAAACTCTCTGACACCAGTGCGCCGTGCACGTGCACGATCGATTGAAGCCGTGCCGAACTTCGCCGACGACACCACCAAGTCACCTATGATCATCTCAACCCATTCGACCGCCCAGAACCCACATCGACCATGCAAATCCATAATCTAATGAAAAAAAATAGAAGTGCCATCGCTTGAACGAAAACTGACCCTATCTTTGCCTCGATCATCCACCTCTGACCACCGGGGTCTCCCAAAATTCACCTGCACCATCGCCTCAGCCACCCCATTCTTTTCCCCCATACCGAATCTCCAACTCGTTCCCACGACACCACCATCACCTCAAAACCGATGATGCCACAAAATCCACCTCGAAACCTAAAATCATCTCGACATGCCACAATGTCCATTTAAAAAATACGCTACCATTTTTCGACCTTCGCATATCCCTAAGCTCCACCACGACCTATCGACTTGCATCGAAACCCAACCCAACACCGGAATTTGACCTTTGTCCCAAATCCGTTCAACTTTACATCCCTTCTTCAAACCAACACTAAAAATCACCAGACAAGGCTCAAAATTCATGATTCTAAACAACTAACACGGTTATATAATCAAATCACGCAACTATGATACTCAAACTTTTGCCAATCTTGAGTTATTTACTGTAAAAATGATTTTTCCCTGCCCATACTTCATGAAATAAACTGAAACAGATTTTAATATGTTCTTTACTCAAAAATAAATAATTTGTTTGAGATCAAAATTTAAAACAACTTAGATAATGAAGTCATGATTTTTTTCCCAAGATTGATGGCAACTGCTTTCAACAGAAACCTGTAACAGAGAAGTAGAGGGTTTGTTTGTGTTACAGGTGAAATTTATCTTTGCCTAACACATCATTCATGCGCATATTAACCCTCTAATTCTAGAACATTCACTATAGATTAAGGATGCTAAAATATTTAGGGTTAAAATATGCAGATAAGTAACATTGGGAATGTTTACTCACATTTTTCCCCTTTGAACAGAGCATGATTCTTGCTTCTTCTTCTTTTCTTTCTTTGAGGCTGTTAGCTTACTTTTGGTTTTGCACTCCTCTTTTACTTTAGTAGTTTGATTGGGAATATGAAATAAAAGCAATGGGTTTTTTTCTGGTATTGTTTGTTAAAATGAAAGAAGAAAAGAATTAGAGATAAATATAAAAGACACTGCCTGATACAGCACCTGGTTTTGCTTCTCATTCCTTTTTTATATATATAAAGAAATCTATTTCAAAGGAAGAAATTTGACACTTGTGAGCATAAGTCATTACCTAGCTTACAAATGTCCATAAGCAAATATTTTATATTTTCTTTTTACGTTTTATATTTTATTTTTATATTTTATTTTTATTTATTCCTATTTTAATTTTAAACTTAAGTTATTAAAATTTAATTACTAATTATATATATTCTTATCTCAATTGTTGTAGAATTTAAACTTTTGAGAATCATAGTTCTATTCACATTCTATATATGAAAAATAGTAATTAGAAAGCATATTTTTATTTGTTTGAAAAGATAAGTTTTGCCAATTTAAATAATTATACTAGAAGATCATTAAACTAAATTTTGCCAAAAATCCCGGTTTGAAGTAATATTATATATATCCACATTTTCCAAACTTTCCTGCATTTCATTTCATAGGGCATATACTCATATATACCATAAAGCTTGTATATATCTATTTCTTAATTTACTATATGATTTATCATCTTCAGAGAATTTATAATTCAACATTTATTATAGTTTTAAACCAATTTACATTTATACCCATATATTTTAATTACCAGAATTTTATTTGTTCAACTTATAGATCAGTATTTCTAATGATTTAATCTAATTAACTTACCCAATTAACAGACGTGAAAAAACTGGGTTGTCGCATTCCTCCTCCTTTTAGAACTTTTTGTCCTCGAAAAGAAACGAAGCAAGAGTTTTATTACAATGTTTATTATCAGTTAATTATTCTTTAGACATTTTAACTCTTAACTCTTTTTACTTAAATTTTTAAAACACTTTAAAAATCTACATAATATTATCAAAATAGTTTTATAAAAATACTTTATATAACTCGATGTTTCAACAAGTCCATCCTTGTTCTCACGGAAATTCGGTCATATGATGATCAGGCGTAGGACTGAAAATCTATAAGTACTTAGTAGACTCGTTTTCAACACCCAGTGAAAATACTTGAAAAACATTTTGTGAAAATGTAGACAATATTTTTTGTGAGAATGCTCAAGAAATCATCAGCACTTCCATGGTCGTAGTTAGCCCGATGATTACGTCGCCATCTCGGCGAAACTATAGAAAATTGTAGGCATCCACGCCCCTCGACTGCACCATGGAACCGCCACAGATCGCAGCTACACCCAAGGTTACGTCGCCATCATGGCAAAAACCATGTAACTATAGGCATCAGCACGCTCGAATTTCGTTGCCAAATGAACCTTCACTGCACAGACCACGTAGATCGTAAACTACATCAGTCATGTCCCAACGTAGCCTGTAGGCACTCACTACCACACGACTTTCACTATGTCTTCATAGATCGCAGTCTACCGATGTTATGTCGCTCTTCCAGCGAAATCAAATGTGGACTTTAGGCAATCACTGCCCTTGACTTACGCTATGGAGCGCAGTAGATCGAGTTACACCGAGTTACACTACTGTCTTAACAAAACCCCAATGTCCCTATAGGCATCAGTGCCCTCGAATTTTGCTACCCCAACCACAATCCTCAGGAACTTCAGTTCAGTCCGAACATCCTCTGGGATCAAAATTTAGAACCTCCCTTAGGGCTCAAGGCAGAACCACCCCGTCGATTTTCTACTATAAGTTTCAACTCTAAGTGGGAGCGCCTTTTTCCCCACAGCATTCTCAAAACATTTTAATTATAAACATATAGTACCTTCCAAATCGTACTCTTATATGTATCACATATAAATCATATTTACACAAAATCGATATATCAAAATCGATAGTTCTCAAACTTGGCTTTCCAAATTCCCAAAATTTGCTTTTTCCCAAAATCAAAAGCCTTTCAAAATCCATAGGTTCCAAAAACCTTTTTTCCTAATTTCATAAAATCATTTATATATATATATATATAAGTTTATTCTTTGAACAGGAACAAAATATTTTTGGATCACTTCTTACTTATATAAATTCCTTTTTATACTTCAAATATTTTTCAAAGATCTTTTCTTCTGATTATAGATTCAACAAGGGCAGTTTATCATATAAATCAAATATATATATATATATATATATATATATATATACATACTTTGTCTATGCTAAATCAAATATTCAAGTTTGGTTTCCTTTATAAAGTTATTTGCCGCATGACTTATTTTTATAAAATGGGTTTTAATTATAGTGATATCTTACTTCCACTCTTATTCATCATTTATTTCTTAAAATATACTTTCCGTTTCAAAAATCATTTTTACATTTATTTTCAAAATTTTCAATATCTATTTCATTCAAGTACGTACGATGTACATATATCATCCGTATGCAATATCAAATCCAATCGCTCACTCGATCACATAATTTCACTTCTAAACTAGTATCGTCCACCCGACTTCCTAGTGCGGACTCGGATCTGATTTCTTGATCAAAAACCGTCATTCTCCTTGCATACAATAACTATGATAGAGAATTTCCATAATCAATCAAAAATCCATATCCAGGGTTCGCCGTCGAAAATCAAGTGAAAAATCCCAACTCGGATCGATATACTATCTCGAAATTCTGTGCTCGAACCTGAATCACATCGTTATGCGCATAGAATAATAAACGTACATCCTACGTATTTATCTTTATTGATTATTAGATAAATCAATTTTCTCTTTATTCACATTCATTTTGATTTCTATCCACTTATCACAATTGCTTTAATTTCTATTTGGGTTATCACTTCAATTCTTATCTCAATTGGTATTTAATTATAAACAGTTTGTACTCTGACCAACTTGAATTTAGAAAATTGCTTGAAAAGTTTACAATGGATAAGTAGTTGTAAAATAGTTGTGAATAGTTAATTAGTTATAAAATAGTAATTAGTTTGTAAAATAGTTGTAAAATTGTAGTAAAATAGTTAAATAGTTTTAAAATAGTTGTAAAATAAGTATAAGATAGTTTAGGTTTAAAAAGAAACGTTGTTAGTAAATAGCTAGGAAAAATAGATTTAACAGTTTATATTAAAACAATTATTTGAAAATAGTTTCAAATACTGGTTCAATTCCCACTCTCCACTTCCAATCAATTTGAATTAATCTCGATTCCCATTCTAAATTCAAGTCAATTCCCATTTGAATTTAAACTTATTCAACTTTGATTACACTCCAAATCAATTTAATTCAATTTCAAATTCCAATTAATTCATTTCAATTCCACCTATGAATTAATTCCAATTCCATTTTCAAATTTTAAATCATCACAATTTATACAAATTCGAGTTAAATTTTCGAATATTGATTTAATCCCCCTAAATCAAATTAACCTTTACTTTTAATTTGACAACCTGAGTCTTTAAACAATTTAATTCTAAGTCCAGATTTCCAATATTCATTTAAATTACTTTTACTTAACTTATGCCAAGGTTCAAGTAAGAGTTTAAAACTTTTTAAACAATTTAATCTTTGGAATCCAATTTATTACTCAATTGTAACTCCTAACTTTGATACCAATTCTTAAAAATTTCAGTTTGCAAATTCATTTTTAACATTAAAATCTTAAGTTCAAATTGATTCCATCTTCATACGTTCAATCTTTATCTCTTAAAATCAAAATCATTTAAATAATTTCAAATTAAAGTTTTATTTCCATTTTATTTCAGCAATGGATGTATATTATCTCAATCCACTTCTTAATACATTTAAAACAACCCAATTCACAGTTTCATAGATTATTAATAACAACAGGATGATAGCAGGATATGTCAAAGTAAATAAACATCCAAATTATCTAAAACATCCATCCATAGCATCCATTACCCAATTCCAAAACTCAAACCGGTTTTAAGATCACACATAACTCCCTTTTCAATTCAACCTATTTAACTTCCCTAAGTTAAACCTCAATTTCATCTTGAAATTTCCAATCCAGGTTGTTCGTTCTAAACTTATTTAACTTTCCATAATTTAAATTTAATTCATTTAATCCAGTTAACCTTACTCAATTTAAATTCACTATTTCAAATTTTAAACTTCTTATCAATGTCCTTCCTACTTATAAGTTCAAAAACTTATTTCACTTGGGTTATACATCTCATTCTAGGGAATTTAGAATTCAACACTTAGTATCAATTTTGATATTATGTATATCCCACACATATACATACATATTTATTTTATTTGCACACCAATCATACTTCCAATTTCAGACCATCCTTGGTTTTCATTTCAAAACAATTTCTTAAAACAACTCTTGTTTTAAAATAAGATTCCAATATCCAAAAATATTATTTATTATATATTTTAACACATTGAAACAAGTTGAATTTTCTGGACTTAGATTTAAAACTTCATAATTTAATCCTTTTCAATTTATTGTTACTTTCTTAAAACATTTCATCCTGCTTTATCATTATTTATTTTTAGAAAATAAACATCCCTTTATTAAGATGCAATACCCAATTTATGATAATTATCATGTCTAGTAATTATACACACCATATATTCCATAATCATTTGCTGGAAAATCATTTCAAGGTAATTTATTGCAATTCTTTGAAAATACTTTTGAATTTTCTAGGATTCAAATTCAACTTTGAATCCATTTTTAGCTCAACTTATTTGCATAGTTAGTCCTTACTCAAATTTCTATTTGGTTGTGTGTGTATATATATATATTACCACTTAGTTCTTATTATTATGTTTAATTTCAAAAATGAATAACCAATTATCTTATTATATATAATAATTAGAAAAAATTATTGCTTTATATATCAAATATAAGCTTATATAAAACTACTTTTAAAACAGTTTTTGAAATCATTATATAAGAAAGTAATAAGTATGCCCTCATATAATACACTCAACTCATTCTAGGGTACTACTGACCCTATCCCTAATGAGTAATCCCCACCAGAGTCAAGGTTCTCGCTTAACCTTCAGTTCTGATACCAAATGTAACGGTCCGAAATTTTCGACCTTGAAAATCGACACTAATACGTTCATAGTGCCGAGATATTGAGTGCCAAAAATCCCAGACTATTAGGGTTAAGAAGAAAAAGAGGTAGAAGAAGTAGCAAAAAACAACAGCACAGAATCTCACAATTGCAGCGGATCGAAATATAATATACAAATAACAGTATTTACATAAAAAGTTGTAAATGTTTATTTATATACAATATATCAGAGTACAATCAATCACAGACAAAGTGGACAGTTGTGACAACCTGTCCCAGAATATAGTCAATACAAATTCTAATACACAGCGGAATATACTTCATACGTTCCTGCCATCCAGCTCGCCTCCTGAGCTTCAGAACATTCTATCCATAAAATTTGTAATACTCAGTCTGACCCGAGCTTTACAAAAAAGGAACACCTGAGTCAGGCTGGAAACCAGCGTGAGTAAACCCGCTTAATATGAAATATTAAGGTTATAAACTTCTTTGAAAACCCAGGTAACTCGTTCACCACTACGAGTTCTTATCTTGCTACAGCCAAACACATATTTCACAAAATAATATCTAAGTATCGTTACTCAAGTTTAAATGGGCAAGTTTACCTAATTTATTCCATTCCAACCTATTTGATTTTAAAATCAAATCTATAGAAAATTATGGTTGTTACTTTAGAAGTGGTTCCGTATATCGCTAATATCCGACCCCTATCTCTTCGAATCCAACGCCATC
Organism: Allium cepa; assembly: GCA_030765085.1. NCBI lineage: Eukaryota > Viridiplantae > Streptophyta > Magnoliopsida > Asparagales > Amaryllidaceae > Allium > Allium cepa. The sequence goes on from CM060937.1 coordinate 16,598,781, forward strand.
CTTTAAGCCAAGTTGTTTAAGTAAAACAATTCTATTTAAATTTCAGAAAGTCATATTCGCATAGTAATTCATCACAGATAAATAACTCACATTTATCACAATTTAATCCAAGGCATTTCATATCACAAAATATCACAATTTAACATACTAGAGGTATTAAGAAATCCAAAGCATTCATTTCAAATTAAACATTTATAAGCTAGATAAACTGGTCACACCATTTCTAATTAATTTAATTTAGCATAAAATAAATCAATTAAATATAAATCCTGCTTAATTTACATTAACTAATTACAAGCCGTTTAATCCTATTTTATTTAATTTTAATTGAAATATTTGGAATTATAAAATTATTAATATGTATAAGAACTTAAGATTGTAAAATCAATTAATAGTTTAAAATATATTATTTTATTAAACTTAGGAATTAACGAATAATTAACCTATTCATAATTGTCCTAAACCAAATCTAATTTAAGTTCAAAATATTTACTTACATTGGTCACTTACTATCCCAAGGTTTGGTCAATTTAAATCCTTAAATTACTTTGAACTTGATTTTACTATTATTTTTTAAAATTTTCAGGCCCAACCCACACCCACGAAAAACATTCCCTCCTCTCTCCCATCTCTTCTATATTCCCTTCTCTAATACCTGATCCTATCCCTGCCTACAAACTCTCTGACATCAGTGCACCGTGCATGTGCACGATCGATTGAAGCCTTGCCGAACATCGGACACCACCAAGTCACCTATGATCATCTCGACCCATTCGATCGCCCAGAACCGACGTTGACCATGCAAATCCAAAATCGAACGAAAACAAACAGAAGCGCCATCGCTTGAACTAAAACCGACCCTATCTTTGCCTCAACCAACCACCTCCGACCACTAGGGCTTCCCAAAATTCACCAACACCATCGCCTCAGTCACCCCATTCTTTTCCCCCATACCGAATCTCCAACTCATTCCCACGACACCACCATCACCTCAAAACCGATGACACCACAAAACCCACCTCGAACCCTAAAATCATCTCGGCATGCCACCGTGACCATTTAAAAAATACCCTACCGTTTTTCCGACCTTCGCCTATCCCTAGCGCTCCACCACGACTAATCGATTTGCATCGAAACCCAACCTAACGCCGGAATTTGACCTTTGTCCAAATCCATTCAACTTGACATCCCTTCTTCAACCCAACACTAAAAATCACCAG